>OY282398.1:17198933-17603933 GCA_958295455.1 Coleophora deauratella
ATAGTTTCTAAGGTGGTAACGATCACTTCGTATGATTTCGGCATGGATAACAATAAATAGTTTATCTTTTCTTCCTCTGACAATGTAGTACCAGCATCCTTTAACTGCGAAAACAACTCTTCCATATCATTTATGTGACGAATCATAGGTAACCTATCATCATATTTCGTATCACTCAGTTTCCTTCTTAGGTATATTTTTCGTCTTGTACTTTTGTTCATGAAGTTATTTTCCAGTTTTTTAATCATAATGTACGCCGTATTTTCATTTTTTATGTACTCAAGATGCGTGTCCGCGACGCCGCTAATAATGATGTTTTGGGCCTTTGCCTCCAACTCTTTACTATCAGGTCTACTTGCAAACGCTAAACTAGTAATAGCGTCTTCACAATCATGCTCGCGTAATATGCTTTTGATGCAAAATAACCAATTCGAAAATCCTGTTCCATCAAATTGTTTTATATTGTATAACTTCGACTCCGCCCTTTGATTATTTACTGTCTAGATAGAGCGTCGCCCTGTAATCACTACGACAAAACCGGCCAACATTTTCAAGCTTGTGTGTGTAACAACCATGTGATAGTCACGTGACAGCTTTGTCTAACGCTCGCGTCATGTCGTTTAATTTGCCTACGTGTGCGTGCATGGGGAATGCCATATTTTCCCCCAAAATAAGTAACTAAGGAACTTTAAATAGATCATTAGTATTAGATTAAATTTCTATTTTTAAATAATTTGGTCATCAGTATGTCTAAATGTACTATATAGGATGTTGAAAAAGTGTTGTTGGCAGAATTTTTTTTAATTGAAATATAACACATTACATTACATAGAGGGAGTGTTAAAAAAGTGCGTTTGAAATTTTAAAGGGTTTCTTTAGATCAGGTCTAGAATACAGGAAAAATATTAAAAAAAAACAGATCTAATTTTTTTTTTAGTTTCCCATACAATTTCATGATTCACTATTTATATTCGGTATGGCAAACTGCAAAGAAAAATTGAACGAATTTATCATTTATTTTTGTATTCTTGACTTGATTCTGAGTAACCCCTTATAATTTTGAACGCATGATAGTGTTTTTAGTAGTGATGAAACAATTACAATTAATTGGTATCTAAACAATTAATTGGCCGTAGTTATGCCATAACGATCCAACTGACATAAATTAAGTTAGAGATAATGTACTTCGTGTCATTGACATACATTTTCGAGCCTTCAATATGTTTTAATTTGGTACCAGAATTATTATTTTAACTCAAATTTGGAGGAAATTTTGCATTGAAAAACTGGCAACACTAACAAAATGCCAAGTGCGAGTCTTTAAAAATTGGCTGAAAAACGAATTATTTTCTGTCAAAATACGATGAATCTGAATTGCTTAGCGATGGTAGGTGACTTTATTTGTTGTTTTCAAACGTTCTTTGTAATTTCTGCACACTTTTATTGCACATTTCGTAATTTTTACCACCTTTTTTTAAATTCGTGACTTGAGCGGGCGTGTGCATCCTTTGACGTCAAACTGGACACTAAGGAGCGGGTAGCGGCTTATAGGCCAACAGTTGGCTGATAATTTTTTGGACGCATCTGCGCCACCAGCGCACTAACAGTAAATAATCAAAGACTCCGCCATATTGTTACTCCGAATTTTCACTGTTTTTCTTCAACCACGCTCTGCTACCACTATTGGTGAGGTGCAGTTTCATAAATAAAATATTAATTTCCTATTACTTGTGTTTTATTTACTTTAAACTTCGTTAAACAATCCAAAAATCACATTTTTATCCACAACACAACCAGCCATTATTTTTCTTCTCAGAATCCAACAAAAACCACAGACTATATAAAAAGGTTGCCATACATTAGACAATAAACAACACTATGATTGTAAGCTTGTACATTGCTTCACTATTATTTATTACTGAATTTAATGTAGTTTTATTCAGAATATATTAAAAGCTGTCATCACTACAACAAATATTTTACTCGTTTTTTTTAAGTTAATGTAAACCCGCGAAATAACGCCGTGCGATTCTTTGCTGCAAAGCGGTCACATTAGAGCTTTAAACATTATACGAACTAAATGGCGCCGCTGAGCGGTGGATTCATACTTTTGACATGTCACAAAAATCGCGCGGTGAATTTTTGCAGTGCATACTTGCATACTTAACATAAAGTATTGAAATGAAACGCTCAATTAAACCCAACTTTCCGTCGGGAGAACACGATTTATTATCATATAATATTAATTATGTTATAATTAGACTAAATTTTAAATCGATAATCCACAGTAGTCAATCGGAATCATGGAGCGGGAAGGAGCAGATCGACAAGACAAATCACAATATTACACTAAAACCTACTCTGTAGGAGAATGTCGTGTATATAACGCTAGTCGTGCGCGCGAAGGGACTCTTTTCCATTCTCTTCGCGCGCACGCCACAGCCCCGACGCGGCCCCGGCGCGGCCCCGGCGCGGCCCCGGCGCGGCTCCGGCGCGGCTCCAACTAAACAGTCGCGCGACCCGGTACCGAGGCTCGCCCGTCTCACTGGACCAATTTAATCTACAACTTTGGAGAAAATGCAATAAAAGGCCAAACGGCTGTCCGATTTGTACGAGGAGTCACATTTTTTGCCTCTTTAGCTGTGTTACAGAGCAAAAGTAGTTCAATTTAGTGAGTCGAATGGTGAAAGTTAACGAGTCTTACAATTATTTTGTCACGCCCCGTACGCACTCACGTGTTAGTGACCGGATTGCTCCCAGTCGGTTGCGATTTAAAAATGAACATGCTCCTAAAGTGAGATAAAATTTACATTTATGTCTCGTTTTTTATGTCTTTTATTTTCAAAAAATCTCCTTGCACGTCTGGCCACAGCACATAACGCCGCCACGCGGGAGAGCAACCCGGCCGCACGGAGCGGCCCTCGTCCGAGACTCGAAACGCAGCTCACACGTAAATATAAACAATACGTATAAATAAATAGCTATCACTGAGAATTCATTCGACTTCGATTTCATCAAAATATTACGAGGAGGGTACGTACAAACGTTACACGGATTCCATTCGCTAAAAACGTACACTTAAACGATAGGACGCCGGCGGCGGGCCGGCCCACGCAGCTACGCGACTACGAATACTTATCAAGGGAGCGTATTTACAGGCGGGGGGAGTGGGGGGTGTGGGGGATCAATCCACGACGAGCGGCTTGGGCGTCTCCCAGGGGAAGCCCTCGCGGCCGAAGTGGCCGTACGTGCTGGTGCGCTGGTAGATGGGCGCGCGCAGGTTCAGCTCCCTGCAACACGCCGCGGACAGCTATGTTCAATAAACGCTTCTATGCATAATTCTAAATTATATGTCTGCGAGGGCTGGTACTAAAGTCAAATCGATGGCTAGCATGGAGATGAATTTGACACCATTTCAAAAATTGTACCCCCTTTTTCAAGATGATTAAATATTTTCAGCTCAGTTTCGTTTCCAGCTCAGCAAAGTGCGCCTAAAAAGGCATTCACATAAAAGAAATTGAAATATTGTCAACAATGAGTTGACAAATTAGAAATATTGTCAATGGTGAGTTGACAAATTAGAAGTATTGTCAATATTGAGTTGACAAATTATAAATATTGTCAACAGTGAGTTGACAAATTATAAATATTGTCAACCGTGAGTTGACAAACTAGAAATATTGTCAACAGTCAGTTGACAAACTAGAAAAGTTGTCAGAAGTGAGTTGACAAACTAGAAAAGTTGTCAGAAATGAGTTGACAACCTAGAAAAATTGTCAGAAGTGAGTTGACAAATTAGAAACATTGTCAATAGTGAGTTGACAAATTAGAGAACTCACTGCACGATCCTGCCGGGGCGCAGGTCGAAGTTGCGGCGCACGATGGCCAGCAGCTGCTGCTGCGTCTTGTGCGAGGTGCCGTAGTCGAACACCGTGATGCTGAGCGGCTCCGCCACGCCGATCGCGTACGCCACCTGCCGGGACCGGCGAACAACTGATATGAAATGGATCAATGTATACTATCTTGTTGACAGGGATTTGAATTAGCTTTATGGTGAATTACAAAATATCGGTTTGGAAGTTTCAAAAGAAAATCATGTCGATCCGCTGCTTCGTTGGGACGTGAAAAAACACATTTTAGTTTCTTTCGCCCTTTTGCCACTGCACAGCGTACAACGTACAACATACAGCGTGCCTCAACTGTCCCGCACCAGCGACTTGGCCACCCAGCGCGCGGCGTAGGCGGCGCTGCGGTCACCTGGGGGAGTGAGGGGGAGTGTGGGGGGAGTGTGGGTACCTGCACCATGCAGCGGCGGCACAGGCCGGCGCGCACCAGCGACTTGGCCACCCAGCGCGCGGCGTAGGCGGCGCTGCGGTCACCTGGGGGAGTGAGGGGGAGTGTGGGGGAGTGTGGGTACCTGCACCATGCAGCGGCGGCACAGGCCGGCGCGCACCAGCGACTTGGCCACCCAGCGCGCGGCGTAGGCGGCGCTACGGTCACCTGGGGGAGTGAGGGGGAGTGTGGGGGGAGTGTGGGTACCTGCACCATGCAGCGGCGGCACAGGCCGGCGCGCACCAGCGACTGGGCCACCCAGCGCGCGGCGTAGGCGGCGCTGCGGTCACCTGGGGGAGTGAGGGGGAGTGTGGGGGAGTGTGGGTACCTGCACCATGCAGCGGCGGCACAGGCCGGCGCGCACCAGCGACTTGGCCACCCAGCGCGCGGCGTAGGCGGCGCTGCGGTCACCTGGGGGAGTGTGGGGGAGTGAGGGGGAGTGTGGGGGAGTGTGGGCACCTGCACCATGCAGCGGCGGCACAGGCCGGCGCGCACCAGCGACTTGGCCACCCAGCGCGCGGCGTAGGCGGCGCTGCGGTCACCTGGGGGAGTGTGGGGGAGTGAGGGGGAGTGTGGGGGAGTTTGGGTACCTGCACCATGCAGCGGCGGCACAGGCCGGCGCGCACCAGCGACTTGGCCACCCAGCGCGCGGCGTAGGCGGCGCTGCGGTCACCTGGGGGAGTGAGGGGGAGTGTGGGGGGAGTGTGGGTACCTGCACCATGCAGCGGCGGCACAGGCCGGCGCGCACCAGCGACTTGGCCACCCAGCGCGCGGCGTAGGCGGCGCTGCGGTCACCTGGGGGAGTGAGGGGGAGTGTGGGGGGAGTGTGGGTACCTGCACCATGCAGCGGCGGCACAGGCCGGCGCGCACCAGCGACTTGGCCACCCAGCGCGCGGCGTAGGCGGCGCTGCGGTCACCTGGGGGAGTGTGGGGGAGTGTGGGGGAGTGTGGGTACCTGCACCATGCAGCGGCGGCACAGGCCGGCGCGCACCAGCGACTTGGCCACCCAGCGCGCGGCGTAGGCGGCGCTGCGGTCACCTGGGGGAGTGTGGGGGAGTGAGGGGGAGTGTGGGGGAGTGTGGGTACCTGCACCATGCAGCGGCGGCACAGGCCGGCGCGCACCAGCGACTTGGCCACCCAGCGCGCGGCGTAGGCGGCGCTGCGGTCACCTGGGGGAGTGAGGGGGAGTGTGGGGGGAGTGTGGGTACCTGCACCATGCAGCGGCGGCACAGGCCGGCGCGCACCAGCGACTTGGCCACCCAGCGCGCGGCGTAGGCGGCGCTGCGGTCACCTGGGGGAGTGTGGGGGAGTGTGGGGGAGTGTGGGTACCTGCACCATGCAGCGGCGGCACAGGCCGGCGCGCACCAGCGACTTGGCCACCCAGCGCGCGGCGTAGGCGGCGCTGCGGTCACCTGGGGGAGTGTGGGGGAGTGAGGGGGAGTGTGGGGGAGTGTGGGTACCTGCACCATGCAGCGGCGGCACAGGCCGGCGCGCACCAGCGACTTGGCCACCCAGCGCGCGGCGTAGGCGGGGCTGCGGTCACCTGGGGGAGTGTGGGGGAGTGAGGGGGAGTGTGGGGGAGTGTGGGTACCTGCACCATGCAGCGGCGGCACAGGCCGGCGCGCACCAGCGACTTGGCCACCCAGCGCGCGGCGTAGGCGGCGCTGCGGTCCACCTTGGTGAAGTCCTTGCCGGAGAAGGCGCCGCCGCCGTGCGCGCCCCAGCCCCCATACGTGTCCACGATTATCTTGCGCCCCGTCAGCCCCGCGTCCGACTGATCACGAGAACACAACACACAAATTATTTTAAAAAACCGGCCAAGTGCGAGTTGGACTCGCGCACCAAGGGTTCCGTATAAATTCCTACTCACACAGGTTTTGAACTTTATATCAAATTCTCAGGCCTGCTATCCCTTGAAGCTGTAGAAAAAAACAAACTTCTATGCCAACGCAATCAAGAGATACTGCCGTTTTATGCCGCATATTTGGACACTCGCATGGGAATCAAAACCTCAAGGGATTGCAGGCCTAAATATTTTATATAAATTTCAACTTGATACGTATACGCGTTCCTGAGAAAAAGGGTCTTGACAGACAGACAGACGGACAACGAAGTGATCCTATAAGGGTTCCTTTTTTCCTTTTGAGGTACGGAACCCTAAAAATAGTAGATAACAGATGGCGATATCCCATCATATCATAGAAAACAATCGAATTGCTTAAATAAAACAACAATTTTAAAAATTACGTATCGATAGACCTAAAATCTTTTTACGTTGTAGAAACTGCGAGATAAAGTCCAACATGACGCATAAAAACTCATTGGATAAATCAGTTAGCGCCATCTAGTGATGCTGTGAAGAACTACAGGAATAACCTAATTGCTGTCATGCATGATGGATGAGTGATATACATTAGCTCACACACTATTTTTTTAGTTTTTCAGTCACTGGTTGGTAAGTAATGACGGCGAAGACGGAAGCGGGCTTACCAAACCCTAACGCAACGGAGAGCTAGTTATCTTCATTATCGTCACATCATCGTCATCAAAACTCAAACTCAAAAAGTTTTTTATTTAAGCAGATGCTTTACACATGCTTTTAAATCGTCAATATTTTTTTCTATAAATATCAATGCTGTTAACATTGATGTTTCGCGAATGACGAACAGTATATACTATATATAAAAAAGCATTAAGTATAATAATATTTTCTGCCAGAGCTAAAACTGAGGTTTCTATTCTACACATGTATCTGAACACTGAACAGCCTTAGGGGTCTATAACTAATGAAATGAAAGAACTCCCTTACTTAGTTGGGCATCCCCTTTTGGCGTTAAAATACTATTATTTGTTATGTATGTACTGTAGTGTACTTAGCCACAGTATACTCATGTATGCTAACGTACATAAGAACTGTCACACATTACCGACACTCCTTATTCCTCTCTAAGGCTACCTTGAAACCGAGCAACGCACGCATTTACGCATGTAAAATTTTCATATATAATTTTTATGCAGTAAAAGTAGCTATTTGCTACGCTATAATTTGTTGGCGTGTCCGAGGTTGGCTTATATCATGGAATCGAGGTCAAGTAAACCTGCGTCGCTTATGAGGCAAGCGTGGCTATTGTCTGTCAGACGTGTTTTCTGCAGTGACCTGCTGTGGCGTCAAAATGAAATGGTGAATGAGACAGCTGATGCCACCAGTGTTCTTATTTCATGCAATGGCAAATGTAATGACATTTTCAGTAAAATCAAATATCTTAAAATATAAAGTTATCCAAAATACTGCATCCAAAATTAAGTGTTTATCTGGCTCAACTTCGTATTGCTCAGCGTCATTAAGCCATGCCGACATGTGAAAACAGCGCGTGTTTTGATAATGTTGCCGAACTTAAACTTTTATCGTCACGTGTTTAAGTTTGGTTCGAGCAACGCGTCGCTGACAAACAACCAGCCAAGCGCGGATTGCATCAGACAGAATAACATATTTTGCGGGTAATACTTATCCAAGCTTTGTTTGTAAACTTAACCTAGGTAGATAAAGCCACTCTGAAAAAAACTTCACAGGTTATCTCGGACAGGCGCTAAGTATAAAACTATCAGAGGAGCACAACCAGTCAACCATGACTTTATTGTGACGGTTAGTAACACGCGATAAGAAGAGGAAGATGTAGTATTATTCTTAAGGAGATAAAAGCTTCCCTTTAATTAGAAAAAGTCAATAATGTTCAGGACACAATACAGATTAAATGTGACCCCAAGAATCACACATTTTTCTCCACAGTTGGACATGTCAAAACACTGCAGTTGCTTCGCACTGTAATTCGTTTGTAACGGCGATTTTTTAATAACTCTACACATGTAATATCAATGACCTGAAAATGTCGACTGCAATAAACCGCATCCAAACTTTTGAGGACACAATACGTTAGTGACAGTGTTCTTTTGAAACACTATCTCCGAGAATTTACCTTGCCAATGCTTGCAGAAGCCGCTGGATGCATTTGACTAGAGTCGCGGTAAGCGGAAGTCTTTGGTGAAAAGTCTATTTTATGTACCTCAATGTATCATATTTGTATGGTACAGAATTAAGGCTACGTAGGCATGTTCTAACTTTATGATCACTCGTTAACTTGTTAACCCTATGTTTCTCGTAGAGATATCTAGTCTTATTTGTATAGACTATCTAGTTTACCCGACAAAGTAAGCAAGCATTTGTGAAGATCTTATCTAAGTAGGCTTCTTAACATTATTATTTAATATTCTATGGCTATCAAACAAATGGCGTTAATTTTAGCTTACATAAATACCCTTTTAAACCCTATTTTCCAACTAATCACACCACACCGAACTGACCTACTCAAGTAATTTTTTTTCATTTGTCCACCACCACAAGTTGCAGTTTGGTGCGGGTGTGGTATGTGGTGTGCAGTGTGTGGTGTGCAGTGTTTGGTGTATAGTGTGCAGTGTGTGGTGTATAGTGTGCAGTGTGGTGTATAGTGTGCAGTGTGTGGTGTATAGTGTGCAGTGTGGTGTATAGTGTGCCGTGTGCAGTGTGGTGTATAGTGTGCAGTGTGGTATATAGTGTGCAGTGTGGTGTATAGTGTGCCATGTGCAGTGTGGTGTATAGTGTGCAGTGTGTTGTATAGTGTGCAGTGTACAGTGTGGTGTGCAGTGTACAGTGTGGTGTATAGTGTGCAGTGTGGTGTATAGTGTGCAGTGTGGTGTGTGTGGTGTGGAGCGCACCTGGGGCCCGCCGATGATGAAGAGGCCGCAGGGGTTGATGTGCACGACGGTGCGCTCGTCCAGGTACTGCGCGGGGATCACCTCGCGGATCACGCGCTCAAGTATTTGCTCGCGCAGCGTCTCCAGGGTAATCTGCGGGACAGCCTTGCGTTATGCGGGGGAGCTTCATATCACAAAGCCGATTGGAGATATCTTTCAAAAACGACATTTTGTTCTAGAAATGTTTGAAATACCTAGACGAGACGTCATAGTTAATAGTTATTCAACGTCATTATAACTGGTAATTTACAGGACCGGTCGGCGTGTACATCCTTGGGGGAGGCCTTTCTCCAGCAGTGAGTCTTTCGGCTGATGATAACACAAAAATTAAAGATGAGATAGAATACAAAACAAAGACGTTTTTTTTTTTTAATTTCAGAAGGAGAACAATTTAATAAAGTTCAGCTCATAATAACAGTATGTTTTGCTTTACAAAAATGGAACGACAACTCTATCAACGTGCTACGTCACCGCTATCGACCCTGTCGACACGTCCGCGCGCCCCACATAATTTTCGACCCTTCACTCAGGGGTCTTCACAATAAGTGACTCTGGCAATCTCGCGCAGATCATCACTACTTGTTCTAGCATGATCTGCATTAAAAAAAGGTAAAACGTGGACAGTGCCACGTAGGACTTGGGAAGTCATCAGCGCCATGAAAGCCTTTGGTAAATCATTTTTAAACACATTTATTGACATTTATTTTACAGATTTCTTTGACAAAGCCTGTGGCTGATGCTTTTTGTCTTTGTACAATGCATCCATGCGAAATAAAGAAAATATAGATGTACATGTTCAAAAAATAAATAATTTTACTGACGTAATTTTGATTACGTCACTTTGTGTTATGTATCACATAAGCAGGCGGCATTGCGTCAGGGAGCCGCGCGGCCGCCCTATCTTAATCGCATTAAGAAAAATAACCATTCGGCATTTAATCGATCTGTTATGCTTTGGAACGAGACACGTTTATCGAGGAAAGTTTATAAACGCTCGCTCAACGGTGACGTAGGTTTGGATTCGAAATGTAACGCTATATTGCATAATTTATCGCGCGTCACGCGCTACCTTAGCAGTTAACCCTACGCGACATAGCGACGTCAGCAGGGGTGTGGGGGGGGGGGGGTGGGGGGGCACTCACCTTCTCGGAGTGCTGCAGCGAGACGACGACGGTGTGCACGCGCCGCGGCACGGTGGCGCCGCCCTCGAACGTGTACTCGCAGGTCACCTGCAGCCCGGCGCCGCGCCGCATCGTTACATTACAATAATTAATAATAATAATTGTTATTGCAGGCAATGCCCCTAGTTCGTATCGTAACTTATGCTTATGTTATGACACGCGATCTATTGTATAGTTGCGCCAGCCGGCTCTGGCGATCGCCGGCGGCGGCCAGCTACGCAAACTTTCAGGCAAACCTTTGTAAACAAATAGAAAAAAAACACCTTGCACAAATATCACTTCGATCTTTGGAAAACATTAGAGGTTGTCTGGCGTCGGCTTATAAAACTGAATAATTCAAAATATACAGGCTGTTAAAAAAAGTGCGTTTGATTGAAGTTTAAAGTAAAAATTATTGTAAATCGGATTTTTTCAATATTTTCTTGTATTCTATATTTGATTCCGAGGATCCCCTTAATACCTCCACCAATCCGGACTTGGCCCCCGTGTGTGGAGTATGGCCTAACCTTCCCGAGTAAGGGAAAAGACCCGTGCCCCTGCAGTGGGGACGTAATGTGTTGTTTACATCCCCTTAAAACTTCAAACGTACTTTTTAATGTATATATTTTTTTAATAAAACATATATAAATTGATAAGTAAAGAAAAACATATATAAATTGATATCAGAGTTGGACGCCGCACCCATGCGCGGCCACCGTCCACGCAGGGCTGACCCATATCAGCCCACAATAGCTAACTTCTTCAAACAATCCTAGTACTTTTTAAGAGCACCTACATATATGAGAACCCATGTACTTACGATGAGTACTTATAGACTGCCGATACAGACTGTCATCGGCAAACCGTCGCATTCATGCCAGGGAGGCATTAGCGAAGTTATGATTAACCGTGATTAAGTAAGCCTATTTAATTGTTCATCGCATAATATTTATACTGTAGATTTGTGTATTAAATTAAAAAGAATAAACAAATAAACGTGTCGCTCTTTCCGCATTCCAGCCAGGCCAGTAAAAGCCGTCACCGCGGAAGGTATTTGCATATCAATAGATAGAATACGAGTTTATCGCGTGTCACAAGTCAGAGGTCTTCAGATTGAAGCGCACAAAAATATGACAGCGCTTAGCGCACCATTGCGCGGCTGGCGGCGGGCGATAACGAGATGACGAGCAATATTTCTTGTTTTTCTCGAGCAAACTTATACATACAGGGCTGCCCATCTATAGTTAGTTTCCCAAAAACCTTTCAGATGGTGATTCACAGAAGTTCCTTTTTTTTAAAAAACAAAAAGCTTTTAAGCGACAGCGCCTAGGCCCTGCAGACAGCAAGTGACACTGGCCCCGACAGGCAGCACAAGGGGCGCTATCGTATCAATACTTTGCCGATTTTTCAATTCATTCCTGACGAGTGGCCAAGTGGCTCTCGAGAGTAGGTAATCAACCGCTGTGTGGTCTGCGTCTGCGCCGCGAGTCGCGACAATTGGGTCTCAAGTGTCGCGAGCCCGCGAGCGTGTTTATGGCGCGCCCGCGTCATGTGGGCCTCATAGCTAGCTCATATAACTGCTGAAACGAACATTTGCGATTTGCGATAGTCGTGTTACTTGACCCACAGCAGCTCCACATTTCGTTATCTCCGATGAGGCGTGCAAATCGGTTCGCTACGCCGTGTTACCTTCTCATAGAGACTGCTTTGCGCGATATGAGGGTTTATAAGGTTTTTATTCACAGTAAAAGCACAATAAAAATGAGTACTTTAGTAACACAATGAGTGGTCTGACACGGCTGGGTCGGAATCATGTACCAGACCAGCGCGGTCGAACAATCCACCGATGCAATTTAAATTCATTGAGCGGCGCGCAATCACTGAAGCTGATATTTGATAACATAAATTCCAATTGTTCACAGTAACCCCCGTGATATTGTTACTGTGAATTTTATATTGCAATCAATTTTTTGTCTTGTGCAAAATACTACACAGGACAAAAAGTTGCAGCACACATTTTAGATGAAATACTGTGGATGCGATAAATATGATAATATGATAAATATGATGGGGGAAATGACTGAAGGTAGGCGCTACTGGATCAATGCGACCCAGGTAGATGTAACCGCTGCCCGTAATATATGTATCATTTTATTTACCATTATTTTTAATTTAGGAGATTGTGTCACCACAATTAACAATAATGGTAAATAAAATGGCACACTAAATTAAAAATAATGGTAATTAAAATGATACATATATTAGGGGCAGCGGTTACAATAGATCTACCTGGGTCGCATTGATCCAATAGCGCCTACCTTCAGTCGTATCCCCCTTCTACCCGTAACAATAACAGACAGACTAACGCCGGCCGCAGTCCGCAGTCCTGTGAAGCCCTCGCGTAAGGCGCGGTACACACCTGCGTCTTGGAGTCGGGGCGCGCCCACCAGAAGTCGCCCGCGCGGCGCAGCTCGGCGATGCGCTGGTTGAGCCGGTGCGCCAGCACCACCGTCAGCGGCATGCACTCCGCAGTCTCGTCCGTCGCGTACCCGAACATCAGCCCCTGCGGCACCGCGCCACACGTCACACGTCACACGTCGCACGTCACATCAGGGATAACACACGTCTATCTGTCTCTTTTGCACCGTACGAAACGCAGAGCTCACAGAGCTGCTCGTGTATTAACTAATAATAATAAAACATTCAATGGTTTATTCATTTATTTCAGGCAACGAGGCCGATAGAACATTGAACATTATCAATTTGTTTTGTGTACCGAATAAATAAAATAAAGAATAAATACATTACACTTGAAACACCGCACTGGATTTATGCTCATCCAATGTAAAAATCAAACACCTCTTATTTTAAGGCTCATTAGACACTAGTTAGTTTTTGATAATAACCGTTGACTGTTTAGGAACGGTGCAAAAGAGACAGATTTTGAACATTTACTGTTGTCTTCAATGCCTTGATAAAGCTTGATAAGCACAAACTACAATTAAATTTATATAAAGAATTATAAATTATGATTTCCAATAGCTAAAACGTCACCTCCTCTAATAGGGATAGATAGAAATAGGGTGTCTGCGACATCGAAAATACGTTATAGAATATAATTCACTACCTAGGGTATCTGCGACATCAAAAATATGTTATAGAATATATACAATTCTTCCTGAAGTAACAGAAAAACTTCTTTATTTGGTATTTTAAACCATATTTTTATCACAAAGTTGATAAGATGGAAAAAATGGGTAAGACATGATAAAAATAACTGATTTATTTTGTAAGGAAAAATATTTTGATGCCTGTATTCAACAGTTATGATTTCATTTATTACATACTTTCATAGAGAAAGTAGTGATTAGAAAATGGCAATTTATATTAATCAGATATTTTAAACTCCATTTTTAACTCACTGTTCATTTATCAATCATGCATCATTAAATTGATTTATAAATAGGTCTAATGTACTTAACCTTTCATCCTTAATGTACTTTTATTGGAACTATTGCTCAGTAGTTATTACATGCCTGTTCATTTATTAGTATATATTTAATTTATAACTATATGTTATATGTAAGTATCATGCACGAGTATAATGTTATGAGTAATAAACATGAGCTTAGTGCACGCTTAATGTAGATGTGTCAGTGGAAACGGCGGACTGCACCATGCAGACAAAATTAAATAGAACAGAATGCTACATGTGAGATCTACTCAAGCCAAAATTCTACTAAATCCTAGTTCCCACTAGGTGAGTATTTTAGTTGAGTGGTGAGTAATTTAGTAGATAAATATGTCTGAACAGCAAACATTATTCGACACTATCAGACATATTTAGCTACTAAATTACTCGCCACTCGTCTAAAATGCTCGCCTAGAGGGAATTAGGCTTATGACAGCACTGACAGTGAACAGCACTTCATCTCTTTTATCATATCATATTGAGATGGCGGGTGTACCTGGTCCCCAGCGCCCACTTCCTCCTCGTTGCGGTTCTCGTGCACGCCGGCCGCGATATTGGGCGACTGCTGGTCCAGCGCCAGCATCACACTGCACGTCTTGTAGTCGAAGCCTGCCCGCGCACCCGCCATGCAGTTTAGTCCATCATTAATATTGTTAATCGCTACCTTTATTTGTTTACTATAGTCATAATGTCACTATTCTCAAGATACTGTGGAATTTTCAAGAAATAACAAATGGAATGGAGATTATTGTGTCATGGTTCTAAAGGAAATAAATCCCTGAAATGATAGTGATTTCCCAGATGACACAATCGGTTCGTTTGTCCCCATTTTCTTTCATGCACAAGACCCATCAGGCCGCAGTGGGCCCGAGCGTGCAGCCAGAGGCAGTACCTGGTCGCCGGCCCCAATGTCGGTCTCCTCTCGGGACACGTACACCCCACCCGCAATGTTTGGACTTTGCTCTTCAATAGCCACCAATAAATTTAGTGTCTTCCAATCAAAACCTATTGTGTATGAAACAATTGTGATTTATTTAGCCACTTTTTACATTCTTGACATTTTTGAAAAAAACTACACCAATGCATTTAGGATAGCAACTGTTAGAAAATCTGGCTATGAGCCAATTTACACTAACTAGTAAATTTTTCATGGATTTATGTCAATGCACACTCACCTTTGGAGGAATCGTCATAGCCGATGTGTTTCACAGTCTCTCTGACAACTTTCTGATAGTCCACATTGGCTTTGGAAGTGATTTCACCACACAGGAGGACCATTCCCGTCTTTGTGACAGTCTCTGGAGGGGAAACAGATGACTTTGACAACTACTTGTGATAGGGTTTCTGTTAGGTGCTAACATTGCTCACTGGCGGCTGTACTCACCACAGGCTACTTTAGCGTCGGGGTCTTGTCTCAAATGGGCGTCAAGAATTGCATCACTTATTTGATCACACATTTTGTCTGAAAACAAAACGCCACAATAATCATCATATTCGCGGGTGATGACAAGTTATTGTTATTGCCGAGAAATTGCAGCACTGTGTGGCACAGACCACGTGTTGTGGTTATGTTGGCGGATTCGCTGAGCGACCAGGGGGGCTGGCCTGTGATGTAACCAAAACGGGGGCCCCTGGAGGGCCCGAGCGGGGCCCACGGCCGCGGGCCTCCCGGCCGGCCCATCGATCTAGGGCGCGCACATGTGTGGACGGCCATCTTTCCGTTCGCAGTGTCTGCAGCACAGCAAAAACATAGCTAACCTGGGTGTCCCTCGCCGACAGACTCCGATGTGAACAAAAACACTGATCCGTCTTCCATGTCATAGCTGTGTCCGTTTGTTTTGGCGTATCCATTCATTTTTGAGGTCTCCGGCATTTTCAGACTTCGAGTTAGCTCATAAAAATAACCCGACAAAAGCCCCCCAAATAACACTGTGGAAAAGAGGTCGGCTCGAGCAGGCGCTGATATTTATAAGGTCGGCCCGACGTCAGAGCTCGGCGCGAGGCGGCCAATCAGCGGCCGCGCTGCGGCGCGCAAAAACCTACTGGTAACGCGCTATTGGTCGGCCACTTTGTTTTGGAGTTGATTGATCCGAGGTTGATCCTGAAAAGGACAAGGAAAAACCACTCAATTTTAACTTCGACCACTTTGAATGACGTAATAAATAAATGTTATAAGTACTCTAAAAAAAAAATTGTACAGCCACACTGTGCATACTTTCTCAGGAAAAGGCGTGAAAAAAAAAACAAATAATCTGAGTCCATCATATGTAGGAGACGAACCTTATTTTGATTTTCCCTAGATTTAATGACCTACCTACCTACCTAGCAAAACAGTACTTTGTTATATTTGTTACCTATACTTATTAACGTACCAAATTATTCGAAAATGGCTGAAGATATTTAAAAATATTTCTCCGAATCCGTCCAGTGGTCTTCAAGCTAGAAGACTGAACACAGACATACTTACCTACTTTAAAATTATAAATTAATTTTAAAATTATAAAAAAAATGAGATCCTTACAACAAACCTTTTCATTTGATAGCACACGGAACAGTTTGCAAAACTTTTTTTTATTTTCTGATTTGACCCCCGAAAGTACACCCAAAAATTCATAATTATAATATTTAGGTTACACGCCCGTCCATGTTTGGATCACAGAAATCTATATGTGTACTAAGTTACAACTTAATCGGTCCAGTAGATTCGGAGCAAATTGGCGGTGTGTGACAGACGTACAGACAAACTTCCGAGTGATCCTGTAGGGGTTCCTTTTTACTTTCGAGCGACGAAGGAGTAAGGAAGTACTTATTGTCAACGAATTTGAGATTTTGATGGGGATCGATTATTTTGCACTTAGAGCCCAAAAAACAAAATATATCTGTGTGTGGGTGTGTGTGTGTGTGTGTCCGTCCCGTGCTCTAGCGCCAAGATCACTGGACGGATTTGCATGAAATTTGGGTTAGGGCAATATTTTGTTAATATTTCCAGCCGTTTTTTTATTCTTCTAATAACGTTATTTTTTTGGGTTGCCACCATAGTAAAAAAAACGTTTATTTTTTTTATAAAATCAAGTGTTCTTTTTTACTATGGTGGCATAGTAAAAAATACTTTAATTTTTTTTGCTCAATAATGACTCTAACGATTTTGATGAAAGTTTGTACGATACCATATTTTTATACAACTTAGTACATTAGGTAGTTGGTTACTCTGGGAAAAATCTGGTTATGATACTTTCCATACAAAAATAAGATTTATGTAATTTTTTCTTAGATATAGCTATAGGTAACGATTTTAATCAAACTTTGTACCTTTTAATAACTTTATAAGGCCTTCTTTTACTATTACTTATTCCGTAATTAATTATTCCGCGCCATGCCAGGATATGGTACCTTCCTTACAAAACAACATTGTTAATTTGTGAAGTCTATCACTTGCTACTAATTATGAATGTTTATTGCTGATGCCAGATGATATATAAGGGATTTGCGAGAAAGTGTGCACAGCGTGGCTGTACATTTTTTTTTTTGAGGTACGGAACCCTAGAAGTAGCCAAAAAAATAAAATAAAAAAAAACCGTAAAAGTATAGGTACTGTTTACTTTCATAATATTACATATCTGTTTTATATACAATTTGATTACCTATTTATTGAAAACATATAAGTACCTTTTCTGCTTCTGTCTATGCTAAGTAAGTAAGTAAGCTGCAGAATAGGCTGTTTCAGAGTAGGATGACGGATATCGGATATAAAAAGAAGTCAAGAATTCCTTGAAGATCCTATAGAGAAGTCCAATTTAAGAGAGATGTCATTTACACCTGTATTTGAATTAACTTGTTCTACAACTGTAAGAAAAATTAACTTCAGCTTCGTAATTAAGTATCTACTTTTTTTGTGGGCGCCTATAAGTGAGCGCTTTTCACAATGGACAGTTAGACACCAGTTGTAACACATTGAATTGGTGATACCGGAAAGTAGTTCATTCATGAATGCGACTGGAAGTAACGCCAGTATTATTTTTTAGGTATACTGGTCTCTTCCAAATTCCAAGAAAATTACAACTTACCTAATATACCGCCCTGTATCGATTTTAATTTTTTTTGTGGGCAGTAGGTGAGTGACCTGGAAGAAAATCCTAGGTCCTTTACGAGCTCGACGACGCACTTTTTGAATGTTCACTTCACTAGACCCGTGTGGCATGCAGCAAGCGTCACAGTCCACCGAAGGAGGTTCTGTTACAATGGGTTGCGTGGTGCGTAGTCGCCCTCTCCAGCTCACCACTAGCTCCAGCCTGCCGACTTCTCGACGACTGACGCTGAGGCAGTCGGGACCGCTACTTTTTAATCATGCACCCTTTCGCATTTGCTGATAATTTCAAATACGTCTCAGATCTCACAGCGCAAGTCACTTGTACAGGGTGTACCGAAACTGGAGTAGAGCCCAAGTAGCACAAATGCTGAATTTTCAGCCACATGTCAGCTATTAAACAGTAATAAGCTTGGCAATGGTTGGATAAGAGTTCGAGGAGACGCTAAAGGCTGCACTAGGGGATTTTTCTGAGTCTTCTGCAGCCGTTCTGGTTAAAGGCTGTAAAAGAGGAAGAAAAAACACTAGAAGTAATTTAACAGCAAGTTTGAACACTCTAGTACAGTCTTTAGTCGTAAGATATGCTAAGAGCTGAGTAAGGAACCCTGGGCTAGCCATGGACGTAACTGATCGATTACTCGTGTAGATATCTGCCTTAGTCTATTTCACTACAGATTTACCCATTTTAAAAGTTTTTGTTTATTGTTAAGTTTTTAACTACCTAGCGTTACATGAATCCCTGTAGGTCATACAGCTCCATCCTGTCTTATGTTATTGCAAAGGCATCGAGTAGGTTAGGGTACTGTCTCCAAAAACCTAAAGTCAACCTTATTTTAAAAACTGCCATAAAGGGTTTGTGCACATTATATTTTGAATATACTGAACACTATAGTGAGTAGCGTGTAGCGCATCGTATCGTCGCAAGCGCGCACGCACCATTCTCAGCGATAGATACCTATGATAACCTGCGCCCCGCCCGCACTCGCACCATGACCTCGCCCAGAAACACTTCTAGAACGTTATTTTCTGATTCACCATGGTTGTGTGTGACTAGCGTAATATTGTTCGAAGTACAATACAGTCAGCACATCAGCCATTCGAATGTTTTCATTATTTTAACCAATAAACCCAATTGCATATAAATATAAAGACAAACTCTTTAAATCCAACAACAATGAATTTGCGCGTAAACTAATACTCGGTAGTCGGGTAATATGCCCGCTCAGCAAAACACTGCAGTGGTAGGTACCTACATTAAGCTGATTTATCGCAGTTCACGCAGGCACCGTATGCGCGTTCAGTAGCTTCGCTTTGTGCGAATAATATTTTGATTTAGATAACTAATTATATATACGATATTTTTGCAACATCATAGGTAAGGAATAAAAAAACATAAACTAGTATAAACCCGAATGCTATCGGGCGGGGTGCGAGGTCGGCTCTTATCGCTGCATAACGGACAAGGCAAACAAATCGCAATCCTCCATGAAATTTCGTTAACTCCTATTCATAAGGGTACTCTAGCTAGACTGTAGACTTATTCACTTGAGAGCTCTCTGTGTACCGCTCAGGGGCGCCGAGTACGTGGGTACTCGGGGGCTCGGGCACCCACGACACTTAAACAGTGGGTGCTGAGCACCCACGAGAATAGACATAAGACTGATCAGTGATTTCTGGACAAAACGAGGTCGAAAACTGACCTAAAATTTCTTAAAGTTCTGCTACTAATCTGAGGTAATTTAAAATTATTGCGCTCGGTTCGCTCGCGTTTAACGCAACAATCGGTTCTACTGTCTAGTAAATAACATTACTGTCGGGAATTACGCAAAGAAGGGCGTAAAATTAACTTAAAACTTCTTAAAAACGTAATTACTCAGTGGTCTTCGTTTTAATAATAAAACATTAATGCGCTCCCATCGCTCGCGCAATAATCAATCCTGCCGCCTCCTGAGTTACATAGGGAGGGACATACGTAAAGGAGCGTTATTTTTGATATTTTTTTCTTAACACAATTTGTAATGGTCTGATTATTTTTTTCTCAAAAACGGCTCTGATGGTTTCGGACGAAACATTGTAAAATACATTTTATTACGATCTATTTTACTATTAAGTTGGTTAATCCGAAATTAATTAAGGTACCTGCCATACAAATCGATGTTCTTTTTAATTATTCTCCTCAAAAATAGTTTTAACGATTTTAATTATTTTTTTTTGTTACCTGCTCTAAATTATATGGAGTACCTAAATAGTACCTACTATACTAGGATATTAATTATTCGGGAAAAAACGAAACAAGGTACCATCCATAAAAACCCAGACTATTTATTAAATTTTTTTCTTAATCACAATCCAAGTGCTGGATGAGCATATAAGCATATTAACTAATCCTTTAGGTCATCACGTCTCAGGGCACAATAAACAGTACCCAAAAAAATATCTCATAATCTGATGATTAAAGATGCCTTAACTTCTTATTAAATCTTATTTACCATTCGATGTAGTCCGGATGCGGTAGCCGCATGCTAAGAAAATTACAGTAGCTAATACAAGTGCGTTAAAAACCGTTCGACTGTTTTATCTATTCGGTTATGTACATCGGGTCCAGATTGTCACAGGGAATAAAATATGTTTTTTTTTTCGTTTTAATCTTTTTAATTAATTTTTGTCAAATATCACAGTAACAGTGGCGTATCGGGAGCCGGGTCGTTCCCTTCCCTCAAATATGGTTGAGGGGAGCGATGGCTGACTCTCGCGTTATACTCGTGATCGGGTGCTGTCCATGTGAACTGGCCTGCTCTTGTCATTGGTTTTTGGAATTGTTAGTCATTAACTACAAATATTTTTTTCTTTTATCTCTTTTGAATCCTTTCTTTCTTTATTCTTATTTTTTCATATTTTATTTACAGATATGACAACAACGTCACGAAAAAAAAAAAAAAAAACAAACAATACAAATAATTCATTTATTGATCTAGCATTAAGATGTAATAGAATATAAGACTTTTTTCTTAATAATCAAAGACTTTTAAAAAAAAATGTGTTGGAGGGAGTTTCTTTAGGGCCCGCCGTTTCTTCTCACTCCGCAAACACGTTTCGGGAAGAAACGGCGGGTATACGAGTTCCGAGTGGTAGGAACCTCATATTAGGTAGATAAAAGAATGACGTTCGAAAAGTGTACTTCGAATAAAATATTGTCATTTTTCATTTTTTTCAACATTCGAACCCATCCTGATCATAACCTTGTCTGGTAGTCAGTTAACCTGCGTGATCGACGCAATCACGCAAGCCGCACTGAGCCACAACCGCTTCAATGCATCACTTAGCACATCAAAGAGACATACAAGCGCTCTCTTCATAGTAAAGACATCAACGAGACATACAAGCGCTCTCTTCATAGTAAAGACATCAACGAGACATACAAGCGCTCCTTTCATAGTAAAGACATCAACGAGACATACAAGCGCTCCTTTCATAGTAAAGACATCAACGAGAAATACAAACGCTCTCTTCATAGTAAATACATCAAAGTCAAAGCGTTTATTTGCCAGAACATAGTAGGTAACAAAGATGTTTCAATAGTACAGTATCATATGTTCAACCCGTAAAGGTATGCAAATATTACAAATATATATAAAACTAAATTGTTACAATAGATTATTAAATACATTAAGACACATTATATCATTTATTTTTGTCATTAAGGAACTCTGTTATTGAATAATATCCCTTATTATGAAGCCACTCTGTTATTTTCGATTTAAACATATTGGTAAGACAATCTTTGATGTGGTTAGGGAGGCTATTGTAACGCTGATACACATACAAAAAGAATTGTGCTTGTGTACATTGACTCTTGCAAATGGTAAGTAAGTATAAAAATGGTAAGTATCGTCTTTGTGCCGTGTAGATCTTTCAAAAACGCTACCATGAGTCTGAAAATAGATAGGGTTTCAACGAGACATACAAGCGCTCCTTTCATAGTAAAGACATCTACGAGACATACAAGCGCTCCTTTCATAGTAAAGACATCAACGAGACATACAAGCGCTCTCTTCATAGTAAAGACATCAACGAGACATACAAGCGCTCCTTTCATAGTAAAGACATCAACGAGACATACAAGCGCTCTCTTCATAGTAAAAGACATCAACGAGACATACAAGCGCTCCTTTCATATAGTAAAAACATCAACGAGACATACAAGCGCTCTCTTTATAGTAAAGACATCAACGAGACATACAAGCGCTCCTTTCATAGTAAAGACATCAACGAGACATACAAGCGCTCCTTTCATATAGTAAAAACATCAACGAGATATACAAGCGCTCTCTTCATAGTAAAGACATCAACGAGACATACAAGCGCTCCTTTCATAGTAAAGACATCAACGAGACATACAAGCGCTCCTTTCATATAGTAAAAACATCAACGAGATATACAAGCGCTCTCTTCATAGTAAAGACATCAACGAGACATACAAGCGCTCCTTTCATAGTAAAGACATCAACGAGACATACAAGCGCTCCTTTCAAAGTAAAGACATCAACGAGACATACATGCGCTCTCTTCATAGTAAAGACATCAACGAGACATACAAGCGCTCTCTTCATAGTAAAGACATCAACGAGACATACAAGCGCTCCTTTCATGTAGTAAAAACATCAACGAGATATACAAGCGCTCCTTTCATAGAAATGACATCAACGAGACTTTACAAGTGGTTCCTTCATAGAAAAAAAATACATCCCAACTCTGAAAAGCAGAGTAGACCAGAGTGTTCTGCTCATTGATGTTCAGGACGTCTGTCCTACTTGCCATGGGGCACTCTGAACTTTGCCGCTACGGCCAGGGTTGCGAGACATACGGACATCAACTCATAGCTCTCAGCAAGGGCCAAGCTACAGGTTACAGAAGTGCCCGTGTCTTCGGTACAATTCAATAATCATTTGCTCTTAATTGATTGACAGGCACTTATGTTAAGCATGGTTCTATTTGTCAATTTGATTGTTATGTAGGTAATATTTTTACAAGTGGATGAATCTTATTATGCAAGGTCCAACTGGGTGGGGACCACTGCTCGCTCTATACTTGCCGTCAAGCAGCGTGCTGTGTTCCGGCTGGTGCTGACGCGAGATAGCCAGCGTAATAACCGGCATCAGAGGCATTCCACCAGATCGCCAAGGCAGTGATAATCTTTCTCGAAGTTCTCGGGTTATAGATGCTCATAGGCGGCGGATACCAATTTCCAACAGGTGGGCATCAGTCGGACCGGTCGGTGTGGAAATCCTTGGCAGAGGCCTTTCTCCAGCAGTGGACGTCTTTCGGCTGATGATGGATCAGTCAGCCGTTTCTCTCTAACTCAATAAAAAAACATTCACTTATTAACCTGTTTCAGGTAAGTGTTGGTCAGGTAAATAAACGTGCAAGGAAGGAAGCGCAGGAAGCGCGCACGACGGAGTGGTGACGGCGGCGGCGGCTGGCAGCACGTTGGCCGCGGCTGTCGCAAGTTCTCACCGCTCGCTCCTGCGCAGCATAGAGCCAGCACGCTCAGGGGACGAACTTTACTTTATCCGATCCGCTCCGCACTGATCCAGAGATTTATTAACGTGAATTAGTTTGAAATTGAATAAAGATTACCTAACTTGTCCCTTGTCCTTGAACAGATCCGTTGTGTAACAAGCACCTACTGCCTCTATTGAACACATCATATTTATTTGACACAAAGTCTGAGATAAAGTAAAGATTATTATTTTTGTAGGTAGCTATGTTAATTGAAATCACAGCGCCGTGTATCACTAATCTTTTGATAACAATATGATTGTCGCGGAAGATAATTAGTAAACACCGCATTGTTTAGCGCGGACAGTCAGCTCTGCGGCCGCCCGCGCATGCAAACACTACAGTCAACAAAAGCTATTATGCTTTCGGCGCGTGCTGGAATGTTGAAGCTGTGTTTGCAAACATCTGCAGTGGCTGCAGCTCTACGCAGCGGGCTGCGCGCGCGCCAGTGACCGCGCGACCGCCTCGCCCACTCAGCGGCGTTTCAGACTATGTGCCTAAAGTGTTTTCAGTTCAGTGCTTCCAGTCATGTGCGGACTTAGCAGCAACTTGTTCGGAATAATCGGTTTTAGTTTATTATGTTTCCAGGGAGTGGTAAATATTTTTCACCTATATAAACATTAACTGTATAGATCTAACAAAATAACCGTTAACTATTTAAAATAGGGCTTCTACTCATTAAACTGAACAACTTTCCCCAAGGAATTCCTGTAGCCATAGTCAATCCAAAAACAAGTTGACTTTTCCAATCAGACGATTAGCTGATCGGCCTACTTAGCAGTTAGTACTTTAATCGCGAAATTACTCTTGGTACCTTGGAGAAAGTTGTTCAGTTTCATGAGTATAGAAGCTCCATTTTAATTAGTTTTCGGTGATTCTGTTAGATTTTGTATTTAGTGGTTGCTCACTCGCCTACCTGCCTCACTTTCTGCCCTCCGTTCTATCGTTCTGTCGTACGTCACCAATACGTCACACTCGGTGTCGTCATTCGAGCGAACTTGCGTTACGTAGCACACTAGAAGCATCTAGTACATCACGAATGCGTGGCATCTATTTTCTGTTACGGCTTTTATTTATCAAATTCCAATTATTTGTTCTTATCAGTTATTAAATTAGATCTTTTTTGCAAAAAAAATATTGCATTCTTTCAGTGACATAGTTTAAGACAATTTAAGATGACCAGGTGTCTCTTTTTATTACCATTTAGTTCATCATCAAAGTTGCAAGTCAACATTATTCACATAAAAGTGCTCATAATAGGTTAAGTCGAGTATTTATCATCATAAGACTGTGGCCAATAATCTACGTATTCTTATACAGGGTGAAACAGAAAGGTCTGATAATACTTCAAGGTTGGCTTTTACCCATCAAACTGAACAACTTTTGTTCTACAACTTTGTTCAAATTGCAATTTTTTTTTGGACTTTTCATACAAATCGATCAGCTGGCGAACCAAGTTTGTATGAAAAGTCCCAAAATTTCTTTGCGATTTCAACAAATTTGTAGAACAAAACTTGTTCAGTTTGATGGGTAAAAGCCAACCTTGAAGTATTATCACACCTTTCTGTTACACCCTGTATAATATATGTACAAACTTTATGTCTTTATCATAATTGCGAAGCAAAAATATTACCTACGAACGTACCTATACGTAATTACCTGATATCAGGTAATTAGCATTTTAGCATGCTGAGAAGAAACTAAACTAAGTACCATTTTTATATAAACAGATATATGTTTGGTGTAAAACACCTAACACGTTTACCGCCGCGTGCGCTTTGTCAGCAGAAAGCGCGCCGCCGAACATTTAACTTTAGTGCATAATTCGGTACCGCCGCGACCGGGTGCATTCGAATAACATTGTAACATTTTAACATTTTTATCATTAATTTAGTTTAACATTGGTTTAAGTGACTTTTATAAATATTAAACATTTTGTGAAACATTTTGACTTTTAACATTCACCCGCAATCCCCGCAACATTTGGTCCTTCGAGCACAGGACCTCGCGCGTCATCGTATTTTCGCGTGTGGCGGGTGAGGGACAGAACTGGTGAACATTCTGTGAGGATTGCAGTGATTAAAAGGAAAGGCACAACATTTGGAGCGTGGAGCAACAACTGGACGTTTTGGTACAGAGGCTACGTAGGAGATAAACAAGTAAGATCTTTCCTTTTTTATACTAACATCGTAAGAAGATGGCAGAAACATTTGAGCGGCAGAAACAGATTCAAAGAGAGATTTTACAACTTCTAACAAACTATAAAAAGGATGGTCCGGACCGAAAAAAGAAAGTAGAATATTTTAAAAAACGTTCTGAGGTATTGGCGAGTTACTGGTCTGAATTTCAGTTCCTACATGATCGAATTAACACGGAAGAGAGTAGAACTCATCCCTATTTTATAGAATGTATTTATGAGAAAACTAAACAAGCATATTTAGACTTGAATCAGTTATTGAACGAAGGCTATCAGGAACTATCGGCAGGGCTCACGGTTTTTAAAACGGACGAACATGGCACCTCTGGTGCCGCTGGGGAGCAGCAACGGCCGCCGGTGGGCGAGTACAGCGTCCAACAGTCACTAGGTAGCACAGGAGGTGGTGGAAGTCAACAAGAAGGAGGGAATGGAGGAGATGGCTATCAGAGACCACCGGTACCAAGGCGGCAAGAGAGGGGGTCGCCGAGTAAACTTGACGAGATGTACCGTAAACAGCAGGCTAATATTAAGGCTTTTATTTGCACTGTTACTAACATTGATTTAGATTTAATAACAGATAGATGGGAATTGCAAGACGCTTTGAAAAAATTAGATTCACGCTGGTCAGTTATAGATACTTTACATTGGGAAATAGAAAGTGAAGCTTTTCAAACAGATTTAGTCTATGAGGCTACCTTTAATAATCATGAAAAAACATATAATCAATTAACTAAAGAGATAAATAAGAAAATCTGGTCAGTCGCTCACAGGGAGAAGTCTACCCCGAAGTTAGACATCCCTGTCTTTTTCGGAAACTATAACTCATGGGTATCCTTTAAAGATTTATTTAGCGAAGCTATTCACAAAAATACAGCCTTGTCAAACGCGCAGAAGATGCAGTTTTTAAAAAGTAAAGTAAAAGGGGAAGCCGAGAGACTTATACAACATTTACAAATAAGTTCTGATAATTACTTAGTGTGTTGGGAGATCTTAAACAATCGTTATAATAACACTAAATTAATATTCACCTCCCACATGAACATTTTGCTCGGGCTTCCTACCATGCAACAACAATCTCTTTCCCAAATAAAGAAAATACATGACACAGCTATGGAGTGCTTAAATGCTATTAAAAATCTAGGGGTAGATATTAGTACTTGGGATCCGATTTTAGTACATATTTTATCCCAAAAACTAGACTCTGAGACACACAAAGACTATATAGAGTCGCTAAAAAACAGCAGAGAACTACCAATCCTCCAGGAGTTTTTAGACTTCATGGAGAGCAAGTTCACCACTCTCGAGTCGTCCCGCCGTAAACAGGATCCTATAACACATAAAACTAACATTCAACAACAAACGATGGCTTATTCTAAAAAACCATCTCCAAACTACAACTATATTCAGTCAAACAACAACCAAAACCACGGGACAAGCCGAAACTATGGAAATCAGGTTATGCCGAAGTCTTTGCACATATCCGGTGTCAAATGTCCCCTGTGTAAAAATCCACACGGTATATACAATTGTCGCTTTTTTTTGCAAATGCCGATTGAAAAACGACTCTACACAGTCAATCGCCTTGCCCTGTGTATTAACTGCCTATTTACACACAACGGAAATGCATGTAATTCTACAAAAACGTGCCACAAATGTTCCGATCAGCATAATACCTTAATACACGAGGCAATTGTAAAGCCCACACTGACGTCATCGGTGCAACCGTCTACGTCAGGCGTTAACACACCAAAAACAAAAAGAAATTCAGAAAATGTACCTAACATTTCAAATGTATCTCAGGGAGAGGATTCTGAAATATTATTAGCCACAGCTCAGTTAAAAGTGTTAGGAGCTGATGGAACCAGCTATACCTTAAGGGCTCTTATAGACCAGGGCTCTCAAATTTCATTAATTACCGAAAAAGCGGCTCAGTTATTAAACTTAAAGAGAGAAAAATGTCAAGGCGTTATATACGGCGTAGGAGAGAAACAAAACAACTGTAAGGGAAAGCTGAACATCACATGCACTTCCATGTACAATGACTTTACTTTTGAAGCCGAAGTAATTATTATGAATAATTTAATAAAAAGTCTGCCGAATAAAACATTTGCCAAACCGTCCTGGTCAATGATACAGAACATAAATCTAGCCGACCCCGAGTTTTACGTAAGTCGTTCTGTAGACTTACTTCTGGGAGCAGACATTTATTCTCAGATACTTTTGAGCGGCGTGATCAAAGGAACCGATGCAACTCAACCAATAGCTCAACAAACACAACTCGGGTGGTTACTATGCGGTAGCGCACGAACATACCATTGCAATGTGGTTATTAACAATTTAGAGGACATCAAACATTTTTGGGAGGTTGAGGAGATAGCGGAGGAGGGAGATTTATCTCATGAAGACTTGGCATGCATAAAATATTATCATGAGACCACAAAACGAACAGCAAACGGGCGATATGAAGTTAGACTTCCTATGAAGCCGAATTTCGAAGAGGAGCTTGGATTGTCAAAAACGAAGGCCATTGCTCAATTTAGAAACATGGAAAGAAAGTTTGAGAGGCAGGAAAAGTTAGCCCAGGCCTACAGAACATTTATGAAAGAATATAGCGATTTAAACCATATGACGTTGGCCGACGGTAACACGACACTCCATTGTTATTTACCGCATCACGGCATAGAGCGCATCGAGTCCACTACAACTAAATACAGGGTCGTATTTAATGCCTCCGCTAAGACTTCTACAGGACGCTCTCTAAATGATTTGATGTATACAGGGCCGAATTTACAACAGGATTTACAAACATTATTGTTGAAGTGGAGACAGTATGAATATGCGTTTACTTCGGACATTGAAAAAATGTACCGGCAGATTTTAATTAACGAAACAGACCAACATCTACAAAAAATCATTTGGAGAGAACATTCAGAACAGCCTTTACAATCCTATCAGTTAAAAACTGTAACATATGGCACGAAAGCGGCCCCGTTTTTGGCCATGATGACGCTAAAAAAGTTAGCGAGCGATGAGCGTGAGCGTTTTCCTGAAGCGTCACAAGTATTGGAGGAGTCGTTCTATATGGACGATTTGGTACACGGAGTACATACCATCGAACAGGGAAAGAAACTCATTGGTGACTTAGATAAACTTTTAAAATCGGGTGGATTTAATTTACGAAAGTGGGCCGCCAATGACGATAACCTTTTGGAAAACATTAAAGAAAAACAGAAACAGGAAAGTGAAGACATGGTTTTCAATTTCAAAACCGATGACATATCTAAAACTCTAGGATTATGCTGGAACCCACACTCTGATGATTTTACATTTAAGTGCAAAATCACTAAACAAACATCGAAACCAACAAAACGAAGCCTGTTATCAGAAATTTCGAAGCTTTTTGACCCTTTGGGTTGGCTGACACCCATAAGTACAAAACTGAAAATCTTATTCCAAAAAGTTTGGAAACAAGAAACACAATGGGACGAGGCGGTGTCCGATGACATCTATGTCGAGTGGTCTAAGGTACAAGCGGATATCCATCAAATAAATGAGTATAAGATACCAAGGTGGATATTGTGTAACGAACATGACGTCATCGAGCTCCATGGGTTCTGTGATGCGTCGATGGAGGCATATGGCTGCGTAGTATACGCCCGAATTAAAAATAAAAACAAAGTAGTACTTGTCGCTGGAAAGTCAAAGCTTGTACCACACAAGAAAAGCTTAACATTGCCTCGGCTGGAATTGAGCGGAGCGCACTTACTTTCTAAACTAATATCAAAAATTAAACAAGCATTACATGAGCACAAGATTGAAACATTTGGATGGACAGATTCGAAGATAGTTCTCGCCTGGCTGCAAGGCCAGCCCAGCCGCTGGAAACCCTTTGTGGCTAATCGAGTAGAACAGATAAAAGGAACAATGAGTGAAAAACAGTGGCGATATGTTAAATCAGCCGAAAATCCTGCGGATGCTGCGAGCAGAGGGCTTACAGCATCTCATCTAAAAGAACATTCTCTGTGGTGGAGTGGCCCAACATGGTTGGCCTCCTTTGAACCGAGTCCCGAAACACAAACATATAATACAGAGGAAGAGGAGAAAAAGATTTTCAAATCTCATGTAATACAAGAAAACAAAAATGATAACATTATTGAGAAGTTACTAGAAAAACATAGCTCGGTTACAAAAATTATACGAATCGTGGCATGGATACTGAGGGCACTGACACCGAAGCGAAGCGGCTTACCTACACATCTCACATTACAAGAGCTCGAAAAGGCAAAAATAATGGTAATTAAACATGCACAAATGAATGAAATGGGAACGGAAATTAACTACTTACGTAAACATGACAGAGTGCAAATGAAAAGTAAACTTGTACAGTTAAATCCATTCATTGACAGTGATAACATCTTGCGAGTGAGAGGGCGTTTAAGAGAAGCAGATATTTCGAGTGAGATGAAGAATCCTAAAATCATCCCTAAGGAATCTAGACTGGCTAGTCTACTCATAGAACAAGCTCACAAACAAACATTTCACGGGGGTCCCAGTCTAACTATGGCCAAATTAAGACAAGAGTATTGGATAACCGGAGGAAATAATACTATCAAAAAACAACTACGGAAATGTGTGACCTGTCGAAAAAATGAAGGGAAGAAACAACATCAATTGATGGGAGATTTGCCAGCAGCCCGGGTTAACCAAGCAGCCCCATTCTATCACACCGGAGTCGATTACACAGGATTTGTGGAAATTAAGGCGAACAAAGGAAGAGGGATTAAAACACTTAAGGCCTACATAGCTATTTTCATATGCATGGTTACTAAAGCCCTGCATTTGGAGCTAGTTACTGAACTAACAAGCTCTGCCTTCTTGGCTGCTCTACATCGGATGGCAGCTAGAAAAGGAGCCCCGCGTCACATATACAGTGACAACGGAACCAATTTCGTTGGAGCGAACAGGATGTTACAAGAGCAATGGGAACAACTTAAGAACATTTTCAGTGACAGTTTCTTCACGGAGATTGCCGAAATGCAAATTGAGTGGCATTTCAACGCCCCGGCCTGGCCCAGCGCTGGAGGGCTGTGGGAGAGAGCTGTGAGAAGTCTAAAACACCACCTAAGGCGCGTTGTAGGCGACCAAAAACTAACATATGAAGAGTATACGACAATCTTAGCGAAGCTTGAAGCCTGTCTTAACTCACGCCCCCTATGCCCTTTATCTGAAAACACCGACGATTTGGACTTTCTTACACCTGCACATTTTTTAACTGGAAGGTCAGGGGTAACTGTCATTGAAACGTATGAAGATGGAAGGACGAGGTGGCACTTAACACAAAAAATATTCGGCGATATATGGAAAAAATGGAAGGCAGAATACTTAAGCCAACTCACAGCAAGACAGAAGTGGCAAACTCCACAACAGAACATTCAGTTAGGTGACGTTGTTGTTATACATGAAGATAACCTACTGCCCGGAAAATGGGCCCTAGGTAGAGTTACTGATGTACACCCGGGACAGGATGGATATGTGAGAGTGGTGACATTAAAAACAAAAAATGGTACGCTACAAAGACCGGTAGTGAAATTATCTATCCTACCCCTAGAGAAACAGAAAGTTGAAGACGAACAAAAACAGCCACAGAAAGAGAAAGTCGAAGAAAACAAACAAAGAAAGAGAAAAGAAACAAAGAAAGGGAGTTTAGCATCAATGATCTTACTGTTCCTTTACTTTTTAACTTTTATCACCACTGGGAACTGTATAAAAGTTACACCCTTAAGCGGAAGCCAAGGGTTGTATTTCGACAAAGTTGGGCACATGCAACTAGTCAGAGACGAATGGAAGCTAGTGGCCTACTACGATATGAGCCCGTACTGGGAAGGAACCACTGCATACTTAAAATATAATGAACAGCTTCAAAACATATGTAAACAAGTAAAAGCCCTGACTCATTGTGACGTCATTTTGTTACAATTGAATCAATCCCATAAAGAGCTTCAACATTACAATAAAATCTTACTAACCCATCAACTGAAAAAACAGTCACGCAGAAGGCGTGGCCTAGTGAACGGAGTCGGCTATCTGGCAAATACCTTGTTTGGCGTGTTAGATGATCGCTTCGCAGAGCAGTACCAAAAAGATATTGGTTTGATACGAGAAAACGAAAAACATTTAGTGACGTTGTGGAGAAATCAAACATCAATAGTCGAAGCCGAATACAACCTATTTAAAAGAACCGAAGAAACCATGCAAAAACAACATAAAATTATTAACCAACATCTTTTAAGCTTAGAAAAAGCCACAAACACCATAAAGTCTGAAATAAGTAACTGTGAAAAAATGTCTCAATTTACGATTGTAGCGATGGCCGCTAATAACTTACTAACACAATTGAGAACGATACAGGATACTCTTCTAGACACTATAACAAATGTATTCAATGGAAAAATGAACATACATATTATAGATCCTCAACAACTTCAACGGGAGCTAAATTTTATCTCTGGGCAACTATTGAGCGACTTGACCCTCCCAATTGACAACATTCAAAGAAACATAGAAAATATCTACCATTTATTGAAAATAAAAGCGAGAATAACTGACCAGTATACCATATTTGAAATACGTATTCCACTTATAAGCAGAGATAAATATGATCTATATCACATTCTATCTATACCCTACAGGGCAGGAAGAAACATGATATCTATTATTCCAATAGAAAATCATATAGCAATTAATCTTCAAAAAGATGCGTACTTGCCTGTATCTGAAAGAGAGTTTGAACATTGCATCTTACGAGACTTATCCACCTTCATGTGTTATCTGAAGACGCCTATTTACAAGATGACAACAGATAAAGATCTCTGTATTAAAAATAACAATAACATAGAAGCCTGCAAAACGAACATAGCTGTATGTCAAAACAAGTGGATTAGCCTATCAAAAATAAACCAGTATTTCTATTTTTGTTGTGAGCGGTGTCAGTTTCGAACATTATGTAACGATCAAGTTACCGCACAAGTTTTAACTGAAACGAACATAATAAACATTGAAGACAGCTGTGTGGTAAAAACCGATAATTTTACCATACACACACAAGACTATGGAGAGCAAGATAGACCTAACATCATACTTACAAGCACCAGAATTAGATCCAATAAACCACATTATAAACATAACATTCCAAAATTTTGACAACAACTTGACAGAAAGCGAAGATAATAAAAAAGAACTAGAAAAATTGGGAAGAAAAATAGAGATGATGAAAGAAAAACAGCCTCTTTCTGAAGATTTCTCATTCCATGACGTCCATCAATATGCAGCCATTTACGTACTTTGGGGGATGATAATATTTATAGCCTCGATTTTCATGCTACGAAGGCTACGGTGCCGTCGTCAAACAAAAGATCAAAATTCATCATCTTCGGAGAGAGAAGAAACAGCGGAGAGGGCGCGCGCGTGCCCCGCCGCCGGGCCGAGCGCCGCCGCCGCCGCCGCCACCGGGCCGCAGCCAGCCGCGCGCGCCGCCCGCGCGCTCGCCGGCCACCACGAGTGCAGTGCTAGTGATAGTGCGCGAGTGCAAGTGTCAGAATTAAAAAACATAGAGAGGGGAACGTCCCCTACTTTTAGAAAAATAGCTTTTGAATAGTAACTAAAGTGTTTTTGTGTAATCTCATCATCATCTCACCCTCATCTCATCGTTTGCCCCCGGCAAGATGTTTGGTGTAAAACACCTAACACGTTTACCGCCGCGTGCGCTTTGTCAGCAGAAAGCGCGCCGCCGAACATTTAACTTTAGTGCATAATTCGGTACCGCCGCGACCGGGTGCATTCGAATAACATTGTAACATTTTAACATTTTTATCATTAATTTAGTTTAACATTGGTTTAAGTGACTTTTATAAATATTAAACATTTTGTGAAACATTTTGACTTTTAACATTCACCCGCAATCCCCGCAACAGGGGACGAACTTTACTTTATCCGATCCGCTCCGCACTGATCCAGAGATTTATTAACGTGAATTAGTTTGAAATTGAATAAAGATTACCTAACTTGTCCCTTGTCCTTGAACAGATCCGTTGTGTAACAAGCACCTACTGCCTCTATTGAACACATCATATTTATTTGACACAAAGTCTGAGATAAAGTAAAGATTATTATTTTTGTAGGTAGCTATGTTAATTGAAATCACAGCGCCGTGTATCACTAATCTTTTGATAACAATATGATTGTCGCGGAAGATAATTAGTAAACACCGCATTGTTTAGCGCGGACAGTCAGCTCTGCGGCCGCCCGCGCATGCAAACACTACAGTCAACAAAAGCTATTATGCTTTCGGCGCGTGCTGGAATGTTGAAGCTGTGTTTGCAAACATCTGCAGTGGCTGCAGCTCTACGCAGCGGGCTGCGCGCGCGCCAGTGACCGCGCGACCGCCTCGCCCACTCAGCGGCGTTTCAGACTATGTGCCTAAAGTGTTTTCAGTTCAGTGCTTCCAGTCATGTGCGGACTTAGCAGCAACTTGTTCGGAATAATCGGTTTTAGTTTATTATGTTTCCAGGGAGTGGTAAATATTTTTCACCTATATAAACATTAACTGTATAGATCTAACAAAATAACCGTTAACTATTTAAAATAGGGCTTCTACTCATTAAACTGAACAACTTTCCCCAAGGAATTCCTGTAGCCATAGTCAATCCAAAAACAAGTTGACTTTTCCAATCAGACGATTAGCTGATCGGCCTACTTAGCAGTTAGTACTTTAATCGCGAAATTACTCTTGGTACCTTGGAGAAAGTTGTTCAGTTTCATGAGTATAGAAGCTCCATTTTAATTAGTTTTCGGTGATTCTGTTAGATTTTGTATTTAGTGGTTGCTCACTCGCCTACCTGCCTCACTTTCTGCCCTCCGTTCTATCGTTCTGTCGTACGTCACCAATACGTCACACTCGGTGTCGTCATTCGAGCGAACTTGCGTTACGTAGCACACTAGAAGCATCTAGTACATCACGAATGCGTGGCATTTATTTTCTGTTAGGGCTTTTATTTATCAAATTCCAATTATTTGTTCTTATCAGTTATTAAATTAGATCTTTTTTGCAAAAAAAATATTGCATTCTTTCAGTGACATAGTTTAAGACAATTTAAGATGACCAGGTGTCTCTTTTTATTACCATTTAGTTCATCATCAAAGTTGCAAGTCAACATTATTCACATAAAAGTGCTCATAATAGGTTAAGTCGAGTATTTATCATCATAAGACTGTGGCCAATAATCTACGTATTCTTATACAGGGTGAAACAGAAAGGTCTGATAATACTTCAAGGTTGGCTTTTACCCATCAAACTGAACAACTTTTGTTCTACAACTTTGTTCAAATTGCAATTTTTTTTTGGACTTTTCATACAAATCGATCAGCTGGCGAACCAAGTTTGTATGAAAAGTCCCAAAATTTCTTTGCGATTTCAACAAATTTGTAGAACAAAAGTTGTTCAGTTTGATGGGTAAAAGCCAACCTTGAAGTATTATCACACCTTTCTGTTACACCCTGTATAATATATGTACAAACTTTATGTCTTTATCATAATTGCGAAGCAAAAATATTACCTACGAACGTACCTATACGTAATTACCTGATATCAGGTAATTAGCATTTTAGCATGCTGAGAAGAAACTAAACTAAGTACCATTTTTATATAAACAGATATATGTTTGGTGTAAAACACCTAACACGTTTACCGCCGAGTGCGCTTTGTCAGCAGAAAGCGCGCCGCCGAACATTTAACTTTAGTGCATAATTCGGTACCGCCGCGACCGGGTGCATTCGAATAACATTGTAACATTTTAACATTTTTATCATTAATTTAGTTTAACATTGGTTTAAGTGACTTTTATAAATATTAAACATTTTGTGAAACATTTTGACTTTTAACATTCACCCGCAATCCCCGCAACATTTGGTCCTTCGAGCACAGGACCTCGCGCGTCATCGTATTTTCGCGTGTGGCGGGTGAGGGACAGAACTGGTGAACATTCTGTGAGGATTGCAGTGATTAAAAGGAAAGGCACAACATTTGGAGCGTGGAGCAACAACTGGACGTTTTGGTACAGAGGCTACGTAGGAGATAAACAAGTAAGATCTTTCCTTTTTTATACTAACATCGTAAGAACATTTGAGCGGCAGAAACAGATTCAAAGAGAGATTTTACAACTTCTAACAAACTATAAAAAGGATGGTCCGGACCGAAAAAAGAAAGTAGAATATTTTAAAAACGTTCTGAGGTATTGGCGAGTTACTGGTCTGAATTTCAGTTCCTACATGATCGAATTAACACGGAAGAGAGTAGAACTCATCCCTATTTTATAGAATGTATTTATGAGAAAACTAAACAAGCATATTTAGACTTGAATCAGTTATTGAACGAAGGCTATCAGGAACTATCGGCAGGGCTCACGGTTTTTAAAACGGACGAACATGGCACCTCTGGTGCCGCTGGGGAGCAGCAACGGCCGCCGGTGGGCGAGTACAGCGTCCAACAGTCACTAGGTAGCACAGGAGGTGGTGGAAGTCAACAAGAAGGAGGGAATGGAGGAGATGGCTATCAGAGACCACCGGTACCAAGGCGGCAAGAGAGGGGGTCGCCGAGTAAACTTGACGAGATGTACCGTAAACAGCAGGCTAATATTAAGGCTTTTATTCGCACTGTTACTAACATTGATTTAGATTTAATAACAGATAGATGGGAATTGCAAGACGCTTTGAAAAAATTAGATTCACGCTGGTCAGTTATAGATACTTTACATTGGGAAATAGAAAGTGAAGCTTTTCAAACAGATTTAGTCTATGAGGCTACCTTTAATAATCATGAAAAAACATATAATCAATTAACTAAAGAGATAAATAAGAAAATCTGGTCAGTCGCTCACAGGGAGAAGTCTACCCCGAAGTTAGACATCCCTGTCTTTTTCGGAAACTATAACTCATGGGTATCCTTTAAAGATTTATTTAGCGAAGCTATTCACAAAAATACAGCCTTGTCAAACGCGCAGAAGATGCAGTTTTTAAAAAGTAAAGTAAAAGGGGAAGCCGAGAGACTTATACAACATTTACAAATAAGTTCTGATAATTACTTAGTGTGTTGGGAGATCTTAAACAATCGTTATAATAACACTAAATTAATATTCACCTCCCACATGAACATTTTGCTCGGGCTTCCTACCATGCAACAACAATCTCTTTCCCAAATAAAGAAAATACATGACACAGCTATGGAGTGCTTAAATGCTATTAAAAATCTAGGGGTAGATATTAGTACTTGGGATCCGATTTTAGTACATATTTTATCCCAAAAACTAGACTCTGAGACACACAAAGACTATATAGAGTCGCTAAAAAACAGCAGAGAACTACCAATCCTCCAGGAGTTTTTAGACTTCATGGAGAGCAAGTTCACCACTCTCGAGTCGTCCCGCCGTAAACAGGATCCTATAACACATAAAACTAACATTCAACAACAAACGATGGCTTATTCTAAAAAACCATCTCCAAACTACAACTATATTCAGTCAAACAACAACCAAAACCACGGGACAAGCCGAAACTATGGAAATCAGGTTATGCCGAAGTCTTTGCACATATCCGGTGTCAAATGTCCCCTGTGTAAAAATCCACACGGTATATACAATTGTCGCTTTTTTTTGCAAATGCCGATTGAAAAACGACTCTACACAGTCAATCGCCTTGCCCTGTGTATTAACTGCCTATTTACACACAACGGAAATGCATGTAATTCTACAAAAACGTGCCACAAATGTTCCGGTCAGCATAATACCTTAATACACGAGGCAATTGTAAAGCCCACACTGACGTCATCGGTGCAACCGTCTACGTCAGGCGTTAACACACCAAAAACAAAAAGAAATTCAGAAAATGTACCTAACATTTCAAATGTATCTCAGGGAGAGGATTCTGAAATATTATTAGCCACAGCTCAGTTAAAAGTGTTAGGAGCTGATGGAACCAGCTATACCTTAAGGGCTCTTATAGACCAGGGCTCTCAAATTTCATTAATTACCGAAAAAGCGGCTCAGTTATTAAACTTAAAGAGAGAAAAATGTCAAGGCGTTATATACGGCGTAGGAGAGAAACAAAACAACTGTAAGGGAAAGCTGAACATCACATGCACTTCCATGTACAATGACTTTACTTTTGAAGCCGAAGTAATTATTATGAATAATTTAATAAAAAGTCTGCCGAATAAAACATTTGCCAAACCGTCCTGGTCAATGATACAGAACATAAATCTAGCCGACCCCGAGTTTTACGTAAGTCGTTCTGTAGACTTACTTCTGGGAGCAGACATTTATTCTCAGATACTTTTGAGCGGCGTGATCAAAGGAACCGATGCAACTCAACCAATAGCTCAACAAACACAACTCGGGTGGTTACTATGCGGTAGCGCACGAACATACCATTGCAATGTGGTTATTAACAATTTAGAGGACATCAAACATTTTTGGGAGGTTGAGGAGATAGCGGAGGAGGGAGATTTATCTCATGAAGACTTGGCATGCATAAAATATTATCATGAGACCACAAAACGAACAGCAAACGGGCGATATGAAGTTAGACTTCCTATGAAGCCGAATTTCGAAGAGGAGCTTGGATTGTCAAAAACGAAGGCCATTGCTCAATTTAGAAACATGGAAAGAAAGTTTGAGAGGCAGGAAAAGTTAGCCCAGGCCTACAGAACATTTATGAAAGAATATAGCGATTTAAACCATATGACGTTGGCCGACGGTAACACGACACTCCATTGTTATTTACCGCATCACGGCATAGAGCGCATCGAGTCCACTACAACTAAATACAGGGTCGTATTTAATGCCTCCGCTAAGACATCTACAGGACGCTCTCTAAATGATTTGATGTATACAGGGCCGAATTTACAACAGGATTTACAAACATTATTGTTGAAGTGGAGACAGTATGAATATGCGTTTACTTCGGACATTGAAAAAATGTACCGGCAGATTTTAATTAACGAAACAGACCAACATCTACAAAAAATCATTTGGAGAGAACATTCAGAACAGCCTTTACAATCCTATCAGTTAAAAACTGTAACATATGGCACGAAAGCGGCCCCGTTTTTGGCCATGATGACGCTAAAAAAGTTAGCGAGCGATGAGCGTGAGCGTTTTCCTGAAGCGTCACAAGTATTGGAGGAGTCGTTCTATATGGACGATTTGGTACACGGAGTACATACCATCGAACAGGGAAAGAAACTCATTGGTGACTTAGATAAACTTTTAAAATCGGGTGGATTTAATTTACGAAAGTGGGCCGCCAATGACGATAACCTTTTGGAAAACATTAAAGAAAAACAGAAACAGGAAAGTGAAGACATGGTTTTCAATTTCAAAACCGATGACATATCTAAAACTCTAGGATTATGCTGGAACCCACACTCTGATGATTTTACATTTAAGTGCAAAATCACTAAACAAACATCGAAACCAACAAAACGAAGCCTGTTATCAGAAATTTCGAAGCTTTTTGACCCTTTGGGTTGGCTGACACCCATAAGTACAAAACTGAAAATCTTATTCCAAAAAGTTTGGAAACAAGAAACACAATGGGACGAGGCGGTGTCCGATGACATCTATGTCGAGTGGTCTAAGGTACAAGCGGATATCCATCAAATAAATGAGTATAAGATACCAAGGTGGATATTGTGTAACGAACATGACGTCATCGAGCTCCATGGGTTCTGTGATGCGTCGATGGAGGCATATGGCTGCGTAGTATACGCCCGAATTAAAAATAAAAACAAAGTAGTACTTGTCGCTGGAAAGTCAAAGCTTGTACCACACAAGAAAAGCTTAACATTGCCTCGGCTGGAATTGAGCGGAGCGCACTTACTTTCTAAACTAATATCAAAAATTAAACAAGCATTACATGAGCACAAGATTGAAACATTTGGATGGACAGATTCGAAGATAGTTCTCGCCTGGCTGCAAGGCCAGCCCAGCCGCTGGAAACCCTTTGTGGCTAATCGAGTAGAACAGATAAAAGGAACAATGAGTGAAAAACAGTGGCGATATGTTAAATCAGCCGAAAATCCTGCGGATGCTGCGAGCAGAGGGCTTACAGCATCTCATCTAAAAGAACATTCTCTGTGGTGGAGTGGCCCAACATGGTTGGCCTCCTTTGAACCGAGTCCCGAAACACAAACATATAATACAGAGGAAGAGGAGAAAAAGATTTTCAAATCTCATGTAATACAAGAAAACAAAAATGATAACATTATTGAGAAGTTACTAGAAAAACATAGCTCGGTTACAAAAATTATACGAATCGTGGCATGGATACTGAGGGCACTGACACCGAAGCGAAGCGGCTTACCTACACATCTCACATTACAAGAGCTCGAAAAGGCAAAAATAATGGTAATTAAACATGCACAAATGAATGAAATGGGAACGGAAATTAACTACTTACGTAAACATGACAGAGTGCAAATGAAAAGTAAACTTGTACAGTTAAATCCATTCATTGACAGTGATAACATCTTGCGAGTGAGAGGGCGTTTAAGAGAAGCAGATATTTCGAGTGAGATGAAGAATCCTAAAATCATCCCTAAGGAATCTAGACTGGCTAGTCTACTCATAGAACAAGCTCACAAACAAACATTTCACGGGGGTCCCAGTCTAACTATGGCCAAATTAAGACAAGAGTATTGGATAACCGGAGGAAATAATACTATCAAAAAACAACTACGGAAATGTGTGACCTGTCGAAAAAATGAAGGGAAGAAACAACATCAATTGATGGGAGATTTGCCAGCAGCCCGGGTTAACCAAGCAGCCCCATTCTATCACACCGGAGTCGATTACACAGGATTTGTGGAAATTAAGGCGAACAAAGGAAGAGGGATTAAAACACTTAAGGCCTACATAGCTATTTTCATATGCATGGTTACTAAAGCCCTGCATTTGGAGCTAGTTACTGAACTAACAAGCTCTGCCTTCTTGGCTGCTCTACATCGGATGGCAGCTAGAAAAGGAGCCCCGCGTCACATATACAGTGACAACGGAACCAATTTCGTTGGAGCGAACAGGATGTTACAAGAGCAATGGGAACAACTTAAGAACATTTTCAGTGACAGTTTCTTCACGGAGATTGCCGAAATGCAAATTGAGTGGCATTTCAACGCCCCGGCCTGGCCCAGCGCTGGAGGGCTGTGGGAGAGAGCTGTGAGAAGTCTAAAACACCACCTAAGGCGCGTTGTAGGCGACCAAAAACTAACATATGAAGAGTATACGACAATCTTAGCGAAGCTTGAAGCCTGTCTTAACTCACGCCCCCTATGCCCTTTATCTGAAAACACCGACGATTTGGACTTTCTTACACCTGCACATTTTTTAACTGGAAGGTCAGGGGTAACTGTCATTGAAACGTATGAAGATGGAAGGACGAGGTGGCACTTAACACAAAAAATATTCGGCGATATATGGAAAAAATGGAAGGCAGAATACTTAAGCCAACTCACAGCAAGACAGAAGTGGCAAACTCCACAACAGAACATTCAGTTAGGTGACGTTGTTGTTATACATGAAGATAACCTACTGCCCGGAAAATGGGCCCTAGGTAGAGTTACTGATGTACACCCGGGACAGGATGGATATGTGAGAGTGGTGACATTAAAAACAAAAAATGGTACGCTACAAAGACCGGTAGTGAAATTATCTATCCTACCCCTAGAGAAACAGAAAGTTGAAGACGAACAAAAACAGCCACAGAAAGAGAAAGTCGAAGAAAACAAACAAAGAAAGAGAAAAGAAACAAAGAAAGGGAGTTTAGCATCAATGATCTTACTGTTCCTTTACTTTTTAACTTTTATCACCACTGGGAACTGTATAAAAGTTACACCCTTAAGCGGAAGCCAAGGGTTGTATTTCGACAAAGTTGGGCACATGCAACTAGTCAGAGACGAATGGAAGCTAGTGGCCTACTACGATATGAGCCCGTACTGGGAAGGAACCACTGCATACTTAAAATATAATGAACAGCTTCAAAACATATGTAAACAAGTAAAAGCCCTGACTCATTGTGACGTCATTTTGTTACAATTGAATCAATCCCATAAAGAGCTTCAACATTACAATAAAATCTTACTAACCCATCAACTGAAAAAACAGTCACGCAGAAGGCGTGGCCTAGTGAACGGAGTCGGCTATCTGGCAAATACCTTGTTTGGCGTGTTAGATGATCGCTTCGCAGAGCAGTACCAAAAAGATATTGGTTTGATACGAGAAAACGAAAAACATTTAGTGACGTTGTGGAGAAATCAAACATCAATAGTCGAAGCCGAATACAACCTATTTAAAAGAACCGAAGAAACCATGCAAAAACAGCATAAAATTATTAACCAACATCTTTTAAGCTTAGAAAAAGCCACAAACACCATAAAGTCTGAAATAAGTAACTGTGAAAAAATGTCTCAATTTACGATTGTAGCGATGGCCGCTAATAACTTACTAACACAATTGAGAACGATACAGGATACTCTTCTAGACACTATAACAAATGTATTCAATGGAAAAATGAACATACATATTATAGATCCTCAACAACTTCAACGGGAGCTAAATTTTATCTCTGGGCAACTATTGAGCGACTTGACCCTCCCAATTGACAACATTCAAAGAAACATAGAAAATATCTACCATTTATTGAAAATAAAAGCGAGAATAACTGACCAGTATACCATATTTGAAATACGTATTCCACTTATAAGCAGAGATAAATATGATCTATATCACATTCTATCTATACCCTACAGGGCAGGAAGAAACATGATATCTATTATTCCAATAGAAAATCATATAGCAATTAATCTTCAAAAAGATGCGTACTTGCCTGTATCTGAAAGAGAGTTTGAACATTGCATCTTACGAGACTTATCCACCTTCATGTGTTATCTGAAGACGCCTATTTACAAGATGACAACAGATAAAGATCTCTGTATTAAAAATAACAATAACATAGAAGCCTGCAAAACGAACATAGCTGTATGTCAAAACAAGTGGATTAGCCTATCAAAAATAAACCAGTATTTCTATTTTTGTTGTGAGCGGTGTCAGTTTCGAACATTATGTAACGATCAAGTTACCGCACAAGTTTTAACTGAAACGAACATAATAAACATTGAAGACAGCTGTGTGGTAAAAACCGATAATTTTACCATACACACACAAGACTATGGAGAGCAAGATAGACCTAACATCATACTTACAAGCACCAGAATTAGATCCAATAAACCACATTATAAACATAACATTCCAAAATTTTGACAACAACTTGACAGAAAGCGAAGATAATAAAAAAGAACTAGAAAAATTGGGAAGAAAAATAGAGATGATGAAAGAAAAACAGCCTCTTTCTGAAGATTTCTCATTCCATGACGTCCATCAATATGCAGCCATTTACGTACTTTGGGGGATGATAATATTTATAGCCTCGATTTTCATGCTACGAAGGCTACGGTGCCGTCGTCAAACAAAAGATCAAAATTCATCATCTTCGGAGAGAGAAGAAACAGCGGAGAGGGCGCGCGCGTGCCCCGCCGCCGGGCCGAGCGCCGCCGCCGCCGCCGCCACCGGGCCGCAGCCAGCCGCGCGCGCCGCCCGCGCGCTCGCCGGCCACCACGAGTGCAGTGCTAGTGATAGTGCGCGAGTGCAAGTGTCAGAATTAAAAAACATAGAGAGGGGAACGTCCCCTACTTTTAGAAAAATAGCTTTTGAATAGTAACTAAAGTGTTTTTGTGTAATCTCATCATCATCTCACCCTCATCTCATCGTTTGCCCCCGGCAAGATGTTTGGTGTAAAACACCTAACACGTTTACCGCCGCGTGCGCTTTGTCAGCAGAAAGCGCGCCGCCGAACATTTAACTTTAGTGCATAATTCGGTACCGCCGCGACCGGGTGCATTCGAATAACATTGTAACATTTTAACATTTTTATCATTAATTTAGTTTAACATTGGTTTAAGTGACTTTTATAAATATTAAACATTTTGTGAAACATTTTGACTTTTAACATTCACCCGCAATCCCCGCAACAGGGGACGAACTTTACTTTATCCGATCCGCTCCGCACTGATCCAGAGATTTATTAACGTGAATTAGTTTGAAATTGAATAAAGATTACCTAACTTGTCCCTTGTCCTTGAACAGATCCGTTGTGTAACAAGCACCTACTGCCTCTATTGAACACATCATATTTATTTGACACAAAGTCTGAGATAAAGTAAAGATTATTATTTTTGTAGGTAGCTATGTTAATTGAAATCACAGCGCCGTGTATCACTAATCTTTTGATAACAATATGATTGTCGCGGAAGATAATTAGTAAACACCGCATTGTTTAGCGCGGACAGTCAGCTCTGCGGCCGCCCGCGCATGCAAACACTACAGTCAACAAAAGCTATTATGCTTTCGGCGCGTGCTGGAATGTTGAAGCTGTGTTTGCAAACATCTGCAGTGGCTGCAGCTCTACGCAGCGGGCTGCGCGCGCGCCAGTGACCGCGCGACCGCCTCGCCCACTCAGCGGCGTTTCAGACTATGTGCCTAAAGTGTTTTCAGTTCAGTGCTTCCAGTCATGTGCGGACTTAGCAGCAACTTGTTCGGAATAATCGGTTTTAGTTTATTATGTTTCCAGGGAGTGGTAAATATTTTTCACCTATATAAACATTAACTGTATAGATCTAACAAAATAACCGTTAACTATTTAAAATAGGGCTTCTACTCATTAAACTGAACAACTTTCCCCAAGGAATTCCTGTAGCCATAGTCAATCCAAAAACAAGTTGACTTTTCCAATCAGACGATTAGCTGATCGGCCTACTTAGCAGTTAGTACTTTAATCGCGAAATTACTCTTGGTACCTTGGAGAAAGTTGTTCAGTTTCATGAGTATAGAAGCTCCATTTTAATTAGTTTTCGGTGATTCTGTTAGATTTTGTATTTAGTGGTTGCTCACTCGCCTACCTGCCTCACTTTCTGCCCTCCGTTCTATCGTTCTGTCGTACGTCACCAATACGTCACACTCGGTGTCGTCATTCGAGCGAACTTGCGTTACGTAGCACACTAGAAGCATCTAGTACATCACGAATGCGTGGCATTTATTTTCTGTTACGGCTTTTATTTATCAAATTCCAATTATTTGTTCTTATCAGTTATTAAATTAGATCTTTTTTGCAAAAAAAATATTGCATTCTTTCAGTGACATAGTTTAAGACAATTTAAGATGACCAGGTGTCTCTTTTTATTACCATTTAGTTCATCATCAAAGTTGCAAGTCAACATTATTCACATAAAAGTGCTCATAATAGGTTAAGTCGAGTATTTATCATCATAAGACTGTGGCCAATAATCTACCTATTCTTATACAGGGTGAAACAGAAAGGTCTGATAATACTTCAAGGTTGGCTTTTACCCATCAAACTGAACAACTTTTGTTCTACAACTTTGTTCAAATTGCAATTTTTTTTTGGACTTTTCATACAAATTGATCAGCTGGCGAACCAAGTTTGTATGAAAAGTCCCAAAATTTCTTTGCGATTTCAACAAATTTGTAGAACAAAAGTTGTTCAGTTTGATGGGTAAAAGCCAACCTTGAAGTATTATCACACCTTTCTGTTACATCCTGTATAATATACAAACTTTATGTCTTTATCATAATTGCGAAGCAAAAATATAAGCAAAAAAATATTACGAACGTACCTACGTAATTACCTGATATCAGTTAATTAGCATTTTAGCATGCTGAGAAGAAACTACTAAGTACCATTTTTATATAAACAGATATACATGAAAAGATAAATTATAATATTATACTATTTTATTCTTAGCCAGTTTTTACTGTTAGCCTAGCCGCTTTGAAATACTTTGAATAGAAAACTCCTGTTACCATGGAGTTGTGGTTAGACTACTTATTCATTTTATATTAAGAGGTTGCGGGTTCGATTATTCAGTGAGGTTTATGGGTGAAGTCCTTGGTAGAACTCTGTATATTCAGTGTTATTATATAGTAAGAGTAGCGACCACGAACACCCCAGATAGCATTTTTTAGTCGCAAAATATTTAAATCAGTAACAAATTGACAAAGTTCCGTTATTGTTTCGAAACAATGCAACTATGTTTGTTTCGGTTTATATGTGTGGTATCAGTGTTTACACAGTTTGACCGGAACGTGTTTCAGCAACTCTTTGTAGTCATTGTGTCGACAAAATATGTATAAATTTGTGACGACTTTAGTTTGGTTTACATGTGTTGTAACAGTGTTAACACAGTTTGACCGGAAAGTGTTTCAGTAACTCTTTGTAGTCGATGAGTCAACACGGTATGTACGGATTTGTGTCGACTTTATTTTCTACACATTGCGTTGAGTTTTCAACACACGAAAGATCAAAGATTAACTGTGTTGTAACGGTGTGGCAATTTTGTTACTGGAATAACATCAATGTACACAATGTTTCGTAATGTTACGTCATAGTTCCGAAATAAAATTTTACCAAAATAAGCTTAAAAATATCAACCAGCTGCACCTGGTTCTCAATTATTTCTGAATTGTATGCCAACTAAACATGAGTAAGCAGCCTAAAAAACGTAATTTCCGGACCACATCAACTTACTACAGGAAAATCAACGATTTATTAGTAAGACACAATGAAGCTCCAAGTAAGTAATTGCTTAATTTGTAATATAATATACGTTGATCATCTTTTTCTTCTTAAAACATAATAAATTAAAATTGTCTTGTAGTTGTTTTTTTATATTTGAGGATATTTACAGTATAGGATATTTATAGGAAATTAAATTTACGTATTGTTTCAGGTAATATATCAAATGCACGGTCTTCAGCATCTGACAATCAGAATAATAATACAAATAATTCAGGATTACACGATAATATTTTGATTCCTTCTAACGCCGTTGTTGATGCAGCTTCTGTAAATCCAATAAATAATCCTGAATCAAGTGGTGCCGAATTATCAAATATTTCTGCCGATGATGACGGTTCCGATTCCAACAGCATATTGCGAACCACTGAAAACATAAAAATACATAGTCTCCATTTTGTAAAAACAGTTTGTCTCGACACAATGAACCATGGATATCATTTGAGACGAACCCTCTTCAGTAAGGACAATTGAGAATGGCATTGTCAATAGTTTGAGAACCGCTAGAAAGAATAAAGTGAGAGACACCATATTATAAATTCGTAACTTTTTTACCAAAGACAACTAGAATAATTTTACTATAAAAACAAATGTTTTTGTAAGTTTATGGATTATTTTTGATTAAATATCATATTAGTAGCATGAAAAGTGCACAGTTTGATTAAACTATAAGGTCTGGAGTACAGAAAATAAACAAAACTTGTAGTGAAAACCATGTAAATATTTCAATAAACTGGTTAAATTGCAATCATATGACGGCCCATCGATGATTTTCAATATATTTTGTTAAGTAATACGACAAATTTATTTTCCCACTAATATCACCATATCACAACACATATAAAACTAATTAATTTTTAAAATAAACTTACGCTGTGAAAATAATAATGGCGAATCTTTCAATTGTACGAGTTTCCTTTGACATTTTACTTATTGTTTCTTTAGGTTGGAAAGAATGAAGAGAATTGACGAATGAACGAATGATTTCTGAAATAGTAGGAGCAATGTTACCACACAGCGTCGTAACTTTAAAACCAAATGTTACCGTGTCGAGAAGTGCCCCACTTTAGTAGCAGCGACCGAAACAAAGTCGTAGCAGCGACCAAAAATGTTACTGGTGTCGTCTTTTCCGTGTCGACTGGTTTCGTAACGGCTACCAAAAAATGCTATCTGGGACGTCCTTGTCTAATAACTCTTGCTACCAGTTCCAGTTCAGAAATAAGACAAGTAACCGTTCCCACTGTGCGTTAGGGACTCTTGGTACCTGCCTCTCTCGTAACGGATGATGATGATAGCGGCAAGGAATTATATATTTTTTTGTCATTCACAATTGGTATGCCCTTGGCATCATATCACCTTAATGTAGACGAAAATGACTGAAAATTTCATGAAAGGATAAGACTAAGGCGGATAACACACTGCTCCGAAATCGGCTCCGATGTGCGGTGCGACGCTTTTTTACTATAGAAATTGTGACGTAAAACCGCACACCGGTGGCGGCGGAACGGATTCCAGATCAGTTAGTTATCCGCGTTAGCGATTGCTTGCGCGGCGCTTGGTGTGCTCAGAGCAACGCGGGGAAGGTGCGAGTGCAGGTGTTTGTCAGTTACAGGTGCAGTGCGCGCAGGACGAGGAGCTGCCGGCGGCGGTGGCGGCGTTGCATGCGCCGCCTGTGCTCGCGCATCCGCTCGCCTGCGAAAAGCCGCCCGTCTACTTCTGCGAGGTATCCTCACTCAACACTCACATCTCTGTCACCTCTCCCTCATGATGCCCCCCGAAATCATTCAAGTTCTTGTTTAAATAGTCACCTCAGTCAGACCTCAGTACATTTAAACGTACTCCTATACTATAATGTACTTTAGCGGCGAGAGACGCACGGGCCGCGAAAGAGCGCCCCTCTTATCTGAAACTTCTCAATACTTATAATAATTAATAAATAAGCTATGGTAATGGTAAACTATAAGTGGCGTGCCCGAATTAAAGCCTCCTTCCCTTGTGCAGCTTGTATTAAGGCCTAACAGTTGTTATAAATCTCTTGTGTGGTTCCGAGTTCCCGATGCGGGATGTGACGGGTGTGGCGGTGTGCAGGAACCGCCGGACACGGTGCCGCCGGAGGGCGCGGGCGGGCGCGTGCGCAGCTGCGACTTCCGCGGCGGGCGCTACCACGAGCAGGTGTTCCGCTGGGTGGCGGGGCGCGGCTGCCTGCTCTACACGCCCGACTTCCTGTTCGAGGGCGGCGGCAACCCGCTCGACCTCACCGCCGGCTGCTTCTACGGCGACCTGTTCGCGCCCTGCCTCGAGCTCGTGAGTTCAAACTTAAGACGGTGTCGAACGGACGGCCCCCAACCAGGTGTACTTACATAATATGATCTGGGAAGACTAGCAGGAAGCTGCTGGATGCATGCAGCTCAGAACCGTGCTAAGTGGAACACTATGTGGGAGGCCTATATTTAGCAGTGGAGTGGAAGTCTTCCGGCTGATATGTCGATGCGGCGCTGATTGAGAGACTAAGGGCCAGGCCACAACACTGCGTTGCGACATCTATGTGTCTTGTCTGTATGACACGAAGCTAACTATCAGTTCAGTTTCTAGTGTTACATAGACGGCACGTCTGTATGATACGAAGCTAACTATCAGTTCAGTTTCTAGTGTTACATAGACGGCACAAGACGTATTCTACATCTGCTTGCGTCGCAGATTTTTTCGATGCGATGTCGCAACGCAGTGTTGTGGTCTGGCGCGAAGTTTCAGGGTTTAACAGTGGTGTGTGTGTGACAGGCGAAGGAGGACGGCACGTGCGGCTGCTTCCCCTTCGACCCGGGGCTGGAGGCGGTGGCGCGCGCCGTGCACGCCGCGCTGCTGCCGGCGGCGCGCGGCCGCTGGGAGCGCTGCTTCCACGCCGCCGCCGACTGCTGCGCCCACCTCATGGCTGAATACGAAGATGATGGTACGACTCCGAAACCTATCACCGACAGGAAGGGCTCCATGGAAGGGCTCGTCAATAGAACGTTTCGTTTATAAATAATTCATCGACAGAACCTTTACAGCCTCTCGCGCGCATGTAGGTGTACTCCTCAACTGAACTACGCTGTGATGGTTTCTTGCAAGGCAAAACAACTTGAAGGTTGCCACATTGAATCTGACATATTGAGCTTTATACCTTTCGTTGTATTAAAATGAACGTTTAAGTTATTTAAATGCGATAGTCATACGTTTTTCACTTTTGCAAGGTGGTTAATTGCAAAGTTTGCAAATGCAGTGATCGTTAACAATCCATATTGTCCCCTCTGCGGTTCCTGGGTTTTCCGATACCTCGGGAAGGTTAGATCATATTACACACACAGGGGTCACGTCCGGATTGGTGGAGATTGTGAGGCTAGTGAAACTCCGCTGTAAGAAGTTTTAAGATGCCTCGGACACAGATTAACGACTTTAGTGATAGCAACCGGCAACAACGGCTTAACGTGTACCTTGCGTTCAGAGAAAAATGCTTTTTAATTTGCTTCGATTACCTATATATTCCTAGGGGAGATGAATGGAAGAAGATATGTTGCGCGGACACCAAATGATTGGAAACAGGGCAGAAAGATGATCTTCTTAGCGAGTCGATTGCCATGGATCGTGGTGAAAAAATCAGCCAGGCTGCGTTACCGACTTGTTGTCCTGGCAGATTGTTGCCTACGATGCGCCACACGGGGAGGTGCACGTTCTTGCACGATGATTTTAAATATTCCTAGAGGAGTTATTCGTATCATGAGTAGGAGTAACATAATAATCTTCCATTATCCACTTGTCAGAGAAACAAGAGTCTGTCTGCAGTATATGTGGTGCTGACATCATGACGTGTTGGCTAATAAACGTGCATGAAACTGTCGACGCAGGCGCAGAGGGGCCGCAGTGCGCGCCCACCTTTGACGGCTGGACGTGCTGGGGCGCGGCGCCGGCCGGCAGCGTGGCCACCGAGCTCTGCTCCGAGTTCGCCTACTCCGGCCAGGGGCCTTCCTGCAACCGTGAGTTTTCCAACTCGTATTTTGTTAAACTCCTGTATATAAATTTCTTTCATTTCTTCTTCTTAATTTAAAAACAACTTTTACTACAAAGTCATTGCAGCTTCTGTAGTATGCAGACTGCATTCAGTCTGTTCGTTACCCAACTATCAATGACTCGTCTGATCTGCGAGAGTTATCCACTCAATGTAACTTAAACAGGCAAAAGGATTCGCTAGTAGGTAGCTTACATACGTCTGTACCATAACCTAGCGTCTACCTTGGCCACGTAAGGATCATAATCCTCACGAGGATTGCCGTAAGAACCGATGACGTGTCCGAGTACCGAGTGCCGAGTACGCAGCAGGTGCGTAGTGAGCGAGTGACGTTGCAGACTACAGCAGCAAGGAGTGCTACGCGAATGGCACGTGGCAGCTGCAAACGCAGTACGCGGCGTGCAGCGTGGCGCCGCGGCTGGTGGCGCGCTACCGCTTCCACGCGTGGGCGCTGGCCGCGTCGCTGGCGGCCTGCGCGCCCGCCGCGCTCGTGCTCTGCGCCTACCGCCGCCTGCGCACGCCGCGCGTGGCGCTGCACCGCAACCTGCTGCTCGCCATCATCGTGCGCAACGCGCTCGTCATCGTCACCAGGACAGAGGTCGGTTTACTCCACTATATTTGTTCTATAAAATGTGCTCGGTGCAACAAAGCGATCAAATGAGAAATCATTACCTTCGGATCGTCCCCGTTGCAGGGGCATAGCGATCTCTTCCCATAAGTACTTCAGAAAGGTAATGCCATAATATACACACGGGGGCCAAGTCCGGATTGGTGACGGTACGATAAACGTAACCCAAACTGCATAGGTACAGCCCCGTGCACCTAAAAGTATACAGGGTAGCCGTGCCATCTACTTAGTACTACTTGCATTACTTGGCTGTATATTTTTGGTACTTAACTTACTATGTTTTACAAATCGGAGTTCCTAGCGACTGTAGCTCCTACGCTTGCAGATCTACCTGGACGAGCTGACGAGCACGGGCGAGACGGCGATGGCGCGCCACGGCTGGGCGTGCCGCGCGCTGGCCGTGGCGGAGCGCGCGGCGGCCGGCGCCGTGTTCTCCTGCATGCTGGTGGAGGCCGTGTACCTGCACCGCTCCATCTGCGCCGTGTTCCGCGGCCCGCCCGACGCGCGCTGGCTGTACGCCGGCGGCGCGCTGGTGGCGTGGGCGCCGGTGGCGGCGTGGGCGGCGGTGATGTGGGCGCGCAACGACCACTCGTGCTGGGCCGTGTACACGGTGGCGCACGTGCAGTGGCTGCTGGACGCGCCGCGCCTGCTGGTGCTGCTGGCCAACGCCGCGCTGCTGGCCGACATCCTGCGCGTGCTGCTCACGCACCTGCGCAACGCCGACAACGCGCACCAGCTGTGAGTGCATCCCCCCACCCCCCCCCCCACCCCCGCCACGCCACTTGTAACTTACCCGGATGACACTTTAAAGGATTACTTATACTCAGCTAGTGCGAAGGCATTCAACGTACTATTCGGATCAATCGATTTCAACTAAGTGTTTAATAATTTGTTTTTTTTTCACATTCTTAAGTTTTTTAGACTCTATATTATGTTTCTTCGCACTACGCTAACATTTATTCACGAAACGTTGTGTATTTATTTTTATTTTTTTATTATTATTTAGCCATGATATCCTTATTCAGTCAGTGACTATGTAATTCAGACAAGTGGTCTGTTAGCAAACAGGCCACTCCGAGTCTTAAGGAAACCGGTGAAAAATGTGAATAAAGCAGACATCTTAACAAATGTAAATTAGCATTAACTGGAACCCCGGAACGTAACATACAGGGTTATTTTTGGACCCCCCACCAAACTACACAGTGGCTTCTACAAATGAAACTGAAAAACTTTTCCCAAGAACGAATGGTCAATTCCCAAAAAAAATTTTGGATCTTTCATACTTATTTGATCACGCGATCGGCCTACTTTGTTTTGTATGGAGATGCCCAAAATTTTTTTTTTGTCTTGGGGAAAGTTGTTCAGTTTCATGAATAGAACCCACTCTGAAGTTTTGGTGGAGGGTCCAAAAATAACGATGTTGTGTCACCACGCTTGTCTTGTGAAGCGTATTCCTCTCTCTCTCGTAGTTTGTAACTTGTAAAACGTTTCGTTTCGTTTGCCTAATAAAGGAATTTGAAGACTTTTGTATGGAGCCTGGCCCACTCATCAGCCGTCATTTTTTTCGAAATGGCGGCGCACGATAATACCTGTGTATACCTATATATCGGTTGATTTCTACTATGAGACTATGAGCATAACAACACCTCCCGCTCCCCTCACTCACGCGCAGGAGCACGGCGAAGGCGACGGTGTACCTGCTGCCGGTGTTCGGGTCGCAGTTCCTGCTGACGGCGCTGCGCCCGCGCACGGCCTCCTGCGCCGCCGAGCAGGCCTACTACCTGGCCGCTTACGCGCTCGAGGCGGCGCAGGGCGCGCTCGTCGCGCTCTTCTACTGCTACGCTAACAAGGAGGTCTGTACCATCTTTATAGTGGCTATTGCTGCATTACTCGGCGGACCGATGACCTAGCGAAGTCGAGGGAAATCCTCGGGGGAGGCCTTGTTCAACAGCGGACGTTTTTTGGCTGATGATTATTGCAGAAGTTTTAAACCATCTCGAATCGCTCGCGATGCACACAAACAACTCGGTGTAAGTCCCCGTCGGCGTACGCGACGATGATGCCAAACTCGACCCCCCGTATCGCAATGGGTACGGCTCTCCTATCTTCATGCCGGAACACATCAATTAGAAATTCTTTAAATTTTGCTGTATGGTGGCAAGATTTTGAGAAGTATGAGCTACTGCCAGGCAAACTCACCAAATGGAGTCCTATTAACTTATATTGTATGTATATCAGTCTCTGGTTCCCATATTACAGGGAATCCTAGTTTGGGGCCAGATGACCGTGTGTGATTTGTCCCGGATATTTATTTTATTTATTGCGCCGGGATCGAACCCGCGGCCTAACAATCAGCAGCGGAACAAATACTGCGCAACGAATACTGCACAACGAACTACTTCTTTGGGTGCCCAAAATTCAAAATCATTTATTTCTTTACGTAGGTACATTATCCACAAAAGCATTAAGGAAGTATTAGCAAAATGTGAGTTTACTGAGCGCAGATGAAAATAAAATTACCCGTATTTACTTAATCTGAAAAATTTACTTTTTTTATAATATTTGAAATTATTTTATTGTACTCCGACTCAGCTTTTATTTTTATAGGATTTTCTATAACACTACTCTTAAATGATTGTAGGTAAAGATGTTTCCTAAATAAATACAGTTTTGAAAATAAGCTAAAAAGAAAGCCTTTATCTTCTTACTTTAATTTCACAGGTTCACATGCTAATAAAGGCTACGTACAAGAAAACAGAGAACGTCCTCGTGTCGAGAGTACAGCGGGACTCCCTCGCGCCACGCAAGAGCGTGGAGCCCGCCTCGGAGCGCGGCCGCCGCGCCACCGCCAGCACCGCGCTGCCAGCCGACAGGGGCGACAGGGGCGACAGGGGCGACCCGTCCCCAGCGCCCCTCGCGGCGCCGCCCGCCGCCAAGCCGGGCGCCCTCAACGCCAAGCTGCATGTGGCCGAGATCATATCGATCCAGGCGAGCGAGCGCCTGGCCGAGCTGCTGGAGCCGGCGTACGAGACGGTGGAGCCCGCGCGCGCCTGGGCGGACGGCTACGACGCGCTCGAGCGCTCGGCGGGCAGCGCGGGCGCGGCCAGCGGCGGCGCCAGCGACTACTACGGCTTCACCAACGCGTCCAGCGTGTCGTTCGACTGCCGCGACTGGATCCGCGGCGGCTCGCCCTCGCCCAGCGGCTACGACGCCTGCGAGCCGCCGCCGCCGCCACCGCCGCCGCCGCCGGAGCGCGCCCCCCGGGACGAGCCCGACGCGGCCGCGCGCGATGGGAGGCTGGAAGACCTGGAGTACGAGGACTGCGAGATGCTCGACGAAATACTCGAGTGCATGGACGGCACCGCCACCCATCCCGCGGCTTTGAACTCCGAACTACTGTGTTCATACTTGCCACAAAGGAAAAGAAGTTTGTAAACTAGATCGATTATGATTCATTGATTTCATGTTATCATATTATTAATATTAAATTATTTTGCAAATTATGAAGTTCTATAAATACTTATTTTTGTGGGTTCCCTAGTCCATATTAGATGTGCAGTGTTTTTAAAAGCATTTTGTTATGTTGGAAACATACCTAAGTATGAAAACTGAATGTGCAGTAGTCTGTTAAAAAAGTTCCACCGTGACCGGCTGGAGCGATTGCACCACACGCCGCGTCGCGCGCTCCGCGGCCGCCAGCGAGCGCGGCGCGACAACCCGTTCCCATCTAGATCCTTTCGAGCGCTTACAAAAGCGAGCGCCGCCCGTGCGCCCGCGCAGTCGCGCCGCCATCGGCTCCTCGATTGTTACATTATACCTATTCAGTTAGATACGACATAACGTTTCCCCAAAAAACGTTGCAGACGCCTAGTGTGATATCATATTTTAGTCAGTGCAATGGCGAGAGTGCAGCTGTCGGCGGGGTGGGCGCTGTGGGCGCTATGGGCGCTGTGCACGCTGGGGGCGCTGCACGGCGCGCGCGGGTTCCCGGACGGCGCGCCGGTGGACGCGTGCGTGAAGCCGCGCGCCAACCAGCCCAACCACGGGCAGCACCGCGCGCAGCCATCGGCCACGTTGCCCTACCGCCTGGCCGCCTCCGCCGCCACGTTCGAGCCCGGCCAGCTCGTCACAGGTGGGCACGGCAGCCACATGAGCGGCCCACTCGTTTTGACCCAAAGTGGCAACAGTCCACACTTTTAGACTAACCTATCGCTAGAGCTCCTAAATCTTTCAATCAGAGTTTCATAGCTAAACGTCACATTTGAAGAAGAGTGTGTTTCCTGGACGCACCTCCTTCCAAGAGCTGTAAACTTATTATGCACACGAAGTATACTATAAAACTTTTGTTTTCCTGATTGCCATTCTAGAAAATATAGAAACACGGTTTCTGAGATTTACACAGGCGTATTACGGTACGGTACCTATATACGCATGGATACGGAAAGATATTGCATTGTCAACACTTTTAGTGTTTCGTCTCGATTATAGCCATGCATTTGAAGCTTGTATGAAGTTACTCTAAGCTCATTCACAAAATCGAGGACCGCCGCGACTCGTAGTACGAATGCGTAGAACGTTACGCAAGTTCATTCTGGGGAGCCGCGCGCGCAGGCTCATTGACCGGTTTTAGTACTCTGTATCACTAAACCTTGAGAAGTGTGCCAATAATGTGCACACGATGCATTAACAAAGCTCGTTCACTAAAATGTTGCAAAAGTGGATTTAGAATTAGAATAAGTACTTTTATTAAAGACACTAAGCCGTCGTGACCTTGACCTACATTGGGTACCCCGCACTTCACTTACTCGGAGGAGTACAGCAGGCGCAGTAGTGACTCGTCCTTACATATCTACAAGAACAATGGTCGGTTCCGATGTCTTTGTACCTAACCAACAAAATTACCGACATCGAACGTAAGTTTAGTACTTAAAAAACATTGTAGCTAAGAGACCCGCTCTCAAGTAAATAGACAGGCTGCTAAGTAAAAAAATCCCATTAAAATCGGGCCCTCTTTTTGGACCTACAACGCTTGCGTCGGTGGAGGGAGCTCGTTTCAGAGCCGACGTTTCTTCTCTTTCCGAAGCGTTGGATATACGAGCTACAAGTTCTAGGAACTTCTTATTAGGTAGACAAAAAAAAAAACCTTCGACAAGTATACAATGCTACGCTACCTACTTCGTATATATTTTCATTTAATTAGAAACAATTATAGCTACACCTAGTGAGCAGCGGCGCGTTACAGCTTGCGTTATGGATTGCAGTGACGATCGAGGGCGCGGTGCCGTTCAAGGGGTTCTTCATCCAGGCGCGGTCGGCGCAGACGCACGAGTGGCTGGGCGCGTGGCAGGCGGCGCGGCACACCGTCGCGCACCCCGAGTGCGCCGCGGTCACGCACGGCGACCCGCGCGACAAGACGCGCGCTACCCTCGTGTGGCAAGCGCCCCAAGCACACGGACAGGTCTACTTCACGTAAGTTGCGAGCTTTCTCGTATGCACCATACTGCCTCCCATTGCAATACGCCGCCGCCACTCCCCTCGGTGAGTTTTTTACTACGCGTGAGTTGCGAGCTTGATCAAAGGCTAATGCTCCCCTTCTTGACGGAGTCGAGTGGCATGCGGATGGAAACCCTCCATAGAACCGTTTGGAAAATATTCAACGACCCTATGGTGTACGTGTAATATGTCTTACAACGTACTCAGCGGTAATGGCTTTGAATATTTGGCAATTTTTCTGCAAAATAGCGGCCAGTTATGAAACTTGCATGAATCGATAGCTAACAGCAATACAAAGAAAATTTGTATCATACAGAAAGTTCCTAAAGTGTCACGTTTACAAGATACATACATATAAGCTTATAATATGCCCACTGATTTCTCCAACCGCTCCAACTTTGATAGCTTAGGTATATCTTGGAAACGTGACACTTTAGGAATTTTTGTTTGTATTGCTGTCAGCTATCGATTCATGCAAGTTCCATAGGTGGTAACGCACTTGTGACTCTTCTGGTGTTGCGGGTGTCTATGAGTGGCGGTAATCGCTTATCGCCATCAGGTGATCCGTCTGCTCGCTCGTTTGCCACCTCTGTCATAAAAAAAGCTACGATCGATATTTAAAAAAAAATTGCGGACAGTAGGTAGGCCAGTCTTCATACTAAAATATTCTAAGCCCTTTTTTCACTCTACGAGAATTTAACCCTTTGAGCGCCAGTCGGTTAGGGCCGACAACCGCCGCGCCGGTTTCTGTGCCACAGGTTGGGGGTGGGAGAACGAATAGAGTAGCGAAGCGATCAATGGCTTAACGGTATATTTCCGTACAGATTTTTATTTTATTACTGACAACTGAGAAGTTCTTGACATTATCTCACATGATGGTAGGAAGCGGACTTACTAAGATTCTCCAATACGACACGGGGAACTGCCAATCTTATCTCCGTACCGGAACGGAACCCATCAAAGCTACCATCAACCAAACGGTGTACTTTAAAGTTGGACCTCGCCGAGGGAATTGAATCTGCGACCTCTTGATGTACAGCGAGAGGCCTAGCCACACTACTAGGCCTACTTACTGCTACTTAGTGCATGTTCTAGAATAGCGTCGATCACAATATTCACAATCCACTGCGGCCTGAACTAGTTATCACACACGCGGCCGGGCTCCTTTCACTCGGCACATGTCACTTACGCAACTCATACATAGTATGGAGTCTGACAAGCGCGGTCCGAGATTAATGAGGCCTTTGAGGACCAAGGACAAGCGCTTAATTACACGCACTTCATGACTTACCGTGAACCCGGGAGCGGTAACTTGCGCAAACTGCACTCCGTGCCCGAGGGTCGGACTGATGTCTGATGTGAAAGGCTATTTTAAATGTTCAGGAGACATAGTTTTAAAAATAACTTTGTAAAAAAACATTTAAAAAAATACCGTACCGTGTTAAATATGACCTTAACTCCCGGACTCAGTATTATTTTCAGTGCCAGAGATATGCGGTTCGATCGCACGGGCACGTCAGAACACGGCGACGGCGCGCTTCCACTGCTCGTCTAGACAACTAATTCCTATAAAATCCATTCTCGTCTGAAGTCCACTGCTGAGTTTAGCTTGGGTAGATTTATAAAGTTTAAGCAGGTATCTTGCGCTGTTGCAGGGGCACGGTGCTGAAGGACTACGGCACGTTCTGGGCCGACCTGGTGGCGGAGGCGCCGCCGCTAGCCTGAGCGGCTCCTTCCCGCTTTCACTGTACTGTTGTCGTACATTGTCGTTTTATCTTTGTTAAGATTTTGTGAAAAACTGTCTTCCGTGGTACAGCCAGTTGTACCGCGAGGCGGAAAGACAACCGAGTGTCGACAAGTGAAGGACAAATGTTGTTAAATTATTGTAAGCATTAAAACTAAGATAAATTATATAAGTATTTGATTAAAATTTGTTTTTTATTTTTGCTGCTCGTCTGTAAAACGTTAACTACTCTACACATTGGGAACGATAAAATGAAACACTTTAATTTAAAATATAAATATATGAGTATATTATCATATCACGTGAAGAAACATTATTGGACCGAATATATAAAAAAAAACATAACTAATCAACACGAAAGTGACACGGTCACAACAATCTATCATAGTGCAACGAGCGCAAAGTAAATTAATTAGTACATTAATATCACATCAACTCCAGTACAATTTTAAATACATCGTTGGAAAGTTTAAAAGCGTTAGGTCGCGGCTCGCGGCACGCGGCGCGCGGCAGACATGACGTATCCCCGGGGCGCTGCGCGGGCCCGCTACGGCGCCCCGGCGGCGGGGGCGGGGGCCCCGGCGGCGGGCGCCCCGGCGGCGGGCTGCTTGGGCACGGGCCGCTTGATGGCCATGAGGTCGCACAGCTCGTTGCGCACGGGCCGCAGCGCCGGCACGTCCCGCTCCCAGTCCGTGTCGGCCAGCAGCGACATCACCTGCGCCGACAAAAGCTGCTCAGCGACGATGCGATACGGCAAACATTTCTAACTTATACCTCTGTCTCTTTTGCAATGCTCGCTCCGAAACCCGTCGGCGCATATTCCGGAACAACCTACGAGTACATGCGCACGACACGCCGACTAAACTGGCAGCGAGTGTGCGCTCCAACAAAAACTGTAAAAGTTCAGGACGAATATGATATGATATGCCTGCTACGGCGGCGCAGCGGCGCACGTAGCGGTCGCGGTGGCACAGGCACACGCCGGCTGTGGCACACACTGACCTGCTCCAGCCGGGGCGGCGGCACGGGGCTGTCGGCGCCGTACAGTGCCAGCGCCTCGTACAGGCGCGCGGCGGCGCAGCGGCGCACGTAGCGGTCGCGGTGGCACAGGCACACGCCGGCTGTGGCACACACTGACCTGCTCCAGCCGGGGCGGCGGCACGGGGCTGTCGGCGCCGTACAGTGCCAGCGCCTCGTACAGGCGCGCGGCGGCGCAGCGGCGCACGTAGCGGTCGCGGTGGCACAGGCACACCGCCAGCTGCGCCAGCGCGCGCCGCGACACCGCGCCGCCCACCTGCCGCGCGACACCAGCGTCATCGTCGTCATCACCACCGTCACAATCATCAGCATCACCCAAAAGAAGTACGCCCACTAGACGAAGGCCTCCCCCAAGAATTTCCACGCCAACCGGTCTTGCGCTTCGCACATCCGGTTTCCAGCAACGCTACGTTTTTGGCAACGTACGTATCAATGATGTTTTTCATTAACTATGTACTTTTGTCGCGCGTACGTAAAAAGGCTAACGTACTCAGTCCCACGATATTAGCCGTCAAGGCAAACCATTAAGTCTCTATTATTTCCATTAATCCCCGCCGCCCACTTCTCTTTCCACTAACCCTGACATAATAGTTTGTTAGGAAGTTGCTAGGTGACATATCTCGACGGGGCGTCATACGTAATATCTATCGTATCGTATCTATCTAGTCGTATCGTCGAAGGTAAGATTATCGAGCACTGTGGCATCAGTGTGTTGCTGCATCCACGGTACTGCATATCGAAAATAGTTGTATCAAATTGGTCGTCATATACAGAGTGTAACAAAATTAGTGTAGGACCCGTTAACTGGGGATTCTACTAATCGTACTGAACAACTTTTGTTCTACGACTTTGCTCAAATCACATAAAAACTTTTGAACATTTCATACAAATTAGTCAATCCGTTTGGCCATTTTTGTATGGAGAGTCCAAAATTTTTTTTCGATTTGAGCAAAGTCGTAGAACAAAAGTCGTTCAGTACTATCTTGCGTGGAGCTGGAGAACCACATAATTATTTGCGTGTATAGACCCCATATGACGATAACTTTGTTCGTTTCGAATCGGCAATGGCGGATGCATTAGAATTAGTTAGTAAAAGTAGTAAATCGGTAATCGTTTGTGGAGACTTTAATGTAGATTTGTTAGAAAAGAAGTCCCTAACAACTAGAATTACTTGTCTTTTTAAGTCGTTTGATTTAGATTACATATTTTTGGAACCAACAAGAAAAAAAGAGACTTCTGCAACTTGCATAGATAACATATTTTGTAACTGTAAATTTGTAGAAAAAAAAGTAATAAATTGCTTAAGATCTGATCACAGCGGATTGCTGGCTAGCTTCCCTATGAGATTTATTAAAGAACCACTAAAAGTTCAAACAAGACCTGTCACTGTTAACCGAATAGAAAATTTTAAAACAACACTAATAGAAAAGCAGCCCATACCAAATTTTGATAAACACGTAGACGCGAATAGTCTTTACAATGATTTTTTCACAGTGCTTGACAGAGAATTTCAAGATATATTTAAAACAAAAGCCAGAAATATTAATCATCAATTCTAAATTTGCGAGTGGGCTACTGTAGGTATTTATAAAAGCCGACAAACTTTGTTTGACCTCTATGACAGAAAAACCTATATTTTTGATAATAAAGAAAGAAAGAAAAGGTAATAACTTTAAAGAGTACGTAAAAAAGTATTCAAAAATCTTTAAACAGGTATGCCGTGCAGCAAAATCTAATTACTTGGCCAGAAAAATAAAATCAGAAAATTATAAACAAAGAAACCGGCAAGGTCAAGCCCCGCGATAATGAATATGTTTTGCAAACAGATCAGGGTAAAATTACAACAAATGCCGATGTAGCCAAAGAATTCGAAACTTTTTTCATAAATATTCCACTTAAGACCACTGAGGCCTTGAATTCGTCACCTGTGCATGCTAAACAATTGTTAGAAGATAATGTCAGTATTTGTAATGAAAAATTCTCCTTCACAGAAATTGAACCAAACACTATTGTCAAAACTTTTAAATCTCTTAAAATGAAAAGAACTGAAGACCTTTGGGGACTATCAGTAAGTTTAATAAGTAATGTAATTATGACTTTAGTGCCATATTTAGCTTGTCTTTTTAATATCAGTATTGGTAGTGGCGTCTTTCCGGACCTAATGAAATATAGTAAAGTGATACCCCTATATAAGTCTGGTAACAAAACTGATCCGGGAAATTATAGGCCAGTTTCTGTACTACCAGTTCTCAATAAAATTTTTGAAAAAGTTATGCTTAACCAATTACCACAACATTTTAATGAAAATAATCTTCTGCATAAACAACAGTTTGGTTTCACAAAAGGTCGATCTACAACCGATGCAGGAATATCTCTTATTCGTAACATCTATGATGCTTTTGAAGAATCACAAAATGCAATAGGAGTGTTCTGTGATTTATCTAAAGCATTTGATTGCGTTGAACATCATACATTACTTATAAAGTTAAAGCATTACGGTGTCGATGACCTCAGTCTTGTAAATTCGTACTTAAGCAACAGAACGCAAAAAGTCCAAGTAAATGGCACAAATTCATCCGGCTCTATGGTTAAAATGGGCGTGCCCCAGGGTTCTATATTAGGCCCTTCTTTTTAGATAGATAGATAGATAGATAGAGATACATTTATTTAACAGACAGTAAACAACACAAAACAAATTACACCAAGGAAAAAAAGAGAAACAAGCACAGTTAGAAAATAAACACAAAACAAACATAAACAAGACATATATAAATGAGTTGCCATTTATGGTGCAAAATTTGTCAAACATTGTGTTGTTTGCCGATGATACTTCCCTTATTTTTAAGGTTCACAGGAAAGAAAGCAAAACTGACGAAGTAAACAACACTCCTTCAGAGATTCTAAAGTGGTTCACTGTAAACAATCTACTCTTAAATGCAAAAAAAAACAAAATGCATAAAATTCTCATTACCAAATGTAAAAAAAAATTTAAACAGTGTAATTGTAGATAATAATTTATTGGACTTTGTAAATGAGACCGATTTCTTAGGTATAACTTTAGATGCTACACTGCAATGGGGCCCACACATAGAAACCTTAGCGGGACGGCTTAGTTCAGCTGCATATGCTGTTAAAAAAATAAGACAGTTGACAGATGTAGGTACTGCGAGACTAGTGTATTTTAGTTATTTTCACTGTATAATGTCTTACGGAATCTTACTCTGGGGACATGCGGCTGATATTGAAACGATTTTTATTTTGCAAAAAAAGGCAATTCGCGCCATCTACCAGATGCGATCCCGCGAGTCGTTGAGGAATAAGTTTAAAGAAATTAATATTCTTACTGTTGCTAGTCAATCATGTATGTACGTAAAAAAATTCACTTGTTTCGTAAAAACAGTGACAGACACAACTTTAATCTAAGAAATATTAATAACATCAATGCCTATTCGAGACTGAGTAAAGTTAAGAAGTCATTTATGGGGCAGTGTGTAAGATTCTATAACAAAACACCCGAAAATGTAACTAGTTTGCCAAAAAAGAAATTTAAATTGCATGTGAAAAATTGTTTATGCTTTAAAGGGTATTACAAAATACTAGATTATGTTAATGGCAGTGATATATGGACATGTATAGATTCTCCAGCTCACAATTTTATTGCTGACGTGGATTGTAATATAATTTAAGATTTTATTTAAAAAATGTGTTGAAGCGAGTTTCTTTTGGGCTCGACGTTTCTTCTCGCTTCGCAAACACTTCCCGAAACGTTGAGTGTACAAGTCCCGCGTGGTAGGGACTTTGTACTAGGTAGAAAAAAAATATTGACGATTTAAAAGCATGTGTAAAGCATCTACTTAAATAAAAAACATTTTGAGTTTGAGTTGAGTTTGAGTACGATAAATAGAGTCCCCGGTTAACGGGTCCTACACGAATTTTGTTACACCCTGTATAATAAAGTGGACTGCGTCGGGCAGAACTCGGTACTCGCCTGGATGAGCTGGCACAGCACGTTGATGGCGTCCAGCAGCTTGTACACGCTGCGGCCGGCCTTCAGCGCCCGCTGCACGCACTCGAGCACGTCCGCGGCGAACGGCGACGCCGGGTCCGCCAGCACCGCCGACACCGCGCCTGCGCACACCGCCCGCCCCGCCACGACATCCTCATTAGTGCGGCCGTCGACCACTCAGCAGCTTTCGGATGCAAACGCGATTTAACCGCCATCGTGGTCTAGTGACTAGTCTGCTTGCTTCATATCAGGAGGTCGCGGGTCCGATTCCTGCGGGTTCCAACTTTGTAGGATTCCGTTTGGTTGGTGGTAGGCCATTTTTGAAGCCCGCCTGAGTTTTGCCACCGAACGTCAATGTTGATAGCATTGCTGTGTTCCAGCATGGAGATAACCCAACTAGCAAAATAAGTACATACTAGTAGCGTTAGCTTAAGATAGCGAGTTTCCTATTGCGTTTGGAAATCTATGTAAGTCCGCTTCCACCTTTTGCATCATCATCACTTACCACCAGGTGACATAATATCAAGGGCTTGCCAATTGAAGATTGAAAAAATTGAGGTAACTTTAATGCAAAAATAGTAAAATCCGCGCCGATCTGACGCCGTGCCAATACTGAATTCGTGGATCGGATTCGGTGCTGCTGATCGGATGGGTTCCCTACGTGAAATCGAAACCTATAAGTGCGAAACTTGTTTCTGCGAACATTAGGTAATGTTCATAACATTAGGTATATACCGAAGTTTTATTAGTGTGATGTTTTATTGCTTCGAAGTTTTATTAGAGCTATGTATCGTTTTAGTGCGAAAGCTATTAGATCGATAACCATTACATACATCGATGTTACAACTTTTCGATGTATTTTTGTAATTAAAGCAGAGCTATAAGCTGAATCTTCATATTTTAACAGTAGCTTTACTTATGAAACTGAACAACTTTCCCCGAGGAACGGATAAGCTGCCCTGTTGCAGATCTCCTTGGATTGCAAGGCATTCAATGGCACTGGAAAATATTAGCAATTCGCATCTCACCGGAGCTAAACAGGCGGTCGAGGAAGTTGAGCATGGGCCCGGCCACGCGGCGGTCGTGCTGGTGCTCGCGGAACACGGCCACGATGTCGGCGCACACGGCGCGCACCAGCGCCGGGCCCCACTCCTCCCCCTCCTCCCCCGCCTCCCCCTGCACCTCCCCCTGCACCTCCCGCAGCCACGCAAACAGCGCCGCCGTCGTGTGCTTCACCTGCGCGCCCGACTTACTTTACTACTGCGGCTTCCAATGCGCATGCTTGGAACCGTTAAGAGATTCAACTTATTTCGCCACTTTGGAAGAATTGTTTTTAAAAATAATGAAATGACGTGTTATTTTAGTTGTCTAAAGGAGTTAATTTACAAGGTATGCTTCACTAAAGGGCGTTCTTAAACTGACGCTGGAGTCAAACTATTAAAAACATATACGATGCGTTCGAAAAATATCAAAATGCTTTGAGTCTTCTGCGATTCGCCAAAGACTTTCAACTGCGTAGCACATAAGACCTTACCTTCCAAGTTATATTATAACTAACGGTATTAAAGATAACGCTTTAAATCTATTAGAATCATATCAAGTAAAAATACCACAAAAGGTAAAAATCACAGGTTGAAAGGGATATACCGCAAGGATCTAATTTAGGGCAGTTTCTTTTTTTGTTTCCATAAACGATTTCAGGGTTAAATTACTAGTAATAAATCATGTTGTTTGCAGATGATACATCTTTAGTTTTTATAACTGACAAAAATACTGACATGACTTGTGAAGTAAACCACATCCTTTCTTAAGAGCAAAATTGGTTTACTGAACATCTTTGTTTTAAAGTCCAAAAAACGAAATGTATGAATGTTAAACTGCCAAACTTTAAAGACGTAAATAATAATGTATCATTAGCTGATATAACTTAGAGTTTGTATAAAAACAGTTTTTCTAGGTATAGCTATAGATTCGAAAGTTCAAAAATTCAAATTCGAATAATGGGGATCCTCAAATATAAACTCTAGCATGAAGATTAATCTATGCTGCATATACTGTAAAAAATAGGCTCCTAACAGACATAGACACAGCTAGGTTAGTGTACTTTAAGTTACTTCCACAGCAGGCTTGTCTCTGTGTGCGCGTGTGTGAGCTAGTGTGCGTGCGTGTGTGTGTGCGTGCGCGTGTGCGTGCGCGTGTGCGTGTGTGCGTGCGTGTGTGCGTGCGCGTGTGCGTGCGCGTGTGCGTGTGTGCGTGCGCGTGTGCGTGTGCGTGTGTGCATGCGCGTGTGCGTGTGTGTCTGCGAAAAACACGTGTATTACACGTATGCTTAATTGCTTACTGACCAGGCTCTCGGTGAGCTCGCCGGCGCTGACGGCCAGCCCGGCCAGCAGCGCGCGCCGGTAGGCGGGGTAGCGCAGCAGCCGCACCAAGCGCGGCATCGTGTGCCCCGGGAACAGCCACAGCACGCCCCCCTCGCCCCCCGCGCCCCCCGCCTCGTCCGCCGGGAACAGCCGCCGCAGCGCCGCCCGCTCCGGGATGCCGGGGATGTCCGGTGTGCTGCGGGCAGGCGGCGTCACAGGGGGGTGAGTACGCGAACTTACGGCTCGACGACCTTACTCGCGTGTGGTTCGCGTGTTCCGAGTGCGGCACAGTGTCGCTGCGCTTGGAATCGCTTTCATAGAAACCAGTAGTGTAATTGCGGTCGACTGCAACGGCCAGCCGCAGCCAGCCGCAGTGCGGCGTGACTCACGCGGCTGCAGGCAGCGACCTCACGCCGCGTGAGGTCGCTGCCTGCAGCCCGTCTCGGAATTGTACCTTTTAACCTTAATAATGTAAGATCGCGTATTTGTGTTTATTTTGACTATCTGTAATGAAGGGAAACGACAAAACAGTAAAATCTATGTTTCGTACTTTGAATTCTTGTTTTTAGTAAATCAGTACTGGGGAAGCGATCGCGTCCTCTGCCAACGACGCCGCGGTACTTTGTGAGCCAAGTCTGTCGCGTGTCGATGTCGAGCCGAGTAAGGCCGCGAACTTAAAAATTCGTGCGTCTATCACTAGCTATACTGCCCTCATAAGAAACAAGGTCGCAAAGTATACTAAAAATCCATATGCTTTGCGGCCTCGTTTTCTAGTGAGGGTAATATAGCGCGCCACAACGTGCAACGGCGCGGGCCGCCACTCACTGGTGCGCCAGCGCGACCAGCAGGCGGCCGGCCACGGCGCGCGTGCGGTCGATCTTCTCCACGGCCTGCTGCGCCAGCCCCGCGCACACCGCCTGCAACACCTCCGGCGTGTTGAGCTCCGGCGCCTGCTCCGCGCACTGCCGCACCAGCGCCGCCAGCCCTGCGCAGCCCCAACAACCCCACCACGTCAAAATGTACACAAAATACGCAGTACCTGTACTAACCAAATTGCTAAAATTCGCAGTAAACTTTTCGCCTAGTTTTGGATTGAGACATGCTCGAGCTCGAAAAATTCACGTTTTATTTTTGTGTAATGAAAATTGAAAAGTACAGATATGCATTGTACCGAGTCGATTGTTTCGAAGTTGAAGTTGAAGTACCGTTCGTTTTATGACAATAATAAAAAACTGGCAAACAAATAGGACTCTTCATCTAAGCCCCAGTTTCCGAGTCCTACGCGTATTTGTATTCAGTAACATCACTTTATAGGTATCGATATCAAATGGTTTTGTCAAAGGGCGTTCAACAACAGATGCAGGAGTTACTTTTGTATGCAATATTTATGAGGCATTTGGGGAATCACAAAATGCAACAGGAGTATTTTGTGATCTATCTAAGGCTTTTGACTGCGTAGAACATCAAACCTTACACATAAAATTGAAACATTACGGCGTGAGGGATAGGGCACACGGTCTCCTTAAATCTTATCTTGATAACAGAATGCAAATGATACAAGTCAAGGACGTTAATTCTTCGGGGTCCACTGTGAAAATGGGCGTGCCACAAGGATCTATTTTAGGCCCTTTCCTTTTTCTGACGTACATCAATGACTTGCCATTCATGGTGCAAAACCTTTCAAATATTGTGTTGTTTGCTGATGATACTTCCCTTCTTTTTAAGGTGAGTAGAAAGACAATCGAAATTGACGAAGTGAACAACACTCTCTCTAAGTTACTAGACTGGTTTACTGCTAATCATCTGTTACTAAATGCGAAAAAAACAAAATGCATCAAGTTTTCTTTGCCAAATGTTAAACAGACTTATAATTAAGTAATATTAAATGGTAACGAATTAGATTTTGTTCCTAGTACAGTTTTTCTCGGCATAACAATAGATAGCACGTTACAGTGGGGCCCACATATTGCAACTCTAGCGGCGAGGCCTAGCTCGGCTGCCTACGCCGTCAAGAAAATAAGGCAATTGACGGATGTAACAACTGCCAGATTAGTATATTTCAGTTACTCTCACAGTATAATGTCTTATGGCATTTTACTGTGGGGACACGCAGCAGACATTGAAACCATTTTGATTCTACAAAAAAGAGCAGTCCGAGCTATATACCAACTACGATCCCGAGATTCACTTCGAGATAGATTTAAGCAAATAAATATTCTAACAGTTGCCGGTCAGTTTATTTACGAAAATATCGTGTACGTTCGTAAGAATCTAAACTTGTTCTTCAAAAATAGTGACAGACATAACCGTAATTTGACAAGTAAAATAATATTGACACAGCATTCTCGAGGCTTAGTAAGGGGAAAAAATGATTTGTGGGGCAATGTGTACGTTTTTATAACAAAATTCCGAATGACGTGTGTGAACTACCAGAATGTTAATTTAAGAAACATATAAAACGCTGTATTTGTTCAAGAGGATACTATAAGATTGTAGATTATTTTAATTATAATGACATTTGGAATATTCCTCCAGCAAAATGATATGACATTTATAAGAGTGCTTAATAGCGTTTATAAGAGTGCCTGGTGTATATAATAAACGATTTATCTATCTATCTATGTATCTATCTTAATGTACCTACGTAAAGAAATAAATGATTTTGAATTTAGACGAGCGAGCAGCACTGACCGGTGCAGGCGGCCTCGCGCACCCAGGCGCCGATGTCGCCGCGCATGTCGGTGGTGTACTCCCGCAGCCCCGCCAGCAGCGCGGCGCGGATGTCGGGCACGTGCGGCCGCGCCGGGGCCCCCGCCCCCACGCCCAGCGCGCGCGCCAGCCCCGCCAGCGCCAGCAGCGCGTCGCGGCGCGCCTCGGCCCACGTGCGCGTGGCGTCCGTGACGCGCGCGCAGGCGCACAGCGCGCGCACCGCCAGCGCCGCGTGCGCGCCCACGACGCGAGCCGGCAGCGCGCCTGCGCAGAGCGCGCCGATTCAAACGCCGCTCGATTAAAACGTTGGGACGAGCGTAATTGAAAAAAAAAAAACCTTTTTTTCTACGTCTACTCAAAAAGTAACCCAAAATTTTTGAGAAACTGATCTACCTATTTACAATTTTTACTTCCCTGTCTTCTACTTTTATACAAAAACAATATAATTTTTTAAAAGAAGATCAAAGTTCAAACTACGTCTCATTTTCTCTCCTTTTATAAACTTCTCCTCGTCATCTATGGATCGAGGTGATCATATAGATGCTTTTTTCATGCTAAGCGTTCGACCAAACGGATCACTAACAACTTTTGTTTACAAAGTTCTATTAAAAAGTTGTTAGCTGCTGGTATACCTGACAATTTTATAGAGGGTTCACGTGCTAAATAGAAAATCGATTTCAACCAGGTGTGATTAACTGTTTTACTTTTCTCTGGAAGACTTTTCCCTCTGGCGTCCTTCAGGGATCACTGTTTGGACCGTTATTTTATTATATTATGTATAAGCCAATAAATGAATAATCTAATAAAATAAATTAATAAAGTGATGCGAGTATCTATGGACGGCAGTAATCGCTTACCATCAGGCGATCCGTCTGCTCGTTTGCCACCTCTGCCATAAAAAATAATAATAATATAATTAATATCGTGGCAATATCGCAGCTTGCCCGCCGCGATGTAATTTTTTCATTTCGAAAGACGCTGCCGTGAATATTGCAAGTCCGGGAACAAAACATCGACAATGAAAATTCACACCCCATGAAGCTGGAAAATAATATTTATCAATAAAAAGCGAGTAGCGGTACCTATAGCGGTGGCGAACCCCATGCGCACGTGCAGCCCGTTGGCGCCCTCGTCCGCCAGCTGCGCGCAGCAGCGCCGCACCAGCGCCCCGCGGCGGTCTGCGGCGCCCTCGCCGGCGCCCGCAGCGCCCTCCCCGGCCAGGTAGCGGGCCGCCACCGCCGCCAGCGCCGCGGCCGCGCGCGCGCGCGTGCCCGCCGCCTCGTGCGACAGGCACTCCTCCACCACGCACACCCACTCGTCTGACCGGACATTCATACGACTGTAGTACATGTTCCGAAGATTTACACACTCGGACACCACACAGCTATACAGTAGCACACAAAAAATAAGGCGCGTCGGTATTCTTCGTTCGCTCAGATGAGAACAAACTATCGATGGAAACGCGATAAATGCACGGTGAGTTTCTGACAGCTGACGAGTTCATTGAATCGGGCGCGAAATCAATCAACCAATAGCGACAGAGATAGGAATGTGTAATGGCGGGTGACAATGAAGCTACTCGATTGGTCCATCAGTTTCCTGCGTAATTGAAATTTTGTCTATTGCGCAGGTACACCTGTAAGCCTTGTGTTAACAACCTATTACGTCCTCACTGCAGGGAAACGGGTCTCTTCCCATAACTCGGGAAGGTTTAGGCCATACTCCACACACGGGGGCCAAGTCCGGATCGGCGGAGGTTGGGGGGCTAGTGGCCAACCCCAGTGTCAGAAGTTTTCAAGCCGCCTATAAGGCCTCTGACATGGCTTAACGACTGCTAGCGATAGCAGCCGGCACCAACGGCTTAACGCGCCTTGCGAAGCACGGAAACGGTCGAGATAAATGCCACTAACAGTCCGACCCATCCAGGTTATGACCCTGTCTCTAAGTCAGTTAACCTGCGTGATCGATGCGACCATGCAAGCTGCGCTGAGCCACGACCGCTTCCTTCCCGTAAGCCTTAATTAATGTGTATTACTGTACGTATATGAGGACAACAGGACAGGGGGCAGTGGGGCGGCACTCACCGACGACGTCATCGGGCGCGGGCAGGGCGGCGCGCGCCAGGTCGTGCACGCAGGCGCAGGCGGCCTGGCGCAGCAGCTCGCCCGCCAGGCCGCGCAACAGGCCGCGCGCGCGCAGGCGGCCCGGCAGCGCCCGCGCGCGGCCCAGCGCCGCCTCGCCCGCCCGCGCGTGCGCCGGCGCCAGCGCCAGCAGCGCCCGCCCCACCCCCAGCACGGCGCCGTGCCGCGCCGCCAGCTCGCCCGCCTCCGCCTGCGCCAGCAGCGCCGGCAGCGCCGACCCAGCCACGTACTCCGGCGCCTGCCGCACCCGACACCGGTTACCCTGGTTAACTACTGACGAACGTGCCCGACTTCGGAAATGACACGCAGTATATCAACCAACTTTTTTACTTAACATAGTGCATGTGCGATTGACCTCTTTTGTACCAGCACAGCGACGATTCTTATAGCTCCTCTACACGATGGGTCATCATGGGCGAGCAAGAGACAAAGCTATATAGAGTAACGATGTAAGTACGTCCTTGTCTAGGCTATAGTTCTGTCCCTCTTGCTCGCCCATGATGGCCCATCGTGTGGAGAAACTATCAGATGATACTTCCGCTTGCTACTAATAACTGATCGGTTTGTTAACTTCTTGTTCTCTATTTTTGTCATTTTTTATTTGTTAATCTCTTTTTGAAGTAGCTGCTCTCGGTTTCAAAGCACTCGGCCCACAGGCTTATTTAAGCAGTTCGAACGAACGAAATGAAAAGAAATACGAGCATAGCGCTTTAGAAAACAAAATGATGCTCACTTCACACATAATTTGAAGTAGTGATAAAAACAGATTACGGTGCGGAGTTTACGGTTTTAAATAAAAAATGTCGCTAAAGTAAAACATCAATAAATAAACTTAAAAAATATAACCTAGCATTAAGATAAAGCTAAATTGTTAATAAATAAAAAGTAAGATTTGAGTGAAGTCATATATCAAATTCTTATTTCAAAAATGTTTTTCTATAAAAAATCTTATTTGTGAGCAAGAAGGTAGGTAGGAAAAGTTACATTGTTCAACCACGTGGTGAAACTTTCTCACGAAAATTTTATCCATCTGGCACATACAGGTTGTCATTGCTCAACACAAATAAGGAAGGAATAGGCAAGGGGTTGTGGAGGAAGTGATTATGAGGAAGAAGATGCGGATGTGGAAATCATAGGATTACATGTTGAGGCTGCGGTTGAGGATAAGGAAGTGATTATGAGGAAGAAGATGCGGATGTGGAAATCATAGGATTACATGTTGAGGCTGCGGTTGAGGATAAGTTTGATTATGAGGAGAGGAAGATAAAATACTTTTCTGGCTTAGTAGTAAGAAGATGCAGACGAAGAAGTTTTAGGATTACATGTTGAGGATGCGCTGGAGGATGAGAATAGATTATGAGGACGAGGAAGAAAAAATACTTTATATATGGATTTGGGCTTAATAAAAAAAGCGGCCAAGTGCGAGTCGGACTCGCCCATGAAGGGGAACCCATGGGGAACATGAGGGGGGGTAGCAGCAAGTAACATAATATAAAAGTTTTTGTAGTTCGTTGTAACTTGAATGAAAGGTAAATTGCGGTTTACGATTTATGACGTATTAAAAAAAACTACTTACTATATATCGTTCAAACCAATTTTCGGTGGAAGTTTGCATGGTAATGTACATCATATATTTTTTTTAGTTTTATCATTCTCTTATTTTAGAAGTTACGGGGGGGGGGGACACATTTTACAACTTTGGAAGTGTCTCTCGCGCAAACTATATAGTTTAGAAGAAAATGATATTAGAAACCTCAATATCATTTTTGAAGACCTATCCGAAGATACCCCACACGTATGGGTTTGATGAAAAAAAATTTTTTGAGTTTCAGTTCTAAGTATGGGGAGCCCCCAAAATTTATTGTTTTTTTTCTATTTCTGTGTGAAAATCTTAATGCGGTTTACAAAATACATCTACTTACCAAGTTTCAACAGTATAGTTCTTATAGTTTCGGAATAAAAGTGGCTGTGACATACGGACAGACAGACAGACAGACAGACAGACAGACAGACATGACGAATCCATAAGGGTTCCGTTTTTTGCCATTTGGCTACGGAACCCTAAAAAGGAGATGCGGATGATGAAGTTTTAGGATTACATGTTAAGGATGCGGTTGAGGATGAGACAATAGTTACGAGGAAGAGGAAGAGAAAATACTTTAAAATTATTTTTGGCTTTTAAACTTGTACTATAACCATAAATTCATATTTAACATTCTATTACGTGTACACGAGGAAAGAGAGGAAATTTGTTAATATTATTTATAGAGAAGCGAAAGACATAGACATAAAATGTGGAATTTCCGCATTATGAGGAAGAGATGGAGAAGGAGGATTAACCCTAGGCAGAGTAGCGCAAAAAATAAGGCTATCAAAAATTACAATAACGGGTTTGTACAGGAAGTACCATATTTCGATTGGAGGAAATAATTAACTAGCATGTAAGATATAAATATATAGAAACATAATTTATTTTTATTTCTATTGTAAGAGCCAATTTTGAGAAAAAATAAACAAAGAACCTTGGTCAATAAGATATTTTCCGGAATAACAATCATCTAGTGTAGTTTACTAGGTCATCTACATTCTATTCGCACGTCTTTATAGCATACCTATTTGAAGTTTATAGTTTATAAATCGTAATTTTAGTGCAAATCAAGTAGATTTTTATGCCATGACAGCACTTTCTAACTCCTAAGGAAGAAGACATAAGTATAAACGTGCGAGTAATACTTTTCTACTTTAGACCTAGAGCAGCAGTGATGTGGAATTCTACACTTTCCGAGTAGGTGAAGTGATACATGGACTCGCGTAACTCACCAGCGGCGTGATCCTGCCGAGCGCCTGCGCGGCCAGGTCCCGCACGGCGCCGTCCCAGTGCGGCAGCTTCAGCTCCAGCAGGTGCTGCAGCAGCGGCAGCGTGTACTCCGGCAGCCGCGCCACTGCGCACCACGCAACGCCGATAATACACGGTTCAAGATTGCTTTCAATTTGATTCCTTCGATGGCATTGGTACATCTAAACATATTTCAGTGCCACATAATATGAGATACTTCAAGACGGCTTTATTTTATTTTATTTTACTGAGAAACAAACAGTCTTATAAATGAATCGCTTAAAAATACATATAACAATGTAGACCTATAGTTTCCTATACTACCCAGTATCCACTGGCCAGTGCCCACTGCGCACGCAAGTACGCACCTCCACGCTTCATGTCACGATCAATCAAGGTCTTATGTGTCACCTCGTTGTGCTCCTAGAGGATGAGTCTTATGCGACGTCTCGGATCACTTGGAGGGGAGAATGTGTCGTCTTGTTTTGGTCCTAGAGGATGAGTCTTATGCGACGTCTCGGTTAAGTTGTAGGGGAGAACATGTTATTGTGGTCGCAGAGGATGAGTGTTATGCGACGTCTCAGTTAAGTTGTAGGGGAGAATGTGTTGTTGTGGTCGTAGCGGATGAGTCTCATGCGACGTCTCAGTTAAGTTGTAGGGGAGAATGTGTTGTTGTGGTCGCATAGGGATGACTCTTATGCGACGTCTCAGTTAAGTTGTAGGGGAGAATGTGTTGTTGTGGTCGTAGCGGATGAGTCTTATGTGACGTCTCAGTTAAGTTGTAGGGAAGAATGTGTTGTTGTGGTCGTAGCGGATGAGTCTCATGCGACGTCTCAGTTAAGTTGTAGGGGAGAATGTGTTGTTGTGGTCGCAGAGGATGACTCTTATGCGACGTCTCAGTTAAGTTGTAGGGGAGAATGTGTTGTTGTGGTCGTAGCGGATGAGTCTTATGTGACGTCTCAGTTAAGTTGTAGGGAAGAATGTGTTGTTGTGGTCGTAGCGGATGAGTCTCATGCGACGTCTCAGTTAAGTTGTAGGGGAGAATGTGTTGTTGTGGTCGCAGAGGATGACTCTTATGCGACGTCTCAGTTAAGTTGTAGGGGAGAATGTGTTGTTGTGGTCGTAGCGGATGAGTCTTATGTGACGTCTCAGTTAAGTTGTAGGGAAGAATGTGTTGTTGTGGTCGCAGAGGATGAGTCTTATGCGACGTGTCAGTTAAGTTGTAGGGGAGAATATGTTGTCTTGTTGTGATCGTAGAGGATAAGTCTTATGCGACGTTTCAGTTAAGTTGTAGCAAATATTTTTTATTCCCTGAGGATGAGTCTTATGCGACTTCTCAGTTAAGATAAGTGCAATCGTAGAGGATAAGTGCTATGCGACGTGTCAGGTAAATAGTAGAGGACATAGATTTTATGTCTCGGTCTTGATGTTTTGGCGATATCAGTATCGGTAGCCGTGAAATTATCCGATATCCGGGAAGGACAATCTGAAACTTAGCTTCTTCCCGCGACTTCGTCTGCGTCGGCCTTTAAGTTGTCCTTTACTGGGATAATGATGAGATGAGGAAAATAATCTATGTTTTATTCCAGGTTTTAACCTGTGTGCCAAAGATTCAAATCCGTTCAGCCGTTTTTCCGTGATTGAGTAACAAACATCCAAACTTTCACATTCATAATATTAGTATTAAATAGTATGTGACATGTAAGGGAATCCGTAGACTAGTGGCGGAGGGGCCTCGGCCGTACCTTGCGGCGCCACGACGAGGTAGGCCTGGTGGCGAGGCCCCACGGCGTGGAAGTCGGCGGCCGTGAGCGCCTCGATGCCGTGCGGGAACATGCCGTGCCGGCCCACGTTCTCCTGGAACGCCGCCGACGCCGCGCGCCGGCAGTTGATCTGCGCACCGCAAACGCGCCTCGTTACATCGCCGCATGGGGGGGGAGAGGGGAGGGGGGAGGGGAGGGGGGAGGGGAGAGGGGGAGGCGGGGTTGTCGCTCACCTCGCGGTCGAAGCAGGCGGTGGCGATGAGCGCGGAGGCGAGCCGCTGGGCGTGCGGCGCCAGCGCGGGCGCGGGGTAGGCGCGCGCGATGGCCCAGGCGGCGTGGCAGGCGGCGTCGCGGGCCGCGCGGCCCCCGCCCGCGGCGCCCGCGCGCGGCTCGTCGCGCCGCAGCGCCGCGCACGCCGCGGTCACGGTGGCGCCCAGCTGCTCCGGCGACAGTAGCCCGCGCCGCGCTGCCCGCGCACCCACACACGCACGCGCCGTCAGCCGCCGCGTCACGTGCGAGTGCCATCGGGGACCGAGTGGCACTTCCATGTGACGCGGCGGGGCGCGTTGTCTCGCTTGCACCACTCGGGCTCGCAAAAATTGTTTAAATAAAGGAATATTAAGAATGAACTCTAAAAACGACAGTTCCAATTTAATTCTAAATTAGGAACGCACAATATAATGCGAGTATAGCGAACGAAGCGAGTAGGGAATTTCGGAACACTTCAATACGAATGATTTAGGTTCAGAAGGCTACAGTGGAATAGACCTCTTCATTATAGTTTTCGTTGGTTCGACATGAACACCAAAGAACTTGAATCCCGACTATAATATATTTTTGGTCGATTATTTATAGTGCGAAGTGCGAACACAATTTTGTTGTTAAAAGTATTATTTATATTTATAGTGCAAACCATTTTTTTTTAAAAGAGTATCATGTGTGCGTGATTCGAGTGTAGTGTCGAGTGGGCCTCGTGAACTTGTCGCGTGCGATTACCGCAGACGTGGACTGACCGAGCTCGGCGAGCGCCATGCAGGCGCCGTGCCAGGCGGCCTCGCGCTGCTGCGGCGCGCACAGCGCCAGCACGCACGCGGCCACGTCGGCGGCGGCGGCGGCGGGCAGGCGCGCGCACACGCGGCCCACGCCCTTGGCGCCCGACCAGCGCACCACCGTGTCCTCGTCGCGCAGCGCGCCCAGCACCAGCTCCACCACCTCCTCCACCTGCCCCCACACCGCGCACTCGTCACCTCGCTGCTCACTGCTCACCCGCCTACTCCGTATTACATACTAAACGTCAAAAACGTTTCATTCTGAGAGATCGTCCGACAGGCACGTTGACGCCTCGTCTGACGATCCGCTTAGAGATTTCAAAAATTTATCAAAATGACCTGTCGAGACGAGAACAAACCTACATGGTTTCACTGTAATTGGGAATGGTAATTAGATACTTCCCAGCTAGGTGGAGCGATGATTTGCGCAAGTGACATGTGGATGCGCATGACCGAAGGCAGGTAAAAGACAGGGCTAGTAATATAACCACGTTTTGGGCTACGTTGCTGTAGATCACCACAACATTGAAACGAACACGAAAATAAGCAGTGGAGTGCCTTAGGAGAGGCCCATTATAACCAAGAGAGAACAAATGCGGTTCAACGATGACTGCCAAATGACTCACCTCCTGCGGAATGTCCTGCTCGTCGTCGTCGCCGGCGGGCGCGGGCGGCGGCGGCCAGTCCCCGGCGGCGGCGGGCGCCCCAGGGGGAGCAGCGGCCCCCGCGGCCCCCGCGGCCCCCGCGCCCGGCGCCAGCGCGGCCGCCAGCGAGCGCGCGCCCCGCGTGTAGCGCCACGCCGCCACGCGCGGCCGCAGGAACGTCAGCCCTGCCGAGTGCCGACCGCGCGCCGCGCTTTCACAATATACCCATCGCTCAGCCCGACGTTTTAAACAAACACGCTTTCATTTTATTTTATTTTTATTTATTCATGATAAGGAACAAACAGTCTCACACTTAAATATAATATATAGCTATTTGAGTAAAACTAGACCTTTGAAGTTCCCTTAAATAACATTGTACATACTTTTTACGAATATTGGATATAGTTTTTATATAATCCTAATGAAGGCAATTTGATAATACAATTCGTAACAAAATGAGCAGAGTACAATCTGTAAATCGCTTTCTCGATTTACAGATCACAGTTACTCAACAGTTTTGTATATAAATGTTTGTTTGTCCTCCCTTCGCGTGGCATCGAAGCCACACACTGGCGCGACTTTGCACATCGTCGTCAATCGTCGGGTTCGAAAAGGACAGAGATGATAGGCTACCCTATTATCTCCTAAAGTGTGGACATAAAATATTTATTTAATATAAAAACTTGAAGTTTCAGAGACTGACAGTACTTCGTTGAGGACTACAGAAAGGATCCGTGGACCACTCGCTTGCATGCTTCGACGCAGGCCTGCGCACGCTCAACAGGGAAGCGGGCGGCTCACTCACCGATCCTCTGCGCGATCTTGACGGTGTACTTGCGCACGAGCATGGCGCGCGCGTGGCGGCCCGCGTGCGCCGCCAGCCAGCGCAGCAGGCGCGGCGCGTGCGGCAGCAGGTCCGCGCGCTTGCCGTGCTTCAGCACCGCCGCCGCCGCCGCCAGCGCGCCGTACTGCGCCCCCGCCCCCGCCCCCGCCCCCGCCCCGGCCGGCAGCGACATCACCCACTCGAAGAACGCGCCCAGGTACTCGTCCTTCACGTCGGACCTGCGACCGCCACACGGTTACTGTTGTCGCGCGGCCCTGCCGGCGCGGCGATGAATTTCGAGCGCGGTTCGTTTCTAACTAGCGTCGATGAGGGAGTGATCGTGAGGAAGAGGATGCGGATCCGGATGAGGAAGTTTTAGGATTACATGCTGAGGATGAGGTTGAGGATGAAAATTTGAAGAAGAAAAAAAAAATACTTTGAACTTTAAAGTCAAAGAAAATTAATTTTGCGACTGGAAATAATATTATAGATGTATTTAGAAAAATAAACTAGGATTTATTTATTTTATTTTATTTCATTCGGAAAACCAACAGCTTCATAAACAAAGAAACAGAATATAATTAAATTCTAGACAGCCAGATAAAGGTTTTCACAACACTGCAAAGTTCACGTGAAGAAACTCCTGGTTAGTTGTATGTATTTCACAAGATCAAAAGATCATTTATTATCTGAGGTACCTAACACCTTTCTAAAATGTTTTTAACAACCCATTACGTCCCCACTGCAGGGGCACGGGTCTCTTCCCATAACTCGGGAAGTTTTTAAGCCATACTTCACACACGGGGGCCAAGGCCGGATTGGTGGAGGTTGTGGGGTTAGTGGCCAACCCCAGTGTCAGAAGATTTAAGCCGCCTATGAGGCCTCTGATAGGGCTTATCGACTGCTAGCGATAGCAGCCGGCACCAACGGCTTAACGTGCCTTGCGAAGCACGGAAACGGTCGAGATAAATGCCACTAACGTAGTCAGTTAACCTGCGTGATCGATGCGACCACGCAAGCCGCACTGAGCCACGACCGCTAGTGCTTTGTGTAGTGCAGTCTTTCCCAAAGTGGGCGATAACGCCCCGTTGTGGGCGTTGGAGGCCTGGAGGGGGGTCCATAGAGGGGGTAAGGGGCCCAGAAAAAATTGGGGGGCGCTGATGTGATTTAAGGGGGCGATGGGTTTTTTGTAACTATTAAAATCCTCCTACTACATAACATCCATTTATCAGTTCATATGTATATCTTATTTTATTGTATAAATATAAACCAAAAATATATTAAATATTTATTATTTTTAATGCGTTCACAACGCTATTTATATCTTCAGATATTTAGTTATAGGTATCATACACTGAATAATATTAGTGTCTTCATGTGTCGCAGGTGAGGTCTCCACCTCCGAAGACACGTTTTAAAAATAGGTATATCTATTGTTGCGGCCAAGCTGAGCACTTGCCGAACGCGGGATTTTTTTATGTACCTAATCTAGTAAAAATAAAGAAAAAATAAAATTGAAATTAGAAGGTTCAAGCTTGTTAAAAATCATCAGATTCATCCTTTACTTTAGATAAGTTTAAAAAAAGTTGAGTATTGTTTTTTTTTATGTGATAGGTGGCAAACGAGCAGACGGATGATGATGGTAAGCGATACACCCGTAACAGCAGAGGAGTCATAAGTGCGTTGCCGATAAGATACTCTTAATATTGTAAAGTTGCATTATTATTGCTCTCTCTGGTAAGAAAAGTCTCGTTTAGACTATAGGTTTAATTAAACTCCAGACGAGACGAATATGTAAGTAAAAAAAATATGGGGGACGCTACAAAATAACTGATTTTCAAAGTGGGCGTTAGACGAAATAAGTTTGAGAACCTCTGGTGTAGTGTATACCACGTATCATGTTTACTGCTTAGTGCTTACTGCTTACCTCACAAGGAACTTGGACGCCAGGAACGCGCAGGCCTCGGCGCACGAGTCCGTGCTCAGCGCGTACGTTTTAACAATATTGAATATTCTCTCCATCACGGTCAGCTTCTTCTCGGAACCGGCATCTGTTTTTTAATTATTTTTATAATTTACTATAATTGTATTAGTTATGTATACTATGGGTCTTTGTTACCAGGTTTAAACAAATAAATAAATAAAAAAGTTGATTGATTCTCAAGAATTGGCTCATGCACCTCATCAGTCCGGCAGCCTGCTACCTGTAACAACAATGATATCGACCTGTCTCCGCGGGCGTGGAGGGCGTGAACCCGTCGAGGCGGCTCATGTGGAAGGGGATGATGACGACGATGGACAGCCACAGCAGCAGCACGAAGCGGCTGCGCCACGTCTCCTTGTCGGCGGGGTCCTGCGCCTCCAGGCAGCGCAGCACTGTCAGCAGGTCCGACACCTGGCACAACGGATGTTTCTAATATTTTCTATCATAGATACACGTTATGGAACAAGTGATTAGTTGGACATTATAAATAAAATGCTGGGGTTTTGAAAAATGTCCAATAGGGCAATGTGGTAATTACTATTTTAATAAATAAATGCTTACCAACAAATTGGAAAAGAAAGTAAATATTGTAACACCTACGTCACCTACCACATGTTTTCTTGTTGCCTGTATATTACATAAAGTAATGAAAGAAAACAAATGTAACTATATGTAGAGAACAGTATTTTTACTTTCGAGCGACGAAGGAGTAAGAAACATGGTAAAAAAAGCGGCCAAGTGCGAGTCGGACTCGCCCATGAAGGGTTCCGTAGCAGTAAGTAACATAATATAAAAGTTTTTGTAGTTCGTTGTAACTTGAATGAAAGGTAAATTGCGGTTTACGATTTATGACGTATTAAAAAAAAAACTACTTACTAGATATCGTTCAAACCGGAAGTTTGCATGATAATGTACATCATATATTTTTTTTAGTTTTATCATTCTCTTATTTTAGAAGTTACGGGGGGGGGGCACACATTTTACAACTTTGGAAGTGTCTCTCGCGCAAACTATTCAGTTTAGAAGAAAATGATATTAGAAACCTCAATATCATTTTTGAAGACCTATCCATAGATACCCCACACGTATGGGTTTGATGAAAAAAAAATTTTTGAGTTTCAGTTCTAAGTATGGGGAGCCCCCAAAATTTATTGTTTTTTTTTATATTTTTGTGTGAAAATCTTAATGCGGTTCACAAAATACATCTACTTACCAAGTTTCAACAGTATAGTTCTTATAGTTTCGGAAAAAAAGTGGCTGTGACATACGGACAGACAGACAGACAGACAGACAGACATGACGAATCCATAAGGGTTCCGTTTTTTGCCATTTGGCTACGGAACCCTAAAAAGGAGATGCGGCTGATGAAGTTTTAGGATTACATGTTAAGGATGCGGTTGAGGATGAGACAATAGTTACGAGGAAGAGGAAGAGAAAATACTTTAAAATTATTTGTGGCTTTTAAACTTGTACTATAACCATAAATTCATATTTAACATTCTATTACGTGTATACGAGGAAAGAGAGGAAATTTGTTAATATTATTTATAGAGAAGCGAAAGACATAGACATAAAATGTGGAATTTCCGCATTATGAGGAAGAGATGGAGAAGGAGGATTAACCCTAGGCAGAGTAGCGCAAAAAATAAGGCTATCAAAAATTACAATAACGGGTTTGTACAGGAAGTACCATATTTCGATTGGAGGAAATAATTAACTAGCATGTAAGATATAAATATATAGAAACATAATTAATTTTTATTTCTATTGTAAGAGCCAATTTTGAGAAAAAATAAACAAAGAACCTTGGTCAATACGATATTTTCCGGAATAACAATCATCTAGTGTAGTTTACTAGGTCATCTACATTCTATTCGCACGTCTTTATAGCATACCTATTTGAAGTTTATAGTTTATAAATCGTAATTTTAGTGCAAATCAAGTAGATTTTTATGCCATGACAGCACTTCCTAACTCCTAAGGAAGAAGACATAAGTATAAACGTGCGAGTAATACTTTTCTAAAAAAAATTTTTGAGTTTCAGTTCTAAGTATGGGGAGCCCCCAAAATTTATTGTTTTTTTTTATATTTTTGTGTGAAAATCTTAATGCGGTTCACAAAATACATCTACTTACCAAGTTTCAACAGTATAGTTCTTATAGTTTCGGAAAAAAAGTGGCTGTGACATACGGACAGACAGACAGACAGACAGACAGACATGACGAATCCATAAGGGTTCCGTTTTTTGCCATTTGGCTACGGAACCCTAAAAAAACGAACTTGAGATTTTGATGGGGATCGATTGTCTTGCACTAATAGAGCCCAAAAATCTAGAAAATAAAAAATGACTGTCTGTGTGTGTGTCTATCCGGTGCTCTAGCCCCAATATCACTGGATATATTTTGTTAATATCTCCAGCCGTTTTTTTATTTCTTCATAGACATTACCGGCTTCAGAAAACAATCGCTTGCCTTTAGTAAAAAAAATATCATATAGGGTGGACCGAGGCGAATCGGATCACGGGGCGAATTGGATCAATATTAGAAATAAATATATATTTAAAATACCACGCTAGACTGGCTGTTGTCATAGCAACACATCACTTCGTCCCTGTCCCCCGCATCTGTTGTTATATTAACTGTTTTGATACCTCCCGTATTTTAGTGACTACAGCTCTCGCCCTTGATACACGTGACGCTACGGCAGTTTTTGCGCCTATTGTAAAATACGTAATAATGATTACTTGTTATTTTGTACCAAGACTTTGTTTTATAGTTAAAATTATTAAATAGTTTCATTAAGTATGGACTTTATTTTAAAAATAAAAAAGCTTATTCTGATGTTTTTAACGACCTTAGATATGGGGCGAATCGGATCATGTCCTACGGGGTGAATCGGATCAGTAATTAAAATCTATATATATTATTTTTATTTATTTTTTACAGTTTTAGATAATTCTGATATTTAAAATAATAAAAAAATTAACCAAGGTATTGACCTTGGTTAAATTAGGCTAAAAATATTGATTTTTAATAAGATGTGAGGAAAATAGAAAATCAAGCCCTCAGTAAACAACGGATTGAGGACATGCAGCAATTGCAGTAACAGAATTGTTCAAAAACGTTGGATAATGAGTCACTTGACAGTAACTTCATAAAATAAGTTATTTTTTTCTTCATTAGGGTTTAACTTTAACTGTGATAATGTGAATATTGTATTTGGCATCACCATAAAGTAAGAACAGTCTTCATAAAAATAGGCTAACAAATGAAACGTTACTGAATAAAAATGGAAAAGATTTATGAGACTATGAAGGTTAAAAATAAGGCTAACGCTTCATATGAAGTAGGACCTAGTCAAGAGTATGGTACTATGTAGATTTTATGTTGAGATGAAATTTTATACCCACCATCGGAGGACTGAATTCAGCTTTGAGTGTTGAATTTGGTTATGTGAAGAATGGTGCCACAAAAAGGACTATTTATCCTGATTTTTTGCCAGTAATTATATGCCTGATTCATTAATTTAGTAAATTATTTTCCATGTCATTATAACCCGTTCATTAGGATATTTTCCTATTTAATGACTGCTTGTATTTTGATACGATTCGCCCCCAATTTCCCAAGTTTCAGTTTTTCGTTCACAGAAAATTCGATTTCAGTTCTATTCAAGTTTATGATTATGAATTTCAAACTAGAATAAATACTGATTACAGCTAAAATAATAAATATAAAAAATTTCCAATGGAAGTTGCTTTTATTTAACCTCAAAGTGAAATTGATTTAATTCGCCCCGGTCTACCTATTGTGTGTCACATGTTGAAGTCTTTTGTATGAGCAGCGACAAAAACGAAATGGTCACTAAAGAAAGACATCACGAGACCTACATAAATTTTTTTTTGTTAAATAAAATTATGTTTTTACTGCATAATAATATTGAGGTAGGCCACCAAACTGCGGTAGTAGATACTCCAAACAAGAAAACTTCGTTCAACAGCACTCACTCATTGCTATAGGTGAAAGATAGGGAATGCAAACCGGGTTATCCGAAAACCGAAAAACCGGTTTTTCGGTATTTTTTAAATGATTGAAAAACCCGGGTTTTTTTTTCTAGTTTCCGGGTTTTCGGTTTTTTTTATTAGTAGTTTATAATTAAACAGTTTATAATATAAATGATTTTACAGATGCCTTGATTTTATTGCTTAACAGTAACAGAGTTTCAGTGTCTTAAAATTTTGTTTTCGTTATGAAAATCGCAAAAAAATGTAGACTTTTCATTGGACATTTGTACAAATTGATCACTTATTTGGTCATTTTTATATGGAGAGTCCGCACTGAGTAGGAAGCGTGCCTGTTACTTGTTCGTCTTCCGGTATAGGTGGTCGCCACCCAAGAACTTTAATGCTCTAATGGTCTGTTCTGTTTATACCAGCTTTGTGCCCGCTCACTGCCACTTCAGTTTAGCGATCCTGTAAGCTATGTCAGCTACTGGTCGGCTCTATGGAGAAGGAGGTCTCTTTATGATGAACTCCTTCTTCAAAAAGCCAAAACAGCGAAATTGGACATGGTTGCATCCCACTGGTGCCGAGTGGGACCGCGCACCAGAAGACGCAGTGTAGGCAGGCTTCCGACTCAGTGGACCGACGGCCTGGTGAAGGTTGCGGGAAGCCGCTGGATGCGGGTAGTACAGGACCAGTCGGTGTGGAAATCCTTAGAGGAGCCCTTTGTGCAGCAGTGGACGTCTTTCGGCTGATGGTGATGGCGAGACAAAAAATGAAACTGACCTTATCTTGTTGACACAGAGGCAAATATTCAATGATGTCTCTGTGATCAACTCAGTGGAAACTGGAAGCTCAACTTATTGAATCTAAAAACTAAGCTAGGAATATGTCGGCTGATGAAGTCTACGCTTCGACAAGCGCCTATCTAGCTCATAAACCCTGTAAGTTTTCAGCTCGAATTGCAAAAAACTACAAAATGGATTATTATAACGACAGAAATCGTAGAAAACCCAGAAGATCTTGGACGTTGCTATAATCATAGCAAGCTCACGGAAGAACGACACAGTTTAGTTTCGCAGTTCTCTGGAAGATGCTATTCAGCATCAGCAACTTAAATACAGATCATTAAGTCCCCGACTCGCGATTTACGCCAATTTAAAACGAATCGTATAAAAGAGGCGATTTAATGTAATCAGAGCTCCAAAGTATTGCAAGGGATGTGCCGCGAAACAAAACTAACTGCCAAAGCTGAAAACTGAGGAGGGTAGGAGGGTAGGCCGAGAAGTCCTTTTTTATCCATTGGCAAGCCCTTGGCATCATCTCACCTCGTGTTAAGTGACGATGAAGCCGAAGTTGGAAGTTGGTTGGTCATACACGACCATACGCTTATTTATCAGTAATTTGGCCAAAGACCCGAGAACCAGATTAACCCGACACAATAATGAAGATATCCCGGATAAAAATCAACTTGTACGATATTAGAATGGCTTTCAAATAGCTTCAGAAGCTTCTGGAGAGGAGACTTGGCATGAACATCAACGGCGAGTACATACCAACTAGAGTGTGCAATACCGGTATTGCACGCCCTAATACCAACCTTCAATTCACTAACGTTATCGTGGTTATGGCTGAGCTAAGACCTTGGAAGATTAAGGCACAATGCTCGATGGACTTAGCAGGGCCTCTCAACAAGGTGGTTTTAACATGTTCAAGACGAAAATTATGTCATACCTACTCTCTGGTTGGTTGACTTGATATTTTTGAAGGGTATGTCTGCCTGGATATGTTTACCTGGGATAAACGGTCCAGCTAGGTAGATCCATCTTCGAAAAGGAGATCAACTTTCGTCGAATCGAATTCTCAACCGTCAAATCAAACTCTGCTGGACAGCGTTCAGGAAGCATATCTTTATGTCCAAAATACAGCAGTGTCACAAGACTAAGGCTTCCATTAAATCATGCATGAATTGTGTGATAGTTGTCATTATACTTACCCACTTCGTGTATGTTCAGTTGATAATGTTGATTAATATTGCACCTACTCATTCAGCTTAAGCACAAAAAGTAAGTAAACCTTTTCTTAAACAAAACTCTGAATATTCTTTGAAATTCTGAACTTTCTTTGTTTTCCTATTGGAAATTTGCAAGATGTAGGAGGCCTGAATTGTACGTTATTTAAAAATATAATTTTTAAAGTGATAAAAAATCTTACTTTAAAAACCGGATTACCCGAAAACTGGGTTTTTATAACGAAAACCGAAAAAAAAACCGGGTTTTATTTTCGGCCGGATTTGCATTCCCTAGTGAAAGACCTACATATACAATAGGCTGATATTTTTTCTCTGATATTGTAAGTCACTTATGTTAATTGTTTTATCAGAAACATAAACAAATTATCACAGAGGATTTTGTACCGAGTAATTCGGCCGAGTACTTGTTTGGCAAACTTTAAACCGAGTAATACTTGTTACTCAGTTACTCAGAATAACTTGTACTCGGCGCATCTCTAGTTAACAATAAACAATTTTCAAATACATAGATAAAATACCATTCTTAAAGATAGTACAACCACAATATGTTATGTATAAAATCACAAAAACTTACTTCATGAGGTAAATGCCTAACAACCACTTTGTAGCCCCGCACTCTTATGATCTGATACATGTATGAAAAGACTGCATGCTTCATGGCGAAGGGCGCATCCTTGTCTCTGACGAGCACCAGGCAGTGCGCCAGCAGCTGGTCGAGGTGAGGGTCCAGCAGGTGCGGCTGTCCATACAACAAATAAACATACATTTTCAAAATATGCTATGGTTTTTCTAATATACATTTCTAAGTATGCTCCAATATAAATTGATGAGACAAAAGTAAGGGTTGGTTTGAGGAGGGAGGGAGGGATGGAAGCATGTAGGCCAATAAAAATCAGACGATCTGTGCACCTGCTCATAGTACTGCTTCAGAACAGTATACAGTCGCTCGTACTCCACCTCGAAGGCTGGCGAGGCGTACACGCGCGGCAGGTCGTCGATCATGGCCACCACCTCCTCCACCTCCGCGAAGTGCTCCAGCGCGCAGCCCAGCCCCGCGCCGTCGCACTCCTCGTCGGCGCCCGCCTCGCCCGGCGCCGCCTCCGCCTCCGTATCAACCGCGAGACCCACCATCTGCACCCAAATGACGATCCAACAATTTATTTACTTTACAGAATGTACGAAAATCTGTGTATTATGGAAACTAATATAAGTAGCCCGCTCACTGTTTTTTTTCACTGTCTGTTAAAACTAAAACTTGGAGAATGAATAAGAAAAAAGTTATCGAGTTAACAAGAATCAAAACAAAGGCCAATTCTTGATGACACACGAGTTCAATGACATTCGACAGACAGCTCAAGACAGTCCAATGAGACAGTCAGTCAGACTGTGACATTCATTACGGTGACATTACGGCCGCGTTCAGAACCTGCACTCGACCAACAGCAACCGTTTCGGACCAGAGTGCAGGTTCGGGGCCGCGTTCAGAACCTGCACTCTGACAGCAACCGCTCACTCCTCTGATAACAGGGCCGCGTTCAGAACCTGCACTCTGACAGCAACCGTTTTGGACCCTCTCTTTCACACTTACGCGATTTATATTAAGCTATCCTGTTGTCAGAGTGAACAGTTGCTGTCAGAGTGCAGGTTCTGAACGTGGCCCTGTTGTCAGAGGAGTGAGCGGTTGCTGTCAGAGTGCATGTTCTGAACGCGACCCTGAACCTGCACTCGACTCGAGACTCGACACAGTGTGGGTGTGGGATAAGTGCGTCCGACCGACCGACCGGACCTGCCTGACTCCTGACATGAGCGTTCAGTTAGATAGAATCCTCATGATCGAATTTGATATTCTGATTATGCCATTTATGCCAATAAATAGTGCCAAAAGGAAAAAATTAGTGCTATCGTAGTTTCAGAGAAAATCGAGTTTTTTTTTAGGCTGCTAGCGGAACGTTCCGCAGGCAGCCTCATTTCTGGAACCAAGGAACAACTGCATCAATTTTTATGTGTTATATGTCAAAAATTTGTGCTGAAATAGTGCCTCCCACATGCAAAATTTAGAAGCTGCAGTAACACACAAGATATAACGGTAGATTTGTGAAGCTGCTAAATGAACGCGTTCTTTTAGCAGCCTCATCATGGTTCCAGCAAAACTATAACCAAGATACCTAAAAGACATCCACTGTGTACACAGACGTATAAAGGGAAGCAGACTCAACATACGGTTCAAAAAGCATGGAAATTATATACATTCAAAAATTACTCACACACTTGAAAAAACCAGGGCCGCATTAAGGATATTGTGTCACGCCTCTCGCACGAATCGCGCGAGGTTCAGGCCATGGTTACCTACTTACGAAGTTTTGAATTTAATATCCATTGATTGAAACTGAAACGGTTCGTTTTAAACTAATCTCTGTAAAAAAAGATGCTACAAACTGCTAGAGGGTACTGAGTTTTTACTGCCTGCAATGGACGGTAGTCTTGGTCACTACAAAGCACACGCTTTTGTTGATGGCCATATGACAAAGTTTTATTCGGACTAACTTCGAACTAACAGAATTAAGAGAAACAAACAACAAAAACAAAATCGAATTGTTTTATTTACTGTAAGGTCACCAAAACAATTTTTCGAGAAATTTTAAAACGGAAATATTTCTAATTAATACATATATAACTTAACAATGCAATTAACACACCCTTATAATAATACTTTTTAACAATTTAACACACTTTAAATAAAAAATAAAACTGACCTTCAAAGACATATAAATACGCATAGTATCAGGCACACCATTTATAAGTAGGTACATACTGTTACCCTACACACAATATTTTCCTTTTAGTACAGCTCGTTAGTTCAAAAAAAGGTTAAATATGGTCCCAACCAGCAGAAATCATATTTGGTATGCATGTAGCTTTTGCAGGTACAATAAAACATAGAAGAAAAGACAAGTCTTATAATTATTTTCCCTCCCCCTCCCCCCTCTTTTGTGTCCCAAATCACAGTTTTTCAATGTTTTTGTGAACAACAATAATTTTTGAAATTAGAATTATATACGAAGGCCATAAATATTGCAAGATATACAAAATGGCCCCTGGCGGAATAAATGTCCTATTATAAATTAACAAAAAAAAACAACAATAATTTTCATTTATTCTGAAATAATATATATATTTTTTTAATAATATGGTTACATCTTATGTCTAAATACAATTTTATAATCAGCCTCAAAAGTAAATATAAATGTTGCGAATCATGGTCATATTAAATCATTACAAATTAACAAAAACTACAATACAATCATTTTCATTTATTCTGGAATAATATAATTTTTTTTAAATAATTGCGATTCGATAGTTGGTCCGTTTTGGCAAAATGGTTACATCTTATGTCTAAATACAATTTTATAATCAGCCTTAAAAGTAAATATAAATGTTGCGAATCATGGTCTATATCTGAGGACATTGAGCATGATTCGTTTCTAAGTATATTTATATTACACATGTCATTTGAAAAATATATAATAAACCTGTCATATGTCATTTTTTTGTTATTAATTTTTAGGAAATTCTCACATTTTCTAATAATTTTCACAAGACCCATTGAGGGGTATGTGAGACCACCTCTGTCTTTAACACTTATTAAGGATACCAGAAAATCATCTCTATTTCCAATCAATATCTGCTGGCATATTATACATTTGACTGTCGCAATTAGGCGCCTGCAAATAAATCCAGCTATGTATGTTACTACATGATTAGTGTATTCATCTAGTGGCAATGTCAGAATTTTTTTCATGAACGAATATAATTTGTTTTCTTCTAAATTATTTACAGTGAATTCATTTTTATCTTGGGTGGGGGTGTAATTATTAATAGTGGCTATTGTCGAACTTACGCTTAATATACTTTGATTATCTAAATCTAAAATACCTTTCTCTCTTAGTTGCAATTCTGTACAGATCAAATTTTTTTTGTACGCAATTTCAAATTGGACCACATTAGGATTGTCGTTGAATCCCCCCCTTGCACGCATTTTCCCAAAAAACATCTCTAAATGGTCTTGACTCACTCTGTAGGAGCATAAATATTTAAGGCCTCCTGTACTTGACAAATTTTCGAACATATCAATTAAGTTTCGGAGACAAATTATGAAACCAACGAAACCTGTTTTTCTTGCCGAACTCACAATATTATTGCCATTTAAAAGTTTCAAATTCAAAAGATATTCGGATGCGTATCGTGCAAATTCTTTCACCCTATCTATATTTGCGGCACAAAGAGCTTTTTTGTTACCAGGAGCTAGTGTTGATCGGCTATTTAGAATATCGAAGCATTCATTGATAATATTGACAAAATTAACAGTTGCACCACATTCTCTAAATTCATCCATATTTAATACGTCTTTGCAAAAAACGAGTGCATCTGCAACAGATTTGCTGAACAATTGTGCAGCAAGCCGCACTTTCATTTTTTGTTTCGCAAAATATATGTGAGCCTTACGGATCTTGACACCTAAGTGGACACCCTTTTTTTCGGCAATATTTTGAAGCATTGTAAAGTATTCGAACTTTATAGCATTGCCGTCTTTATCCACAAGAATTTTGAAATCGCCTAAACAGTTTCTAATTAGTTTTAACATATGGCAGGGATCGTAGAATGCATAAATTTTCAAATTTTTAAAACAGAAGTATGGTGTAAGACTGTTCAAGTTGAAGTCACATCCAAGATTAGTAGCCATACTAATGTTGCTAGCAGCTCCGTCAAATGTTATGCCCCGAACAAAAATATTGATCTCATACAACATTTCGATAGCAATTTTCACAATATTCGCCCTCTGCTCACCAGTCATTGATGGAATAAAAAAATATGCGATGGGTAATTTCCAACACGCATTAATTGCTGTGACCATCAACACTAACGCCTGCGTCGCCAAAGGTAGACTGTCATCAGAAACCTCGGTGCCCGTATCCACGTGCCCTCTAAATTTACTGTGCGCTCTATCCCACACCTGTTCCTTTTTTATTGCCATTTCGTCTATTGATAAATTAACAATAGTTTTGTATGCATTCTTTTCTGATAATGATTTTAATGTTTTGAAAGATTCAGAGGTAAATCCAGGTTGGGCGTCGATTTTCTTATACCACCGCGAAATCGTCGCAGGATGTGGTAAAACAGTATTGAATTGGCTTCGAACGTAATTGTAGGCGCGCGCGGAATAAAAATTAAGCTGTAGTGCAAAAGATCTAATTTCAGGTGGGTAAGATTTTTCTAATGATGAGCTTTGTGCTTTTTTCATGTATCTAATCATGAAATCTTTGTTTTTTACAGGTATGTTTGATAAAATTGACATTTGCTCTTCATTCAGTTTTTTCCGTAAGTCAGCAATAATGTCAGAATATTGTTTAACTTTTTTTTTCATTCTTCGGTTTCGCTCTTGCAGACATTTAATTTTTCTGTTTTTCACCACAAGTTTTTCTTTCAACTTTGATACTGTAGCAGTCTCGTGCGAATCCCTTGTATGCTGAAAATTCAACAATTTTACTTAAAAAATATACCTACAGATGCGGAATGTGCGCCAAAACGACCAAGGAATGATTTTAATTTGTTTGTGACCCTCACTGCATCATGTCAAAAGCTGAGAAGGACAGAGTTACTGATAGATACTGAAGTATGACCTATCAAATATTATGTAAATTAAGAATATTTAAGTTAAAATACTAAAACGATTCACTTTTTTACTTACTTTCTGTACTGTGCGTGAAATAACACTATGTTTTGAAGAAGACGGCTCGGGTTCAATTTTGTTTTGTATAATTTTTTGTTCTGCCAGGACTGAGGTTATGTGCCCAGTAGCGCTACATTTTGTTGCAATTTCGGCTTTAGGTAAATTTTCTTTATTCTGTAACAAATCAAATACCATGTAAGAAACATTGTACAGCCACAGTATGTTTGAGATCCCTATAATAATTATTTTATCAATCAATCAATCAAATATTCTTTATTGTACAGAGACTGAAACATTATACATGATAGTATAATATTTAAAAGAATGTAGTTGTACAATTTAGGCGGCGTTTTATATTTTTAAACGCCCTACTATTGTACCTTCCATACAAAATTTCATCAAAATTGTAAGGTATTTTTACTATGATGGCAACCCCAAAAAATAAATCATTTATTTTAGAAATTATTATCTATAAAATAAAACTACATTTTATTATATAAAAACAGTACTGTTGACATATAATAATTGTACGAAAAAAAGTACAGAAATGATCTTAGCTTATTCGTCATTCTTACTCATTGATAGCATTTACATATTACGAAACATTACACCAATAAAAAATCTATGCAACAAAATCATTATACATACTTCAGGAAATTCTTGAATGATTATCTCCTTTGAAGTAGATGGCTTGACATCTGTTTTTAATTTTGCCGGGACCAAGACTATGTGCCCATCAGCACTTCTTTTTTTTGCAACTCCGGCTTTAGGAACAACTTCTGTATTCTGTTACAAATCAAATAAAAAAACAATTATATTGCTGACCAAGCAGCTTAATAATTTATTTTGGCTGACATTCTTTTACTATCCATCCATCATATGTATACAGGGTGTTAAAAAAAGTGCGTTTGAGATTTCAAGGGGTTACTCAGAATCAAGTATACAATACAGGAAAAATATTTAAAAAATCAGCTCGTAAATTTTTTACAGATTTCCATACTAAATCTAAATAGTGAATCAAAATTTGTATGGAAATCTGAAAAAAAATTGACGAGCGGAGTTTTTAAATATTTTTCCTGTATTCTTTACTTGATTCTGAGTAACCCCTTGAAATCTCAAACGCATTTTTAAAGACCCTGTATTATATTTTAACATATTCAAAAGATCAACAGCTATAAAATGTTACAATAGAAATTTTAACAAAAATAGTAGGCCAACTATTATTAACATTATTATTAATAATTATTATGATTACACATTATTATTAGTATTAAATAAAATATCAGTTACTACACATATGTACCTACCTCTGGAAACTCTATAAACAATGTTGGAACTGCTCCAGCCTCGTGTGAATCCCTTGTATGCTGAAAGTTCAACACGAAATTAATAATTATGTTACTTACAAAATATACCTACAGATGCGGAATGTGCGCCAAAACGACCAAAGAATGATTTAAAATTGATCGTGACCCGCACTGTCAGGGACGTATTCTCCTTAGGGTCATTCGGGCGAACGCCCGGGGCGGCCGGGCCCAAGGGGCGGCCCGCCCAGTTCTCCAATAACTCTTTTTTTTATTATTAGTTGACTACGAAAAATTATAGGTAATGTAGAATTTACACGATCAACGAATCATAGGTACGCGTCGTTCAAATGTCAAAGCTCGCCCCGTCCGCATCCCGCTGTCGTCCTGCCGCCATACTTCACCCCAACCCACCCCGTCAACAAGCGCCGTGCTCAAATCCGTGATCCGTCTCGTCTTACTTACGGGCTCGCTTGCGTGTGGCTTGCTGTAGGGTACATTGTCTCGCCTTTTAGTGATTCTATTGTTTATGTAATAATTTGTCATTATGAAAAAACGTGAGAGTGGCTACGTAGAAAAAAGCTGAAGAACGTCTGTTAAAAGATAAAAAGTAGTAAATAAAAACCCATCAAATAAAGAGTTTTTTCCTAAAAAGAATGATGACGCCGCTAAAGCATCATCATCTTTCTGTAGAAAGAAGCATAATCAGCATCATCATCTTTCTGTAGAAAGAAGATGATGCTTAGATGATGCTTTTATTTCATTTCACATTTTTTTCTGTACTGCAGTGACAAACTGAAGTGCAGAGCGCTCATTTTCAGTCATCATTATCATCAGCGGAAAGACTTGACGTGATCTTGAGCCTACTTCCGATATTGTGGAGCTTCCCGAACGCTGCTCAGCTGAGTTGGATTCGACGATTGATCTCTTTCTCGAAGTTGGACCTACCTAGCTGGACTGTTTGTCTTAGGTATACATATTCGTCAACAACTCCCAAATGTGAAGTCTCCAACCTTCAGAGCAGTGTTGGAACGGCCATTTGACATAATTTTCGTCTGTCAATTTCTTCGAACAGCTCAGGGTTGGACAACATCCGCAGCCTTCAGCTTGGTCAGTTGACATGGTCCAACAGACAGATCTCTTGCGAATACGTTGACCCTTTATCGCGCTCGATAGCCTCTTTGATGCGATTAGTATTAAATTGGCGTATATCGCGAGACAAGGATCTGGTGTTAAGTTGTCGATACTGACAAGCATCTTCAGACCCTTCAAAATCACGCGCCGTCTTTCCTTCATGACCTTGCTGGTGAGATCCGAGGTGTTCTTTTTGAACGGCTGTTTTTGAAAGCCTTATTCCCAGCCGTTAGGACAATTTTCATGAATCTGTCGATGTAATCGTCCACATTTTCGCAGTCTCCTAGGCATACGAAGCGGTTTTGCAACTCGAGCTGAAAGATTTCAGTGTTTTGTTTTGGAGCTGGGTAGGCGCTGCGCTGGTCAGAACGTGGAATTCATTGTTGTTAACAACCCATTACGTCCCCACTGCAGGGGCACGGGTCTCTTCCCATAACTCGGGAAGGTTTAACTAAGGTACATTATTTTGATGACATCACTGATGATTTTGCAGATATCGCATCGTCGCTCATTGTAATCAGCTAACTAATAAATTCGTTTAATTATTTAATATTTTATTATGTTTTACTGTTGTTTCTTTTGGCTGTAGAGGATGAGGGGCGGCCCGATCGTATTCGCCCGGGGCGTGAAAATCTAAAATACGTCCCTGCGCACTGTATCATGTCAAAAGCTGAGAAGGACAGACTTACTGATAGATACTGAAGTATGACCTATCAAAGTATGTAACTTAAGAATATTTAAGTTAAAATACTAAAACGATTCACTTTTTTACTTACTTTCTGTACTGTGCGTGAAATAACACTATGTTTTGAAGAAGACGGCTCGGGTTCAATTTTGTTTTGTATAATTTTTTGTTCTGCCAGGACTGAGGTTATGTGCCCAGTAGCACTACTTTTTGTTGCAATTTCGGCTTTAGGCAAATTTTCTTCATTCTGCAACAAATCAAATAACAGGTAAGAAACATACAGTACTGTTGACACAGAATAATTGTACAAAAAAAGTACAGAAATTATCTTGTCTGTCATTTTTACTCGTTGCATGCATCTCGTTGATAGCATTTACATATTACGAAAAAACATTAAACCAATAAAAAAACTATGCAACAAAATCATTATACTTACTTCAGGAAATTCTTGAATGGTTATCTCCTTTGAAGTAGATGGCTTGACATCTGTTTTTAGTTTTGCCGGGACCAAGACTATGTGCCCAGGTGAACTTCTTTGTTTTGCAACTCCGGCTTTAGGAACAACTTCTGTATTCTGTTACAAATCAAATAACAAAACAATTATATTGCTGACCAAGCAACTTAGGAAATAATTTTGCCTGACATTCTTTCACTATCCATCCATCATATATTATATTTTAACATATTCAATCAGGGTTGATATGATTTAAATCAATTGATTTAAATCGCGATTAAAATCAAATGTTTTTTTAAATAAAAATCAGTGATTTAAATCAATATTTTTTTATTGCGACCAAATCAGCCAAAAAGTGACTAGAAACTTCCTCCGACATAAGCTACGGTGTGACAAGTAGTAGATTAGGCACCGAGAAGGCCAAATTAATCTTCCTTTTGAAAAACTAAATTCGAAAAAATTACAATACCAATAAAACATAACAACATAAGTGACTGCGACTGCGGTGAAACCCAAATAATAATAATAATAATAAAAATCGATTGGTTTTAGAAGAAGTCTTTCATTTATGTTAATTTTTAAATAGTATTTTCTGTTTATGGATCTGTTTAAATATATATATATAAAATACTATTTGTTGTTAATTTAATTAATAATTAATATAAACAAAAATTATATTGTGTTTTTTAATAAATAACTGACTTCCAGATTAAATAAGGTCAGAATTTAAAAAATCACATAAATCCGGTTTAAATCAAATCTGATTTTTATCAACCCTGTATTCAACAGACCAACAGCTATAAAATGTTACAATAGTAATTTTAACAAAAATAGTAAGCCAATTATTATTAATAATTATTATGATTATACATTATTATTAGTAGTAAATAATAATATTAGTTACTACACATATACATACCTCTGGAAATTCTATAAACAATGTTGGAATTGCTCCAGGTCGAAGCCTCGTGCAGAATACACTTGAGTCTAGTAAGTGATCTTCAAAATGCTTGGAACACAAAACACTGTTTGAATTTGGTTGCCAGTCTTTACGTTTCATATTTTGAACCCAAACTTTCCTTAAGTCTTCATTCTTCGGAAATCTATTAAATAAAATAATTGGCTATGTTAAAACAGAGCACTTACTTTTGTGCGTTTGAAATTTTAAGGGGTATTTTTTTAGTTTCACATACTAAATCTGAATAGTGAATCAAGAATTTGTATGGGAAACTGAAAAAAATTGCAGATCAGATTTTTTCATTATTTTTCCTGTATTCTATACTTGATTCTGAGTAAACCCTTGAATTTCAAATGCATTTTTAACACTTTGTATATAAGCACACACCACACAACTACTAATCTTCTTATTTTTATTAGCTGATTCAATTTGACCTTTTTTTGGTTACATGAGTGGGGAAAATTTTATAGATACACACACCAGTACTGTATACCTACTTAATTGTCCTACTTCATGTTATGAGTTATTCACAGACAGTTATTGTGCTTACTACCTCTGACCAGTTTTTTCTCATGTTTTTTCCCTTATGTGCACACAAAGTATTAATCTCAAGGTACATCAATGTTTTACATAAATGTTGTACCCGTTACTGAGTCCGGCCACTTATTTACTGGCTAGTACATTAGATGTCAAACTTAAAACCCGTTTGATGTTATTTTTCATATATTAACATAACTGGCAGAGCTAAGGATAGTGAACATTACCTACAAACTGCTTTTACACATAATTTATTAAACCAGTACCTCTATCTCTTATGTACAACAACAATAGAAAACAATCAAGAAAAAACAAACGAATGATAAACAAAAACACTGTGTACGTACCGATGAAATGTGATTCCAGGGGATTTATTGTATGTTGCACTTGAACAATTCACGGCACTGCATTTCACCATTTTGTGAATATAAAATATTGGTCTTTTATTAACAATGTGTAGTTTATTTTTACATATTAATTAGATCACACGCCCAAACAACAAGTCGCTGATGTCACTGATCAAGATGGCGGACTGGCATGCGTTGTCATTTGTTTCTGTGTGAGTTAGTGTTGCCACAAGTGATAGAACGTGATAACGCTAATTACTTCCGGACAAGTGTGAAAGAGAAAAATAATCATGTATATAACTATAAATATGAATGTATCTTTATGTTAGGTCTGCTTCCCTTTATACGTCTGTGACTGTGTATTATACGCAGACGACGTGTCCCTTTTATTCTACCATAAAATTATAAACAATGTAATACATTTAATCGAAACTTGGATGAAAGACAATTGTTAATTAACTTAGATAAAACAAAACTTATTCAATTCCACCCGCGACAAAAACAGCCACTACCTTTGCAACTAAAAATTGGTAACATACCTATTGAGGAAGTCCAGCATTTATCACTGTTAGGAATCACTGTGGACAGTAATTTAAATTGGAAACACCACATTGACACAATAAAAACAAAACTATCCAGATTCATGTATGCTCTCGGCGCGATCAGAAGGGTAACTGATTTTAAAACTGCACTATCTGCATATTATGCGTACGCCGAGAGCTGGCTTCGCTATGGGATAATATTATGGGGAAACAGTACCGATCCAAACGATCTGTTTGTTATGCAAAAAAAAATGCTTACGGGTGCTAGTAGGTCTTTCAAATCGCGACACCTGCAAACCACATTTTATCAAGAACAAAATTTTATCGTTACCCTCCCTTTACATTCTTTTAATAGCAATATTTGTCCGTCAAAATATACATTTATTCACACAAAAATCGACATATTTACGAAAAATAACTAGATCTGGAAATGACTTGGCACTGCCTAAATCGACTATGACAATCTACCATAACAGCACATATTGCATAGCTATAAAAATTTACAACAAAATACCCTGGGACATAAAAAATGAAACTAAGATAGATACCTTTATAAATAAATTGAAATTATTATTAATAGAGAAATGTTTTTATAATTTAGATGACTTTTTGACTAGAAAATAATATTTGTACAAGTAAGTTCCTAAAATTGACATATATTATTTTAGTTTAATGTAATATATTATTTATTTTCATAATTATATTGTAATTCTGACATAACTATCGTAAAATTGTAAAAAGTACTAACAAAATTGACTTTGGAAATTATTATTATTGTATTGACGTTGATATTTAACAATACCAGGTGACTATATTGCTGTGCCTATGAAGGTATCACAATGGGACTGTATTTCATAAATGTAACAACAATTTGTACTTGTGATTGCAATAAATAATTATGAATTATATATTTTATACAGAAAATATACAGTTATCGATAAACAAACTGAAATAATACGTCCTCATTCATTCAATTTTCCCCAAATTAGGTTTTTCTTATTTTTAATTTTTTGGTAACACTGACGATAGAAAATGGCGACGAATTTGTGTGGAATTTTCCTAAGTTATTTTTATTCAAATTAGTCCAATTAATTAATTCCACATCCTGTCACATCTTTATTCTATCCTTTTTCTTCCAAAATCCCCAACGTACCTTAAACAATGTTTCAACTTTCTATCTTCCACTCACAGTCGTCCTCTTCGTTCCTCCGATAACCTCCGTCTCCACATGCCTCCTCACTTTACCAATTTCTATGCCCACTCCTTTACCCTTCAAGCTATCCGCCTGTGGAATTCCCTTCCTGTACCAATCCGGCAAGCCCAATACCTGCACTCTTTTAAAAAATCTTTAAAAGCATATCTTCTTGACCTCTGATGAGCTCTTCACTTCTCCATAGTTAACTTTGGTAATTATATGTTTATATATATGAATATATCATTTATTTTTAGTTATATGAAATGTACTTATATATTTTATAATGTATGTATTTATAATGCTAGTTTGTAATAAGTACTTTAATTTGAAACTATGTTTTAAATTTTTGTTTTATGTAATTGGTTTATTTTTAAGATACTCGTGCGCTACCTACCTGTATTTTATGTTTTGTCTCCGTGTCCCCGGGTTGTCTGGAAGAAATCGCTTTCAGCGATAAGACCGCCCAGGTTGCACCACTACATATCTTTATATTTGTTTTTATAATGAAATTGTATTTTGTGTGCAATAAAGAGTATTTATCTTATCTTATCTTATCTTATCAAATCTTAACGAAATAGTTATTTTCCTGTGAAATGTGATACCGGTGCTCTTGTTATCCCTGGTGGTCAGACTTGCACGATTTTACAGCGCAATTCGGCATTTTTTCGTGTAAAAACTAGTGAGTAGTGAGGACATGTTGTTTTGACCGTGGTACGATACAGACTGAGGCAGTAAGATGTCTTAAGACATATCTGCCGTGGGGGCACGTTTGCGACTTTGCGACATTGAATAGGCTTCTTGAGATATAACGTTTCACTGCGCGTAAGTATTAGAGAGAGTACAAAACGGTTGCTTTCAGATGCACTCTCGAAACGCGGTCTTGCTGTCACCAAAGCACAGACGTATAAAGGGAAGCAGACCTAACATAAAGATACATTCATATTTATAGTTATATACATGATTATTTTTCTCTTTCACACTTGTCCGGAAGTAATTAGCGTTATCACGTTCTATCACTTGTGGCAACACTAACTCACACAGAAACAAATGACAACGCATGCCAGTCCGCCATCTTGATCAGTGACATCAGCGACTTGTTGTTTGGGCGTGTGATCTAATTAATATGTAAAAATAAACTACACATTGTTAATAAAAGACCAATATTTTATATTCACAAAATGGTGAAATGCAGTGCCGTGAATTGTTCAAGTGCAACATACAATAAATCCCCTGGAATCACATTTCATCGGTACGTACACAGTGTTTTTGTTTATCATTCGTTTGTTTTTTCTTGATTGTTTTCTATTGTTGTTGTACATAAGAGATAGAGGTACTGGTTTAATAAATTATGTGTAAAAGCAGTTTGTAGGTAATGTTCACTATCCTTAGCTCTGCCAGTTATGTTAATATATGAAAAATAACATCAAACGGGTTTTAAGTTTGACATCTAATGTACTAGCCAGTAAATAAGTGGCCGGACTCAGTAACGGGTACAACATTTATGTAAAACATTGATGTACCTTGAGATTAATACTTTGTGTGCACATAAGGGAAAAAACATGAGAAAAAACTGGTCAGAGGTAGTAAGCACAATAACTGTCTGTGAATAACTCATAACATGAAGTAGGACAATTAAGTAGGTATACAGTACTGGTGTGTGTATCTATAAAATTTTCCCCACTCATGTAACCAAAAAAAGGTCAAATTGAATCAGCTAATAAAAATAAGAAGATTAGTAGTTGTGTGGTGTGTGCTTATATACAAAGTGTTAAAAATGCATTTGAAATTCAAGGGTTTACTCAGAATCAAGTATAGAATACAGGAAAAATAATGAAAAAATCTGATCTGCAATTTTTTTCAGTTTCCCATACAAATTCTTGATTCACTATTCAGATTTAGTATGTGAAACTAAAAAAATACCCCTTAAAATTTCAAACGCACAAAAGTAAGTGCTCTGTTTTAACATAGCCAATTATTTTATTTAATAGATTTCCGAAGAATGAAGACTTAAGGAAAGTTTGGGTTCAAAATATGAAACGTAAAGACTGGCAACCAAATTCAAACAGTGTTTTGTGTTCCAAGCATTTTGAAGATCACTTACTAGACTCAAGTGTATTCTGCACGAGGCTTCGACCTGGAGCAATTCCAACATTGTTTATAGAATTTCCAGAGGTATGTATATGTGTAGTAACTAATATTATTATTTACTACTAATAATAATGTATAATCATAATAATTATTAATAATAATTGGCTTACTATTTTTGTTAAAATTACTATTGTAACATTTTATAGCTGTTGGTCTGTTGAATACAGGGTTGATAAAAATCAGATTTGATTTAAACCGGATTTATGTGATTTTTTAAATTCTGACCTTATTTAATCTGGAAGTCAGTTATTTATTAAAAAACACAATATAATTTTTGTTTATATTAATTATTAATTAAATTAACAACAAATAGTATTTTATATATATATATTTAAACAGATCCATAAACAGAAAATACTATTTAAAAATTAACATAAATGAAAGACTTCTTCTAAAACCAATCGATTTTTATTATTATTATTATTATTTGGGTTTCACCGCAGTCGCAGTCACTTATGTTGTTATGTTTTATTGGTATTGTAATTTTTTCGAATTTAGTTTTTCAAAAGGAAGATTAATTTGGCCTTCTCGGTGCCTAATCTACTACTTGTCACACCGTAGCTTATGTCGGAGGAAGTTTCTAGTCACTTTTTGGCTGATTTGGTCGCAATAAAAAAATATTGATTTAAATCACTGATTTTTATTTAAAAAAACATTTGATTTTAATCGCGATTTAAATCAATTGATTTAAATCATATCAACCCTGATTGAATATGTTAAAATATAATATATGATGGATGGATAGTGAAAGAATGTCAGGCAAAATTATTTCCTAAGTTGCTTGGTCAGCAATATAATTGTTTTGTTATTTGATTTGTAACAGAATACAGAAGTTGTTCCTAAAGCCGGAGTTGCAAAACAAAGAAGTTCACCTGGGCACATAGTCTTGGTCCCGGCAAAACTAAAAACAGATGTCAAGCCATCTACTTCAAAGGAGATAACCATTCAAGAATTTCCTGAAGTAAGTATAATGATTTTGTTGCATAGTTTTTTTATTGGTTTAATGTTTTTTCGTAATATGTAAATGCTATCAACGAGATGCATGCAACGAGTAAAAATGACAGACAAGATAATTTCTGTACTTTTTTTGTACAATTATTCTGTGTCAACAGTACTGTATGTTTCTTACCTGTTATTTGATTTGTTGCAGAATGAAGAAAATTTGCCTAAAGCCGAAATTGCAACAAAAAGTAGTGCTACTGGGCACATAACCTCAGTCCTGGCAGAACAAAAAATTATACAAAACAAAATTGAACCCGAGCCGTCTTCTTCAAAACATAGTGTTATTTCACGCACAGTACAGAAAGTAAGTAAAAAAGTGAATCGTTTTAGTATTTTAACTTAAATATTCTTAAGTTACATACTTTGATAGGTCATACTTCAGTATCTATCAGTAAGTCTGTCCTTCTCAGCTTTTGACATGATACAGTGCGCAGGGACGTATTTTAGATTTTCACGCCCCGGGCGAATACGATCGGGCCGCCCCTCATCCTCTACAGCCAAAAGAAACAACAGTAAAACATAATAAAATATTAAATAATTAAACGAATTTATTAGTTAGCTGATTACAATGAGCGACGATGCGATATCTGCAAAATCATCAGTGATGTCATCAAAATAATGTACCTTAGTTAAACCTTCCCGAGTTATGGGAAGAGACCCGTGCCCCTGCAGTGGGGACGTAATGGGTTGTTAACAACAATGAATTCCACGTTCTGACCAGCGCAGCGCCTACCCAGCTCCAAAACAAAACACTGAAATCTTTCAGCTCGAGTTGCAAAACCGCTTCGTATGCCTAGGAGACTGCGAAAATGTGGACGATTACATCGACAGATTCATGAAAATTGTCCTAACGGCTGGGAATAAGGCTTTCAAAAACAGCCGTTCAAAAAGAACACCTCGGATCTCACCAGCAAGGTCATGAAGGAAAGACGGCGCGTGATTTTGAAGGGTCTGAAGATGCTTGTCAGTATCGACAACTTAACACCAGATCCTTGTCTCGCGATATACGCCAATTTAATACTAATCGCATCAAAGAGGCTATCGAGCGCGATAAAGGGTCAACGTATTCGCAAGAGATCTGTCTGTTGGACCATGTCAACTGACCAAGCTGAAGGCTGCGGATGTTGTCCAACCCTGAGCTGTTCGAAGAAATTGACAGACGAAAATTATGTCAAATGGCCGTTCCAACACTGCTCTGAAGGTTGGAGACTTCACATTTGGGAGTTGTTGACGAATATGTATACCTAAGACAAACAGTCCAGCTAGGTAGGTCCAACTTCGAGAAAGAGATCAATCGTCGAATCCAACTCAGCTGAGCAGCGTTCGGGAAGCTCCACAATATCGGAAGTAGGCTCAAGATCACGTCAAGTCTTTCCGCTGATGATAATGATGACTGAAAATGAGCGCTCTGCACTTCAGTTTGTCACTGCAGTACAGAAAAAAATGTGAAATGAAATAAAAGCATCATCTAAGCATCATCTTCTTTCTACAGAAAGATGATGATGCTGATTATGCTTCTTTCTACAGAAAGATGATGATGCTTTAGCGGCGTCATCATTCTTTTTAGGAAAAAACTCTTTATTTGATGGGTTTTTATTTACTACTTTTTATCTTTTAACAGACGTTCTTCAGCTTTTTTCTACGTAGCCACTCTCACGTTTTTTCATAATGACAAATTATTACATAAACAATAGAATCACTAAAAGGCGAGACAATGTACCCTACAGCAAGCCACACGCAAGCGAGCCCGTAAGTAAGACGAGACGGATCACGGATTTGAGCACGGCGCTTGTTGACGGGGTGGGTTGGGGTGAAGTATGGCGGCAGGACGACAGCGGGATGCGGACGGGGCGAGCTTTGACATTTGAACGACGCGTACCTATGATTCGTTGATCGTGTAAATTCTACATTACCTATAATTTTTCGTAGTCAACTAATAATAAAAAAAAGAGTTATTGGAGAACTGGGCGGGCCGCCCCTTGGGCCCGGCCGCCCCGGGCGTTCGCCCGAATGACCCTAAGGAGAATACGTCCCTGACAGTGCGGGTCACGATCAATTTTAAATCATTCTTTGGTCGTTTTGGCGCACATTCCGCATCTGTAGGTATATTTTGTAAGTAACATAATTATTAATTTCGTGTTGAACTTTCAGCATACAAGGGATTCACACGAGGCTGGAGCAGTTCCAACATTGTTTATAGAGTTTCCAGAGGTAGGTACATATGTGTAGTAACTGATATTTTATTTAATACTAATAATAATGTGTAATCATAATAATTATTAATAATAATGTTAATAATAGTTGGCCTACTATTTTTGTTAAAATTTCTATTGTAACATTTTATAGCTGTTGATCTTTTGAATATGTTAAAATATAATACAGGGTCTTTAAAAATGCGTTTGAGATTTCAAGGGGTTACTCAGAATCAAGTAAAGAATACAGGAAAAATATTTAAAAACTCCGCTCGTCAATTTTTTTTCAGATTTCCATACAAATTTTGATTCACTATTTAGATTTAGTATGGAAATCTGTAAAAAATTTACGAGCTGATTTTTTAAATATTTTTCCTGTATTGTATACTTGATTCTGTCTGAGTAACCCCTTGAAATCTCAAACGCACTTTTTTTAACACCCTGTATACATATGATGGATGGATAGTAAAAGAATGTCAGCCAAAATAAATTATTAAGCTGCTTGGTCAGCAATATAATTGTTTTTTTATTTGATTTGTAACAGAATACAGAAGTTGTTCCTAAAGCCGGAGTTGCAAAAAAAAGAAGTGCTGATGGGCACATAGTCTTGGTCCCGGCAAAATTAAAAACAGATGTCAAGCCATCTACTTCAAAGGAGATAATCATTCAAGAATTTCCTGAAGTATGTATAATGATTTTGTTGCATAGATTTTTTATTGGTGTAATGTTTCGTAATATGTAAATGCTATCAATGAGTAAGAATGACGAATAAGCTAAGATCATTTCTGTACTTTTTTTCGTACAATTATTATATGTCAACAGTACTGTTTTTATATAATAAAATGTAGTTTTATTTTATAGATAATAATTTCTAAAATAAATGATTTATTTTTTGGGGTTGCCATCATAGTAAAAATACCTTACAATTTTGATGAAATTTTGTATGGAAGGTACAATAGTAGGGCGTTTAAAAATATAAAACGCCGCCTAAATTGTACAACTACATTCTTTTAAATATTATACTATCATGTATAATGTTTCAGTCTCTGTACAATAAAGAATATTTGATTGATTGATTGATAAAATAATTATTATAGGGATCTCAAACATACTGTGGCTGTACAATGTTTCTTACATGTTATTTGATTTGTTACAGAATAAAGAAAATTTACCTAAAGCCGAAATTGCAACAAAATGTAGCGCTACTGGGCACATAACCTCAGTCCTGGCAGAACAAAAAATTATACAAAACAAAATTGAACCCGAGCCGTCTTCTTCAAAACATAGTGTTATTTCACGCACAGTACAGAAAGTAAGTAAAAAAGTGAATCGTTTTAGTATTTTAACTTAAATATTCTTAATTTACATAATATTTGATAGGTCATACTTCAGTATCTATCAGTAACTCTGTCCTTCTCAGCTTTTGACATGATGCAGTGAGGGTCACAAACAAATTAAAATCATCCCTTGGTCGTTTTGGCGCACATTCCGCATCTGTAGGTATATTTTTTAAGTAAAATTGTTGAATTTTCAGCATACAAGGGATTCGCACGAGACTGCTACAGTATCAAAGTTGAAAGAAAAACTTGTGGTGAAAAACAGAAAAATTAAATGTCTGCAAGAGCGAAACCGAAGAATGAAAAAAAAAGTTAAACAATATTCTGACATTATTGCTGACTTACGGAAAAAACTGAATGAAGAGCAAATGTCAATTTTATCAAACATACCTGTAAAAAACAAAGATTTCATGATTAGATACATGAAAAAAGCACAAAGCTCATCATTAGAAAAATCTTACCCACCTGAAATTAGATCTTTTGCACTACAGCTTAATTTTTATTCCGCGCGCGCCTACAATTACGTTCGAAGCCAATTCAATACTGTTTTACCACATCCTGCGACGATTTCGCGGTGGTATAAGAAAATCGACGCCCAACCTGGATTTACCTCTGAATCTTTCAAAACATTAAAATCATTATCAGAAAAGAATGCATACAAAACTATTGTTAATTTATCAATAGACGAAATGGCAATAAAAAAGGAACAGGTGTGGGATAGAGCGCACAGTAAATTTAGAGGGCACGTGGATACGGGCACCGAGGTTTCTGATGACAGTCTACCTTTGGCGACGCAGGCGTTAGTGTTGATGGTCACAGCAATTAATGCGTGTTGGAAATTACCCATCGCATATTTTTTTATTGCATCAATGACTGGTGAGCAGAGGGCGAATATTGTGAAAATTGCTATCGAAATGTTGTATGAGATCAATATTTTTGTTCGGGGCATAACATTTGACGGAGCTGCTAGCAACATTAGTATGGCTACTAATCTTGGATGTGACTTCAACTTGAACAGTCTTACACCATACTTCTGTTTTAAAAATTTGAAAATTTATGCATTCTACGATCCCTGCCATATGTTAAAACTAATTAGAAACTGTTTAGGCGATTTCAAAATTCTTGTGGATAAAGACGGCAATGCTATAAAGTTCGAATACTTTACAATGCTTCAAAATATTGCCGAAAAAAAGGGTGTCCACTTAGGTGTCAAGATCCGTAAGGCTCACATATATTTTGCGAAACAAAAAATGAAAGTGCGGCTTGCTGCACAATTGTTCAGCAAATCTGTTGCAGATGCACTCGTTTTTTGCAAAGACGTATTAAATATGGATGAATTTAGAGAATGTGGTGCAACTGTTAATTTTGTCAATATTATCAATGAATGCTTCGATATTCTAAATAGCCGATCAACACTAGCTCCTGGTAACAAAAAAGCTCTTTGTGCCGCAAATATAGATAGGGTGAAAGAATTTGCACGATACGCATCCGAATATCTTTTGAATTTGAAACTTTTAAATGGCAATAATATTGTGAGTTCGGCAAGAAAAACAGGTTTCGTTGGTTTCATAATTTGTCTCCGAAACTTAATTGATATGTTCGAAAATTTGTCAAGTACAGGAGGCCTTAAATATTTATGCTCCTACAGAGTGAGTCAAGACCATTTAGAGATGTTTTTTGGGAAAATGCGTGCAAGGGGGGGATTCAACGACAATCCTAATGTGGTCCAATTTGAAATTGCGTACAAAAAAAATTTGATCTGTACAGAATTGCAACTAAGAGAGAAAGGTATTTTAGATTTAGATAATCAAAGTATATTAAGCGTAAGTTCGACAATAGCCACTATTAATAATTACACCCCCACCCAAGATAAAAATGAATTCACTGTAAATAATTTAGAAGAAAACAAATTATATTCGTTCATGAAAAAAATTCTGACATTGCCACTAGATGAATACACTAATCATGTAGTAACATACATAGCTGGATTTATTTGCAGGCGCCTAATTGCGACAGTCAAATGTATAATATGCCAGCAGATATTGATTGGAAATAGAGATGATTTTCTGGTATCCTTAATAAGTGTTAAAGACAGAGGTGGTCTCACATACCCCTCAATGGGTCTTGTGAAAATTATTAGAAAATGTGAGAATTTCCTAAAAATTAATAACAAAAAAATGACATATGACAGGTTTATTATATATTTTTCAAATGACATGTGTAATATAAATATACTTAGAAACGAATCATGCTCAATGTCCTCAGATATAGACCATGATTCGCAACATTTATATTTACTTTTAAGGCTGATTATAAAATTGTATTTAGACATAAGATGTAACCATTTTGCCAAAACGGACCAACTATCGAATCGCAATTATTTAAAAAAAATTATATTATTCCAGAATAAATGAAAATGATTGTATTGTAGTTTTTGTTAATTTGTAATGATTTAATATGACCATGATTCGCAACATTTATATTTACTTTTGAGGCTGATTATAAAATTGTATTTAGACATAAGATGTAACCATATTATTAAAAAAATATATATATTATTTCAGAATAAATGAAAATTATTGTTGTTTTTTTTTGTTAATTTATAATAGGACATTTATTCCGCCAGGGGCCATTTTGTATATCTTGCAATATTTATGGCCTTCGTATATAATTCTAATTTCAAAAATTATTGTTGTTCACAAAAACATTGAAAAACTGTGATTTGGGACACAAAAGAGGGGGGAGGGGGAGGGAAAATAATTATAAGACTTGTCTTTTCTTCTATGTTTTATTGTACCTGCAAAAGCTACATGCATACCAAATATGATTTCTGCTGGTTGGGACCATATTTAACCTTTTTTTGAACTAACGAGCTGTACTAAAAGGAAAATATTGTGTGTAGGGTAACAGTATGTACCTACTTATAAATGGTGTGCCTGATACTATGCGTATTTATATGTCTTTGAAGGTCAGTTTTATTTTTTATTTAAAGTGTGTTAAATTGTTAAAAAGTATTATTATAAGGGTGTGTTAATTGCATTGTTAAGTTATATATGTATTAATTAGAAATAATTCCGTTTTAAAATTTCTCGAAAAATTGTTTTGGTGACCTTACAGTAAATAAAACAATTCGATTTTGTTTTTGTTGTTTGTTTCTCTTAATTCTGTTAGTTCGAAGTTAGTCCGAATAAAACTTTGTCATATGGCCATCAACAAAAGCGTGTGCTTTGTAGTGACCAAGACTACCGTCCATTGCAGGCAGTAAAAACTCAGTACCCTCTAGCAGTTTGTAGCATCTTTTTTTACAGAGATTAGTTTAAAACGAACCGTTTCAGTTTCAATCAATGGATATTAAATTCAAAACTTCGTAAGTAGGTAACCATGGCCTGAACCTCGCGCGATTCGTGCGAGAGGCGTGACACAATATCCTTAATGCGGCCCTGGTTTTTTCAAGTGTGTGAGTAATTTTTGAATGTATATAATTTCCATGCTTTTTGAACCGTATGTTGAGTCTGCTTCCCTTTATACGTCTGTGCACCAAAGAGAGAATATAATCAACGTTTAAATATAATTTGGCGGGAACTCGTAGCAAGGGTTTGTCAGTTTTGTTTTATTATCCGAAAAAATAGATATCGTGGTTTTTAATGCATAATATTGATAGTGTATTGTTCAATAAAGTGCCATTTAAGTGTCTAATATGTAAGATAATGAAATAAAAGTGTGTAGACGGCAAAGAGATTTATATACAACAGCCGCAATCACCTATAACGCTTCCATGAAAACGTGGAGTAAAGTAACAAAAACAAGGACGTAGCTTTGAAACATGAACTTATGTGAAAGTGACACTATATTTGTCTCACTCCTACTAAGCGAATCTATACAACTAAACGTCAAATAAGAAAAACATGGCGATATGTTTTCAAATATTTCAATGACACTTAAATAATGTTGCCAGTAATAGTATCATATTCCCCCACTGAATGAATGAATGATAGATCGATATTTTTGTAACAGTAATGTAACACCGAGTGGATAATATTATCTAATTATTAGCAATAATTTAAAAGCAAAAGTGGATAGGCGTAAAAATAATAATATTTTATTTCGGACAATTCAAAATCCGTAATTTGTTAGTAGGTACAAGATTTCTTAAAAACTACGTTAGTAAACAAAAAATTAATAAATAAAAAGAATACGAGTAGAATATATTTTTCATAAATCCGTAATTTGTTAGTAAGTCGCAAACGTGCCCCCACGGCAGATATGTCTTAAGACAACTTTATAAGGCGCAGGTTCGGCCTCATATGGAATACTGTTCTCATCTCTGGGCAGGGGCACCCCAGTACCAGCTTCTCCCTCTGGACCGCATTCAACGAAGAGCAACTCGAATCGTCGACTGCCAGGATATTTCAGATCGGCTTGACTCCCTGGCGCTGCGTAGAGATGTAGCCTCGCTCTGCATTCTCTATCGCATGTACAATGGGGAGTGCTCCGAGGAATTGTTCGGATTGATCCCTGCCGCCTCTTTCCGCCATCGTTCTACGCGACAACATATTCATCCCCATCACATAGATGGTTGGCAGTCCACAACTGTGCGTTTCACTAGAAACTTTCTGCCTCGCACAACCAAACTGTAAAATGAATTGTCGCCTGCGGTATTTCCGGACCGATACGACATTCAAACCTTCAAGAAAAGAGCGTACTCCCAAATCAAAGGCCGGCAACACACTTGTGACTCCTCTGGTGTTGCGGGTGTCTATGGGCGGCGGTGATCGCTTACCATCAGGTGATCCGTCTGCTCGTTTGCCACCTCTGCCATAAAAAAAAAAAAAAAAAAAAAAAAAGAAGTGCAAGATTTCTTAAAAACGATGTTAGTAAACAAAAAAATTATAAATAAAAAGAATACGAGTAGAATACATTTTTTCATTTTGCGGCCCGCTTAGACGGTAATGAAACTTACAAAAGTTTTTAAATTAACAGAAACTTATGAAATATTTATTCAGTCAGAGTATATATAATAAAATATTAGTGATGAAACAATTACAATTAACTGTAATTATTGGCATTTTAAGAATTAATTGTAATAAGAGATTAAAAAAAATTGCCAAATCTCTTCAATAGGTGGTGTTGATGAAAATTGAGGTGTCAAATTAAACAGCTGGCAACCCGTACTCAGCTTATATTTGCATGTGAACTTAGTATGGAGTACACAATTTTTTTGCAAAGCTGTGGGACAAAAGTTTTTCAGTTTGATAAATATTATAGAATCGCTAAATCGCCCTTCAAAAAGTACCTAGTTCCAATTTTTCTGATACTCTGTATAAGGCTACCGACCATTTTGCTGGTATAAACGTGTGCGTGTTGTATTTAATAATCTTCTTTAAATGTCCAATCAAGAATTGCAATTACCTATAAGAAGAATTACGTATAAACATGAAATCTCATAATTATTTATGATATTGACGCTCGACTTCAGTGCAGCGCTATCTATTGTCACTGTTGAAAATCACTAAATTGCTTGAATAAGAAAACCCCTCAACAATTACTATTTCAACTTTTTTAGACACATACTTGTTAGTCAAACATTCAGATGACCGAAAGACTTTTCTCAATAGCAGGATTAATACAAAATTAAAAATGAAAGAACACCTAAAGACTATGATGAAGCTATTTTTTTTTTTAATTTTTAATGTTAAACGACACCGAACATATAACTTTTAGGTTTGACGGGTCATATTGTGTCGTGTTTGAGATCTCGTACTTTGATGTTTAATAAATAGTATTTTAAAAATCCAGGAACTTGTATTAAAACGCTATCACCCATAAATATGATAAAAACCAATTTTTTGTTTCAATTATTCGGGTGTTCCAAAATAAAACACTGAATATGCCAATTTCCCAAAAAAAGGACACTGTTGCATTTGAATTTACTGCATACAATGTCACCTTAGCAGAGATTTATTTTTCGATAGCTTGTAAAATAATCAGGATCCTGAGCTACCGAAAAAAGGCAATAAATAAAGAAAGTATTTTGAAAGTTTTAAGGCTAAGGACTTTCTTTAAAACTTAGCTAATACAAAATATCGAAATGGCGTATTCAGTGTTTTATTTTGGAACAGCTGAATTGTAATTGTAATCGGCAATTATTTCAAGCAATAATTGTAATTAATATTTTTATTGCTTCGTCACTACAAAATGTACTTTTACACAATGGTTATTGTAATTAAGATAAAGCTAAATTGGTGGTGGTTCATTCCAAAAAAATTTTTTTATTCATACAGATCGAAATGCTGATGAGCCCATTTGGTGTAAAATATTCAAAAAATACAAATAAGTAATAATATAAAATACGACTATTTGAATTTGGTAAAACTAACCAAATTTTGTATGTATTATCACTAGCTTTCGCCCGCGACTTTTATTATTTATTACTAGAGATGCGCCGAGTACAAGATATAACGAGTAACCGAGTACCGAGTATTACTCGGTTTAAAGTTTGCCAAACCGAGTACTCGGCCGAGTTACTACATAAGGTTCATAAGGTTCAGTTAATACATATAATTGATAATTTGTTTTTACTTAAAATCTCATTTAATTAGCAAACTAAATTACAATATTACATATAGTCAATTATTTATATAAAAATCCACCATAAGGCTTCTTTAGTCGAAAAGTCCACCCTTAGACGTTCCAGACGCAAAGGTGCCCTTGTAGCGTTTCCACGCTCAATAGCGATGGACAACCTTTGCATCAGGAAGGCCCCAGATAAAACGTTTAACACAAATGACTCATAATATCAGAGATAAAATATCAGCCTAAATAGGTTTTTCGTCTATAGCAGTGAGTTCTGTCATACGAAGTTTTCTTGTTTGGAGTAGCTACTACAGCAGTTTGGTGTCCTGTCCCAATATTACTACACAGTAAAAACATAATCTAATTTGACAAAAAAATGAAATGTAGGTCTCCTTGATGTCTTGATCTAGTGACTTTGCTATTTTTTCACTGCTCATAAAAAAGAGTTCAACGTGTGACACACGATATATAATATTTTTACTAAATGCAAGCGATTGTTTTCTGAAACGGGTAATGTCTATGAAGAAATAAAAAACGGTTGGAGATAAAGATGGGCAATCTACCCAATCTACCGGGTAGATTGGGAATATTCCCAATATCTGCCCATAAATACCTTCCCAGTGGGTATTTATCAGGGTATATAAACTTATGAGCATTATAGCGGAATTTTGTAACGTCTCCTGGAGGGAAAGTACTTTAAATATTGGAGATATCAAATTTTACTCATAGGAAACATTGCTTTATTTTTAAAAAGAAGCAAAACTACATTGAAAGATTTTTGAAAATACGCTTGACACATTTAGGAATCAAACCGGCTAAAATCCGAAAACATAACAGCCTGTACTTTTATGGAACGACATTTTTTTATAAATGTATGGCCGCTATCTAGGATTAAAAAATAGATGTCATTTTTCATAATGAGAACCTCGAAAAAGTACATTTCCGCCATTTTAGGTTCTAAAGTGGATGAAAATTTCGTAATGAGCACTTAGAAATCCTCACTAACTACACCCATTTCAATTTTTTTTTTAAAGCATGGCCGCAACCTTGGATTTAAAAACAGATGTTTTTATAACGTAATCAGCACCCCACAAAACGAATAAAATAACAGCCATATCGATATGATAGATAAGTCAGTTCCTGCACTTCAGTCATGGTTATCTTCGAAATACCTATAATCAATTTTGCTTTATTCTCGATACTGAGGTAGTTGATACTTACTTCAGAATTTCAAAAATACTAAATAAAAGCATATAAAATTAAGACTTTATTTTTAAACGACAATTTAGTTTTATATACCCAACGATTGGGTATATAACTGGGTATATTCCCATAAATACCTAATCTACCCTATAAATACCCTCCCGGGTAGATAGGGTATGGGAAGATTGCCCATCTCTAGTTGGAGATATTTACAAAATATTGCCCTAACCCAAAAATCCAACTTTGTCCAGTGGTTTTGGCGCTACAGCACCGGACAGACATGCACAAACAGGCACACATACACAGTAATTTTAGTTTTTTGGGCTCTATTAGTGCAAAACAATCGGTCGTCATCAAAATCTCTAGTTAGATTTTTTACCATGACAGTACTTCCTTACTCCTTCATAGCTCGCTAATGCTCGCTCCTCAGTCGCTATTTTTTACTTTCAAAAAGAACAAGTTGTTAGATTAGGTTAGGTTAGGTTAGGTCCTGCATTTTAACTTGCCTTTGCTAATTTCAAATATCAATGTCTTAATCGTTGAATCCTTTATAATGTTGTTGAATTCTGAAATTTCTGAACAAAGCTTCCACTGCATATATGAATATGATGGTCGTAGATTGTTATTCATTGTAAATAATAATAGTTCAATTTTAAATTACTGTTCCCTACATAAATTATAGTTCCCTTTGTTTTCTTTAATAAAATCTCATTAATTTATTTAATAAACAGGCTTGTTTTCGTTATATTCTCTCGCAAATTATATTTTTTTATTTGAACCGAGTACTCGTCATTTGAACCGAGTAATTCGGCCGAGTACGAGTATTAATAAAAATGCCGAGTACGCCGAGTACGCCGAGTACCGAGTAGTAAACGAGTACTCGGCGCATCTCTATTTATTACTATTTTTTTCTCCTCACGTGATCTGTGCGAATCCTATTTAAATGATAGTTTATCTTTTAAATTAATATAAAATACAAATATAGGGTAGCATTTTATTTATTGTTTCTTCTCTCTCTCTCTCATCGTTTCTTTATACTAGGTGTTAAAAAAGTGCTTAGGGGTTATAAAGTATAGAATACAGGAAAAAAATATTAAAAAATTCCACAATATATTTTTTCAGTTTCTTATATTCTATACCTGATTCTGAATAACCGTTTAATATTTCAAGCGCGCTTTTTTAACACCCTGTATATATTTTATTCAAAAAATATAAAGTTACAGTAATTTTACAATTTAAACAGTTATCGATAAACACACGTAAAAACTTCGTCATCATTCATTCATTCAAATTCCCCCAAATTAGGGTTTTTCGTATTTTTATTAATAAGCAACTCTGAACGATGGAAAATGGGGACAATTTGTGTTGTTACTAAATTATTTTTATTCAAATCTTAACACATTACTTATTGACGTGACTGTGAAACGTGATACCGGGGCGCTCTTGTTATCTCTGGCGGAATCAGATTTACACGATTTTACTACGCAATTCGGCATGTTTTTGTGTAACAAGGAGTGAGTACGGAAGATACGTTATCGTGACCGTAGCATCATACAGACTGAGTAAATAATAAGACTTTGAGCCATAGACATAGACAGTTGGGGCATGTTTGCGATATGAATAGTGTTCTGGAGATATGACATTTCACTGGTAGACTGAGTTTCGAGTGCTCTCAAGAAGTCCATGAAATCTTCATCAAAAGTGCTATCATTTTGCTGAAGAATAGGGTAGAAGAGTAAGAATTTGAAAATAAAATGAAGATAAAATGAAGAAAATAATACTGAAGACGTAAACTTTGAAACTGAAAAGAAAAAACACAAAGAGATTTATATACAAGAGCCGCAATCACCTACAACGCTTCCATGAAAACGTGGAGTAAAGTAACAAAAACTAGGACGTAGCTTTGAAACATGATTTTATGTGAAAGTGACACTATATTTTTCTCACTCTTACTAAGCAAATCTATACAACTAAACGTCAAATAAGAAAAAGATGGCGATATGTTTTCAAATATTTCAATGACACTTGAATAATGTTGCCAGTAATAGTATCATATTCCCCCACTGAATGAATTAATGAATGAATGATAGATCGATATTTTAATAAATGTAATGTAACACCGAGTGGATAATATTATCTAATTATTAGCAATAATATTATCTAATTATTAGCAATAATTTAAAAGCAAAAGTGAATATGCGTAATGAAGCTTACGAAAGTTTTTAAATTAACAGAAACTTACGAAAATATTTATTCAGGTAATGTAAAATATCGAAATGGCGTATTCAGTGTTTTATTTTGGAACAGCCGAATTGTAATTGTAATCGGCAATTATTTCAAGCAATAATTATAATTAATATTGTAATTGTTTCATCACTATAAAATGTACTAGTTACCGTAATGGTTTTACACAATGGCTATTGCAATTAAGATAAAGCTACGTTGGTGGTGGTTCTTTAAAAAAAAATTGTTTTATTCATACAGATCGAAATACTGATGAGCCCATTTTGTATAAAATATTCAAAAAATACAAATAAGTAAGAATATAAAATACAAGAATTTAGTTTTATCAAATATTGTATTTATTGTCACTGGCTTTCGCCCGCGACTTTTGTTGTTTATTACTATTTTTTTCTCCTCACATGATCTTTGGAAATCCTATTTAAATGATAGTTTATCTTTTAAATTAATACAAAATACAAATATAGGGTAACATTTTATTTATTGTTTCTTCTCTCTCTCTCTCTCTCTTATCGTTTCTTTATACTAGGTGTTAACAAAGTGCGTCTGAAATTTTATATAGAACCAGCTTCTCCCTCTGGACCGTATTCAACGGAGAGCAACTCGAATCGTCGGCTGCCAGGATATCTCAGATCGGCTTGACTCCATGGCGCTGCGTAGAGATGTAGCCTCGCTCTGCATTCTCTATCGCATGTACAATGGGGAGTGCTCCGAGGAATTGTTCGAATTGATCCCTGCCGCCTCTTTTCGCCATCGTTCTACGCGACAATATATTCATCCCCATCACATAGATGGTTGGCAGTCCACAATGTCGAATATTGAACGCGCTTAGGAACGCACCTTTGACAGTAATGTTTTGTCTCGCTCTCTCGTGTAAAGCTCTTGTCATGGTAATGTACGGCTCCCTGTTATAAAATAAAATACTCTGCGATTAGAAAGTCGTTTCACTAAATAGCAGTAATTATTCTACAGGTTATGGGCCCAGGCTTGTTCCAGGCCTCCAGGGAGCTTGGGGAGCATAAATAAGTTAAATTTGAATCTAGGAGCAGTTGTGTAGGTTGTAGGGCAGTGTTAGGGTTTTACAATTTTCAGAAAACATGGCGTCGTCCTCGGCTAGTTCCCACGTGCCAATTTTAGAAAGCGGAAATTTTTCCAACTGGTTGTTTAGAATAACATGCCTCATGGAGGAAAGAAACTGTAAAGAAGCGATAAAGGTGGACGTGGAAGAGGCAACTAAAAAAATAGCAAAGCCGGACGAAAGTTTTAAATCAAAAGACTCAAAGGCGAAGTCAATAATTGTTCAAGGGTTAGCAGATGCACATTTAGAATATGTGAAGGACGCTGCGAGCGCCGCTTCAATGATAAGTAAATTGCGACAAGCATTTGAGAGAAAAAGTGTTCTTTCTAACCTCAATCTTAGAAAAAAGTTGATCAGTATCAAACTGAAAAGAGGCCAAAAGCTTGAGAGTCACTTTGTTGAATTAGAAAAGATATTCAGAGAATTAGAGTCTAATGAGAAGAAACTAGACGAGTCAGAAAAAGTCTGCTACCTACTTCTGAGTATGGGTGATGAGTACAAAACTGTTGTGACTGCCTTGGAAGCCACTAATATACAACTGACAATGGAGTATGTAAAAGGAAAGTTATTAGATGCAGAAATAGATATAAATCAAAATAGTGATGCTGCAAACGGTAGTCAAGCAGATGCTTTCTCGACAACTAAACAAAGCTTCAGGTGCTTTAACTGTAACGGGCTTAATCATGTAATTTAAGGTATATAATATTAAGAACATACACCTTACATTAAAATGTAAGGTGTATGTTCTTAATATTATTACTATGTCTCCGCTGTCGCACTATCATAATAATTTTATTGTTGCCAATATGCCTAAATAATTCTTCTACATATCAATTGCCTGTATCATTTCGTTATGAATGCGAATACTGGGTGTGTTTTAGCAACTGTATAATTTTTTATCAAAAGGCAAACTTATCATCTTATTGTGTTATTTTCTGTACAACTATAATATTTCTTAAATTATATGGGCAAGTGCGAGATCGGTTCATTTATTTCATTACAATAAACACACAATACAAATACAAATTACACCACAACAAAATCAAACTATTTACAAAGCTATCACTAATTTATTTTTATAATTATGACCTGCATAACCTAATTAGTATCCAGTTTTTCATACGTTTGCATAGCAAATGTATATATGTTTCTCTTAATATTTCTTAAATGGCTCCTAACACAAAACTGTTGAAGCTAGGTCTATTTAATGCAGGTTCACTGAATACAGGCCACGATGATTTTCTCATTGCCATGGATCGGTTCAAGGCGGACATCGTAGCGATCAACGAGTCGTGGCTGCCGGCCGGGCAGGAGGCGTGCGCGCCCGCCGCGCCCGGCTACCGCTTGCGCATGACGCCGCGCCCCAAGCACATGCGCGGTGGCCGCGGCGGCGGCGTTGCGTTTTACGTTAATCGCGACTTGCGTGTACGATATCTTAAACACCCTGCTGATACTAGCATAGAGCAAATGTGGTTATCTACGCGAATTAACGGATTTAAGGTTGTAGTAGGTACCGCATATAGGCCCAACTGGGTAAATATTGACACCTTTCTAGATGCACTAACTGACACTATTTGTTTTTTTTCTAACTTTGATTATATTATCCTATTGGGAGATTTTAATGTAAACATGTTAGATACTCCTAACTCTATGACTATTAAAATGAATCAATTTTTGCAATACATGAATTTAAATCAAGTCGTTTCTCAACCTACACATTTTTCAGCTGAAACAGAAACCATGATAGACCTGGTGTGTACTAATGGCCCCGTGCGAGATGTGTCAGTCTCAAAAATATCTGGTTCAATTGGACACGCTATGATAAATGTCGAGTTCAACCTAAAAAAAATTAAATCAAAACCTAAAACTATCGTATATCGCCCAATCAATAATATCTATCTGCCCTGTTTTAATGAAGACTTAAACTTAATTGACTGGGAATCAGTATTAGAACTTTTAAGCGTGGATAATATGGTTGATAAGTTTAATTCTTTAATAATTTCGCTATTCAATAAGCATGCGCCACTAAAAACTATAAAGATCAGGAATAACTGCACACTGCCGTGGATAACAGATACGATAAAGTTTATGATAGACTTGCGTGATAAAGCTCATGACTCTTGTCGTAAATCGAAGTTGGAAAAAGACAAACAATACTACAAGGACTTAAAGAACTTGGTGGTTTCTAGTATTTATAACGAAAAACGGTCCTACTTTAATCAGCTTGTAAATTCGCAATCTACTAATAGCAAATCATTTTGGAAAAATATCAAAGATAAAATTTTAGTAGATCCCGTAAAATGTGATACCCTTCCTGATTTTTTAAATGATTCCAACTTAATTAATGATAGTTTCTTAAATATTCCTGGTAGTAATAATGTCCCCCTTACTGAATTACTCCATTTTAACGATAATCGTTTTTGTGACTCAAACTTTCAACTTAGACCTGTCACAGAAAATGAAATGTATAAGCACATTAAGTCGATTAAATCGAATGCCACTGGTGATGATAACATCAGCAGAGACATGGTATTACTAACTCTGCCACGCACTCTTACAGTAATTACTGGTATAATTAATAAATCACTTTTGTCCGGAATAGTGCCTCGTCAGTGGAAGAGAGCTTTGGTTACTCCCATACCAAAGGTGTCGAATCCTACTTCTTTTAAAGACTTAAGACCCATTAGCATCTTGCCCTTTATGTCGAAATTAGTAGAGAAGTCTGTATATTCCCAGTTAAGCAAGTATGTTGAGGATAATAATATTCTGCCTAGCCTCCAGTCTGGTTTTCGTAAGGGTCGAGGTACTATCACAGCATTATTAGATGTCACAGATAATATCTTGTTCAGATAAGGGTTTTGGCACAATTTTAACATTACTCGATTTTTCGAGAGCTTTTGATAGTATTAATATTTCACTTCTGATTTCTAAGCTGTCCTACTATGGTTTGGACCAAAACGCATTACATTGGTTCAACAGCTACCTCAACTGCAGAAGTCAATTAGTAAAAATACAAAAAGATGATGGGACGACTGTTCTCTCTGATCATAAGCCCTTAACACGTGGTGTACCTCAAGGGTCGATACTGGGGCCGCTTCTCTTCATAATTTATAGTGCCGATATAGTAACATCAATAAAAAACTGTAATTACCACTGTTACGCTGACGATATACAGTTATATGTTTCTGTTGATCCAAATAACGTGTCTGATGCTGTTTCTAAAGTAAACGAGGATCTGAAGAGGATTTCTGATTGGTCAGATAGAAATGCTCTAGTGCTCAATCCTACAAAATCACAATTTATGGTACTAGGTTCCAAAATGCAAATTAATAAAATTTTAAATCAAAATCCACTGATTAACATTTTAGGTCAAAGTATTGAATATGTGAAAGAAGCTAAAAATTTGGGCGTTACTTTTGATGGGCTTTTAAGGTTCGAGAGTCACATCACAAGTCTTGTTAGTAACAGCTTTTATCGTTTAAAAGTATTATATAAAATACGTAACTTGCTAACAGAAAAAGCTCGAATTACTCTATGTGAGTCTTTAGTCCTTTCACGACTTAATTACGGGGACATCGTTTCTGGCCCTCGACTTTTATGTAGAACAAAACGACTGATTCAGAGGGTACAGAACGCATGTTGTAGGTTCTGTTTCAACATTCCTCCTCGAACTCATATTTCGCCTTATGTTAATAGTGCCTCCATGTTAAATATGGATTCTCGTAGAAAACTTCATCTAGCCTGCCTCATGTTTGATGTCATAAAATTTAAAAACCCTGCTTATTTGTTTTCAAAATTAGCTTTCTCCCCTTTTCATAATATCTACGGTACTCGATCAACGCGTTGTCCCTTGGCAGTAGAAAAACATAAAACTGTTGCGTTTGAGGGCAGCTTTCGTTACGCAGCAACAAAATGCTGGAACAACATTCCTCCTCCTTTTCGTCATTTATCTTCTAAGTTCTCATTCAAAAGTAACATGAAAAGGTGGCTTCTCGATAGACAATTCAATGTTGTTGCGTGACGAAAATTATCTTCTCCTTCTTCCTCCTTTTTCTCACAACTTTTCCAACTTTTGGATTGTCATGTGGCATACGGTAGAATATCCATTTAATAGCGTAGTATATTCCTTATAAGTAATACAAACTTCCTTACATCATTATCCTCCGCCGTATTCTGTTCATCTAAAATAAGCACTGCTTTTTATAGAAATACACTTATATTACAGTTAACACTCTCTCTCTCTCTCTCACACACACACACACACACAAACACACGTACACACGCACACAAATATCAGTGAATTGAATTCATCTCGCAACTCTGTTCGGGTGGTAGCAGAATACCAGTGTTTTGCCTTTTAAAGGCAAAATTACACTGAGCTATGGCCCTGTTGTATTGTATTGTTTTTTTGTTGTATATTTATTAGTGTAATTTTAAGTTACTTTATTTTTGTCTCTTATATCTGAAGTTTTTATGTCTTTTGTCATTTTTGTAACGTGTGCAATACAATAAACGGATTATCTATCTATCTATCTATCTAATCACTATGCAAAAGATTGCAATAAGAACATCAGAGGTCGAGGAGGTGCAATGAAAATGCATAGAAGAAGCAGAGGTAGGGGCAGAGCCCACCTAGTAGAGCATAAAGGAGATTTCTCACTTATAGCTTTTTCAGCAGCAGCAGCAGCACAAGAAACAACAAAAATATCATTCGCTATTGACTCCGGAGCAACTCATCATATGATTAATGAAGAATATATAAAATATGTAGAAGAAATAAAAGAGATTCCAGGAATAACTGTGAGAGTAGCCAATGGGCAAACTATAGACATAAAGAAAGAAGGAATTATTAGACTGAAATCAAAAGAAGGACATACAATAACTATGCAAGTCCTAATTGTCAAAGATTTATCAGTGAATTTGCTATCAGTGAAAAGATTGAATGAGAAGAATTTTGATGTAACTTTTAGAAAGAATATTGCAGTGTTGAAACACAATTCAGGAAGAAGAATGGAGGGCAAGTGTGATGGAGGCCTATTTAAAATAAAATTCACAGTAAGAGAAGATAAAGCACTTACAACTACAGTAGACAAAAACTTATGGCATCGACGCTTGGGTCACCTGAATCATGGCGGTCTACGAATATTGGGCTTACCCTATTCAGAGGAAATATGTGACATATGTATGAAAGCAAAAGCAGAAAGAAAACCATTTCAGGATTCAGCCAAACCAAGGTCAAGTGAAATAGGAGAACTTATTCACACTGATATTGGAGGACCATTGCCAGTAGAAACTTGCAGAGGTGAAAAATATTTTGTTACAATAATTGATGATTACTCACATTTTACGGAAGTTTATCTGCTAAGACATAAGAGTGAGGCAACAGAAGTACTGAAGGATTATATAAAAAGGAGTAATAATCAAGGAATTAACATAAGAAAAATAAGATCCGACAATGGAGGCGAATATCAAGCGTTAAAAAGTTTTTGCAAGGAAAATGGAATAGTTCAGGAATTCACATGCAAATATACCCCCCATCAGAATGGAGTTGCCGAACGAATGAATAAAACACTCATGAATAGAGTGCGAGCATTGCTGTTAGAAAGTAATCTACCTAAGTACTTATGGGGTGATGCACTTAAGTGTGCAGTTTATACGCTAAACAGATGTCCAACAAGAGTGCTAAAAGGAGAAAATCCAGCGAGCATATATTTGGGAAAAACAGAACTGGACAAACTAAGAGTTTTCGGCAGCAAGGGGTGGATGGTAAACTTACCAAGACGAAGTAAACTTGAACCAAGAGGTACTGAAGTCAGAATGATCGGATATGGTAACAGTGGATACAGATTGTGGAATCCTATAACAGAAGAAATAACAGTATCAAGAGACATAATGTTTGATGAAACAGACTATAGATATGAAAAGGAAACTGTTACACAAACAAGACCAAAACTAGTAAGACTTGTAGAAGATGAAAAAGATTCAGAAGATGATTATGACGACTATGAAACACAAAAAGAAGAATCAGATCAAGTAGATAATGCAAGTGATGAAGAAAATGTTGAATCAGTGAAACAAAAGTCGGATGAAGAAAACAGAAAACCGAAAAGACAGTCAAAGATACCAGACAAGTTAAAAGATTATGATCTGAACATAGCTTATGCTTTACTAACCGATGATCCTCTTACATACGAAGAAGCGATAGAAAAAGGACAAGAATGGAAAGAAGCCATTAACAAGGAAATAAAATCGTTAAATAATTTACAAGTATGGTCAGAGTGCAAACTACCAGAAGGAAAGAAAACAATTGATACTAAATGGGTGTTTCGCACAAAACAAGACGGCACTACGAAGGCTCGCCTCGTAGCCAGAGGCTTTCAGCAAGAAGATGATAATCAAGACTTATATTCACCAGTAGCAAAGATGACTACTATTCGGTTGATGTTGTCATTGGCAGTAACAAAAAGTTGGGACATTAGGCAACTTGATATTCCATCAGCGTTCTTGAATGGGCAACTTGATTCAGAAGTTTACATAGAAGTGCCCAAAGGAGTGAAATTAAATGACAAAGAAAAAGTCTTGAAGTTGAATAAAGCCCTGTACGGACTCAGAGAATCACCACGATGCTGGAATGACACTATAAACAACTTTTGTGAGAAAATAAAAATGAAACGTTCAAGACACGATGTTTGTCTCTATACAGGAAAGGACATATGGCTAATACTCTTCATTGACGATATCCTACTATTGGGAAGTAAAGAAAACATAGAAATGACAGTGCAGAAATTAAAAAAGGAGTTTAAAGCAAAAGATATGGGAAATGTCAGAAGTTTTCTAGCAATCGACATAGAAAGAAATGAAAATACAATAACTTTATCACAAGAAAAGTTTATTGATAAAATAATACAACAATTCAGTATGGATGAGAGCAATATAGTTGAAAGTCCAATGGTCACCAATTTCCATCCGGAACAGACACCTGCAAAGAGAAAATTACCATTTAGAGAACTCATTGGTTGCTTAAACTATTTATCAAATATGACTAGACCGGACATCACTTACGCTACAAGTTTCTTGAGTAGATATTTGGATAAATACAATGAAGAATTATGGAGAGCTGCTAAGAGAATAATACGATATCTAAAGGGAACAAAGAAATTTAAGTTAACCTATAAGAAGAATGAAGAAAATAACATCTTAGCCTTTTCAGATGCAGACTGGGCTGGCGACCAACTAGATCGGAAAAGTACCAGCGGCAGTGTGATATTTCATGGGGCAAATCCAGTCTCATGGTCATCCAAAAAGCAGAATGCAGTAGCCCTCTCCACAGCCGAGTCTGAGTACATTGCGGGGGCAATGTGTGCAGCAGACCTTCTCTTTATAAAAGGACTTACCAGTGAATTATTAAGTGATAAGTGTAGTGCGGTAATGGTAGTGGACAATCGTAGTGCATTGAGCATGATGTGTAATTACGAAAACACCAAGAGATCGAAGCACATAGACATAAAAGTGCATTTTCTAAAAGACATTGTTTGCAAGAAGTTTATTGCAGTAGACTACATACCAAGTGACAAAAATGTGGCAGACTGTTTCACTAAAGCGTTGAGTGTTGAAAAGTTTAAGTATTTTCGTGATAAGTTAAATTTGTATTGATTTTTTGTTTGTTTACCTTTTATGTTAGTATTGAGGTTATTTTTGTTGTCATCTGTCAGTGTCAACTTTGTCTTTGGTGTAAACAGTTGTCAAAGTAGTGTTGCCATTTAAATTTAGAGTTACCAATTATTTTGGGGTTGCCACGTGTTAAATTAAAAACTACCAATTTCAAGTTTTGATATGTAAGAAAATGTAAAAGATTTGTAAAAGGGACTTGAAATTGAGAGGGGGTGTCGAATATTGAACGCGCTTAGGAACGCACCTTTGACAGTAATGTTTTGTCTCGCTCTCTCGTGTAAAGCTCTTGTCATGGTAATGTACGGCTCCCTGTTATAAAATAAAATACTCTGCGATTAGAAAGTCGTTTCACTAAATAGCAGTAATTATTCTATACACAACTGTGCGTTTCACTAGAAACTTTCTGCCTCGCACAACCAAACTATGGAATGAATTGTCGCCTGCGGTATTTCCGGACCGATACGACATTCAAACCTTCAAGAAAAGAGCGTACTCCCATATCAAAGGCCGGCAACGCACTTGTGACTCCTCTGGTGTTGCGGGTGTCTATGGGCGGCGGTAATCGCTTACCATCAGGTGATCCGTCTGCTCGTTTGCCACTTATGCCATAAAAAAAAAAATACAGGAAAAAAATATTGAAAATTTCACAATTTTTTTATAGTTTCTCATACTGAATCTGAAAATTGAATTAAGAATTTGTATGAAAAAGTAAAAAAGTTGTATATCGGATTTTTTTATAATTTTTTTCCTGTATTCTATACTTGATTTTGAATAACACTTCAAAATCAAGCGCGTTTTTCTAACACCCTGTATACAGGATGTAACAAAATTGGTTTAGGACCCGTTAACTGGGGATTCTACTCATCGTACTGAACAACTTTTGTTCTACGACTTTGCTCAAATGGCAAAAAAAATTTTGGATTGTGCATAAAATTGATCATCTATTTTGTCGTTTTTGCCAATTTTTTATGGAGAGTCCAATTTTTTTTTGGGTTTGAGCAAAGTCGTAGAACAAAAGTTGTTTAGTACGATGAGTAAAATTCCCAGTTAATGGGTCCTACACCAGTTTTGTTACACCCTCTAAGTTTTATATAAAAAAACATACAGTTACAGTAGTTTTACAATTTAAACAGTTATCGATAAACACACGTAATACGTCCTTATCATTCATTCATTCATTCAAATTCCCCCAAATTAGGGTATTTCGTATTTTTATTTTTAAGCAACACTGAACGATGGAAAATGGCGACAATTTGTGTTGATTTTTATAAAGTTATTCTTATTCAAATCTTAACAAAACAGTTATTGACCTGTGAAACGTGATACCAGCGCTCTTGTTATCTCTGGTGGAAGAGATTTACACGATTTTACTACGCAATTCGGCATGTTTTTGTGTAACAAGGAGTAAATACGGAGGACACGTTGTCGTGACCGTAGAACGATACAGACTGAGTAACTAATAAGACTTTTAGCCATATTTGCCGTTGGGGCATGTTTGCCACATAGAATAGTGTTCTGGAGATATGACATTTCACTGAAAAAACATAACTAAAGACGAGGCGGTATGGCCATGGAGCCTTAGCCTGCCCAACAAGGGCGAAAAAAAAAACCACTAGCTGTCAGACTCAGAGTGCACCCTTGAAGGCGCTACGTTGTGCCTTCCCCATCTCGGGGTAAATTAAAACAAAAAAAAAAAAAGGCGCTACGTTGGTTTTGTGATTTGTCTAACGATTTACATTGAGTATACAAAACTCCAAGAAATGGAAGAAAACGTTGCTTTAGATACCGCCAAACAAAAGAAATTTGAAAAATCCATTAAAGGAATCAAAAAGATAATAAAGGTAAAATATACACACGTGACGAGTCTTGCACACACATGGTTGGAGGTTATGTTCTGTGCTATTTATTTGTGGCTTTTTTACTTTCACAGGAATCTAAAACAGATCCTAACGTTGAATTGAAGGATGGCAAACGCGAGAAGAGAAAGCGAAAGGAGCGTGGCTTGGTTTATTTGTCACATATTCCACACGGTTTCTACGAGGTTAGTCATTAGTCCAGTACCCATTGTATGTTGTTCTGTGAAGTGCATCCTCCTTGAAGTAGCTCTGTAGAAACGTTCTGACAATATCAGCTCAGCTCTGACCCACCAGAAATTTGAAACTCTTATGTACGATATTACCTCTCACTGTCTTTTTGCAACATTTAGTGGTATTAATTCTAGAGATGTTACAAGTAAGTATTCACCAATTTAATATTGACTTCTCAGTGGCTTAGTGGTTAGTGCTCCTGACTAGTGATCTGAGAGTCATGGGTTCGATCTCCACCCAGGCCAAACAGATTTGTTTGCTCTGTGTCTGGGTGTATTATATCTATAAATATGAGTCCTATAATATCAAAGGTGGCAATATCCAGTCATACTCAAAAATTATCTATGAATACCATATTGTTTGTCTGTGAACGTAGAATCCATAATAAGAATAAATTCGTAACAAAATTGGCAGTAACGTAATCAAATTACCCAACAAAAGTAGCAGTTCATTTCAAACCCGGCATTATAACTTAATTTATTAACTTAATTTGCCTTTCCTTAGAAAGTATACTGTTTGGATATTGCCGCTTTTGATATTATAGGACTCTATATATATGTATTTGAACGTATATGTGTATGTATATCAGTCTCTGGTTCCTATAGTACACAGGGAATCCTAGTTTGCAGCCAGATGACCATGTGTGATTTGTCCCGGATATTTATTTATTTCTAAAGATCAGATCTCAAGCATACAGTCTGGTGACAATTTTGGATAAGACCACTTGTTAGTGTCCAAATCAATTTATGTTTCTTCTGTCAGAATGGCAGTTTTCATCAGCCAGTTTAACATTATGTGTACGTTGCAATAGCCTGGATTGTTTTTATAGGGTGTTATTTTTAAAAAGCTTCAAAATATGTTGATTGGTACTGGTACCTTAAAAGCATAAGAGTATAAAATAAATGGGATAACCCAGGCAGTACCCAGTGTTTGTTATTAACGACTTCAAAAAAGGAGGTTCTCAATTTGACTGTATGTTGTTTTTTTTGTATATGTATGTTATGCGATTACTCCTCCAATTATGAATGGATTTTGATGATTCTTTTTTTTGTTTGGTAGGTAATACTTCAGATGTAGTCCCATATAAATTTTATCTAAATTGATTCAGTGCTTTCTGAAAAAATCAACAAAAAAAGACAGCAAAATTGTAGTTGTTACAATTGAAGTCTGTTGTTTTTAAAGTGTTCAGCATTGTCGATTATTTCTGGTAAAAGTTAATGAAAAATAAAAGTAAAATGATTAGGTACTTAATACATTATGGTCTTTGTTTTGATGTTTTTCTTCATTCAACATTCAAAAATAACGAATTGCAAGCCTCAAGATTGAACAAATAAAAATATATACATCCTTAATTGTAAGTCAGAAATCACACTTAACTGCTCCATTCTATTGAGTATACCTTGTGTTAACCGGTTGTGTACTCCCACGGGGCGCAGCACGCCATGACGCAGTACTTCAAGCAGTTCGGCGTGGTGACGAACGCGCGCGTGATCCGCTCGCGGCGCACCGGCGCCTCCCGCGGCTGCGCCTTCGTGGAGTTCCTCGCGCCCGCCGTCGCGCAGATCGTGGCCGAGACCATGAACAACTACCTCATGGGAAAGCGACTCATCAAAGGTAGTTTTTTTTTTACCCTCAGTTGGTAAGCCCTTGGCATCATCTCACCTGATGGTAAGCGATGATTGAATTGAATCTTCGATTAAGGCACACTTAGAGGACTAGTCAGGACTATAGGAAGCCACTGAATATCTTTGGCTCAGAATCACTATAACGAGTGGAAGTCTAGGAAAAGCAACCATAGATGTCCGTTTTGTGATATGATAACAGGGCTGCAGTAGATATGTGTAAGTTGTTGTGGTCTGTTTCTCGCAATTGGGCAAGTGTGTGCTTACTGCAAACATACTGAGAACCTTGATGACGCAGCCCTGTCAATAGCAATTTGACTGAACCCTACATAAACTATATATAAAATCCATCGAGCTAGACACCCAAACAGCTAGACACTCATACACTAATGTGGGACATCACACACTAAACAACAGAATCGTAAAAATATGGAACAAGCTACCTCAAGACGTGGTTGATGCCCCCTCCGTAAATAGTTTTAAAAACAGACTGGACAAATGGTGCAAAGACAATCCAATTTAGTGTATCCTCAAAGTGAACTTAATGGACTATCATGTAACACCAACACAGATATAGGCATATCAGCTATTAGCTGCTCGCCTATTACTAAATAATAAATAAATAAAAACAGTAATATAAAGGAAAATTAAACTAGTAATATTACCAGTAGTGGGAAGTCCTGATTTTTGGTGAAACAGTAAAAACTAATTAGACAGTTTTGCTTTTACTACATAAAATCATATGTCACTTCAATGTTGTTTAAAATAATGAATTTAACCATGATTGCCAAAATGATAGTATGTAAAAATCAATGCTAAGTATAAATTCAATTTACAGCTGTTTACATTCCTCCTGAAAAACAAAGACCGAGAGCGATGAGGAAACATTGGAACACTACACACAATCCAGGGGCAGAGCTGCGACTTAAGATGAAAAAGGTATGTGTTGTGTGTTTACATACATAATGATTGAGGGGAGCACTAGGAGCCAGTTGATACGTATGGATAAATAAAGAAATATAACTATGCTTGTATCAACAACTGTCTATTTGGCACCATTTAGATCACAATAGTTTATGATTTAAAGTCAACACCCACAGCAAAAAATAACTTTGCTCACTTAGTAAACAAATAACTATTTTAACACTTTTTGTAGGCCTACAATGCAAACAAAGATGAAAAGCAAGAGCTGCGGCGAGCAAAAAAAACATTAGCTAAGTAAGTGGTCTGCTTCTAAAGTGCTATTGAGTTTGTTTACCTTTAAATTTCACAATTGTATTTTTTTTGTCTTTTCAGTTTGTCGAGAACTAAAGAAATGTTGAGCGAAATGGGTATTAAGTATGATTTTTTCGTTCCGGTTGACGTGCCAGAAACATTAGCTGATAAACTGGGTGCAGCAACACCTGCAGTCACGACTGAAGCAAAAGTCAAACCGATAAAAGTAAAAGAGCACCTAATGAATCAGAAGAAAGTCAAAAAAGAGTCAGAACCAGTGACTGAAAAGAAGGTAGCAATAGTGAACAAAAAGAATGAGAAAACAGGATCAAAAAAGCTCCAGACTAAAAGCGATAGCAGTAAGATTGTTATAAGTGTGAAGAAAGAAAGTAAAAAGGAACAGAAAAATCTTAAACCTAAAAGCATAAAACCTCTAGAAGACTTTGTTAAAATCCAAGAAGATTCTGAAGATAGTGAGGGTTCGGAGCAATTTGATTCTGATGAGTTCGAGAAAATCTTGGCCAATGAGGATGATTTAAGTTCAGAGAGTGAGGACAGCTCACTTGGTAGCGATGACAATGAGTCTGAAGGTGATCCAAGTGATGATGAAAGGTAACATACCTCTTATTTGCTGATTACCTGCATTATAAAAGACTAGTAGAGTGAGGTATCTAAAGTTGAAACTGTGGTTCTGGAATTTTCAAGATATTCTGCTCTTTTGAGGGATCTTGATCATTTTTACAACTATAGAGAATACAAGTTTGGAATAATTCTAATTGATATTTAGACCTCAGCTACCTTAACAGTATTTGCCTTCATTTTCAGTATTGAAGATATTTTGCCTCCAAAGAAGAACACATCAAAACTTGTGCAGAAAACTCCACAAATGCAGCTACAAAAGAAGGGTAACGTCCAACAGAGCCAACAGCCTCAAGGCAAAAGAAAGGCTGCTCAAAGTAAGTAACTAAGGTTATACTTATGAAAACATTGTAGCTTCAGTTTCTATTAGGATTTCATGCCTAGAGGGCGCCAACGGAGCCCTGTTACTGCGGTTACTACGCCATACGTCTGTTCCGCCGTGTCTGCTCTACCTTGAAATGTCTATATCTTTGGAACTGTAAATCATTTTGGGAAACACTTTCACAGGATTAATTACAAATGCTTATTAATATTATAAATGCAAAGTTTGTTTGTCTTTCTTATTTATTTATTTTGTTTTATTTAGGAATAAACAGTCTTCTTAGGAAATATTATATGAAGAATATTTTTCGCGTCGTGTCCACGAGAAATCAGGGGTTTTTTGCATATATCTCTGGGCAAAAAAAACCTTGACGAAAACCTTAATTTTTAGCTATTTGTCTATTGTAATTCTGTAATACATCATACATACAAGCTTCATACTCAGTGCGATTTATAATAAATCGACAAGTGCGTGTCAGACACGCTGTAATCATGCGATCACGCAACCTCAGCGCGCGAGTCCAGTTTGCACTTGACCTGCTTTTTAACTTACGCTTTCTTTTTACAGAAACTGCCGCCGCTGTATCTCCCAAAAAATCGAAGTTTGAGAAACAAGTTAGGCAGAAATCAAATACTAAACAATTTAAGAAAAAATAAATGGTTTAGTTGAAATTACTTTGTTTTTCACTAAGACCAACACCATTTTTCTATTAAAAAGAAACTCCCACTTTGTGGCTCGGTGAAGGTCACGGGAAGCCGCTGGATGCGGGCAGCGCAAGACAAGTCACGCCAGTCGTTCATGGAACTCTATGGGGGAGTTCTTTGTTTAGCAGTAGACGTCTTTTGGCTGGTGATAAAAAAAAAAGATTTGCAAAATTATCATGTAACATACATATATTTTCCAAAGGATTTGTTGGATGTTTGTGGATTATAAATAGATAAAATGATGTGGTCACTTAATCTCTAAATTATACAGAAATTATGACTGGCTTGGTTTAGTAGTCTATAAACTACACAGAAAAGTAGACGGATTCATTCCAGGACAAGACACATTTCACATACAGCACTGTTCATTTCCTCCGATGTCTACAGGCGGGCAAACTTGAGAAATGGATTGTGTTCCTTTCTGCAAATCCTTACAAAAAAATTGGGGGGATTTAGAAAAAAAAAATATGTACATTAAAATAAGCAAAAAGAAACAAGCGAAGATATGTAAAGGGTGTCCAGCGGGAATTTTTCGATTTTGAAATTAAATAAAAAGTTAACTAATAAGTTTAAACATTTATTATATTTTTAAAATATAACAAGTGTTTGCGGATTTCACTTCTTAAAAATAATGTCTTCCAAGTGACGTCCATTCCTTGCAATACACTCTTGTAAGCGAACCCTCATATTGGCAAGTACGCGCTAACAACGTTACATTATTTTTAAGAAGTGAAATCCGCAAACACTTGTTACATTTTAAAAATATAATAAATGTTTAAACTTATTAGTTAATTTTTTATTTAATTTCGAAATCGAAAAATTCCCGCTGGACATTCTTTATATAAAAATGGCGCCGAGTGGACAAGTGTGGTAGTTTATAGATATTTATATTTCAGGTTTTACTTTTCACTTTGCAATAATATTTTTTACCAAGAAACTCCTCCCCAATTTTCGAAAGGATTTGCAGAAAGGGACATTTAATCCACGTGCACGTATTTATTACAACAGTAGATGTAGTAACATGCAATGAGGTGGATTATCCATGAGTCGTGTAATATAACAAACAATAGTCGGCAACTCGCTCCAACTCGACCGAAAGTCTACTACTATACTGCCTTTGTTCATAAACTATCCGTAGGAACCATAACCGAGTGACCGTACGGCACGGCAGTGCCACAACTCTGGAGTCGAAATAACGACATATCGGCGGGGGAGGCGAGTGCCGCTCTTTACGTAGTAACAGTTATTATTCTGTGCCACAGCGTCCTCACCGCTGGGGCAGGGCGTTTCCCACGTTTTCTCGAGGGTAGGCTCATCCTCACCCACGACGTGAGATCCCGCGCCGACTGCCGCGTCACTGGTCCCCGCCGCCGCCGCCGCCGCCGCCGCACTCCGGGGGCAGCTCCACCACCACGGGGCGCTCGTCCTCCTCGTCCTCGTCCAGCCCCGAGAAGTCCCAGTGCAGCGTGCGGGCCAGGTGCTCCCGCAGCCGGTCCAGCGCGGCGCGCAGGCGCGGCGGGGCGGGCGCGGGGGGCGCGCGCGCCGTGCGGAACAGCTGGCGCAGCTGCCGGTACACCAGGTTCCGGTCCGTCACGATGTCGGCCAGGAACTCGCGCGGCATCTCGTCCAGCTGCGGCCGCAGCGCGCGCGCGAACTGCTCGAACACCGCCGCGTGCGAGTGCAGCGCCTCGTCGCACGAGCACAGCACCGCCACGAGGCTCTTCCAGTGCTCGAACGCGTCCAGCGAGTGCCCGATCAGGAAGCACACGTAGGCGAACTGCAGCTCCCCGATGATGTCGAGCGGCCTGCAGGGGGGGGGGGGGCGAGTGTGAGTGTGAGAGTGCGCGGGGGCGGGGGCGGGGTGCGGGGCGTGTCACTCACCGCGGGTGGCGCGCCAGTATGAGCCGCAGCGCGTGGGAGCGGTCCCGGCAGAGGCGCGTGAGCTCGGCCGGCGCGCACCCGGCCGGAGCGCGCGGCGCCGCCTGCAGCCGCAGCGCCGTGCCTGCGCGATCACCGATCAATAATATAACAAATCTTTGGCTTTGAAAGTTTTGCTACCTACTGTCTGCCATTTTATTTTTCACCTCCGGCAAAGTGTGCTTTCGGTGCCTAAAAACTCGCAGCAAAAACGCTTTTTGCTTCGAGCGTGAGAAAAAGTAATTCGAATTTGAAACACCCCCTTTTGCTTGGCGCTGAAAAAAATATGGGCCGTATAAAAAAAAATTGAAGAAAGAAAGAAAAAAAGAAATAAAATGATGGTCCGTCGCTAGTAATATACAGGGTGACTGGTTGAACGACGGACGTATTTAAGGAGATGATATGATAATTTACATACTTTTCAACCATATAAAACAAAAAAATCATACACTCAAAAAACACAAGTTACATATTTTTTTATAAAACGTAACTATTCTTGTGTTTTCTAACTCTATGCCTAGGTACTTACCACTTTCCCACAGCGTGCACCGAGCTGCTCGTGGTCGCTAAGGCCAATCTCTTGGACAGGCTGATAACATACTGATAATGAAAGGATGGAGTTCGTCTTCATGTAGGATACTTTACCCCAACCACTGGGATACCTGGAAATGCCTTCTTCCGCGTACTTTCACATGGGTAATAATCGAAGTAAATTGCTTTGTGCGGGTTCACTGGATAACGAACGATTCCTTCCTCGTCCTTGATCAGGGTTAGGAACTGGAGGAAGGCCAAGTCTCCTAAGAAGTCCTATGACGGCAGCTTATGTAATTCGTGATACATTGCAATATGACGTTAATTCACGTCTAACAACACTAGCTTACATTACATAGCACCACACCATATCCCAGTATCCTCATTAGAGTACTGATAAGCCATTATCACTCACTATCAAGGCACCGAAATCCACGCGACAGCTACGTAAGTAAAACCAGAATGTTCGGGACGAACGGGACGCGTGAACGCACGCCACCCCTACGACGGCCCGCGGGCGACTGACTAGGGCCGGCGCGGCGCGGCGCAGGGCAGAGACGCGGGAGCAGTCGCTCACGCGCATGCGCAGTATTGCGCAGTGGCGAGTCCGCGCCGCGCCGCCGCTACTCGGGGTCGTTGCCCGAGGCCGCGTACACGTGACTTAGTATTTAGTAAAATGTAGAGGTGAACTTTAAAATTATTTTTTAAATGATGAAAATTAAGGTCATGTTTTTTTTACATATTTGGAATGTGTATCAGCTTCTTATTCACCTCCTTAAATGCGTCCGTTGATTTACCAGTCACCCTGTATAAGTCGATGTGGTCCGTTTAGAAACTTATTTTGGCCCAGCGATTTAACTCATAGGTACAAAATGTTTTATGTTAAGTTTGTAAATTATGTTATATAATAAAATGTAAATGTAATGAAAAATTTAATTAAAATAAATATGTACTAGTAAACATTAATATTGCTCACTTAAAAATATCATGTTTGGTTTTCATCTCAGATTTTCATAAAAATGTCAAGCAGCACAGTTTCTAAAATTGTCTCCAAAGAGAATTTAATCACCTACGTTTTTTTACCTATAATCTACAAAACTTTTCTTACTGGTAGAGGTGAAAAGATGTATGTTTCACGCGAAATGTTATTTTTATGTCTTGTGCCTTTTACTCACTCACTGTGCTCAGTATTCTACTTCGCTAGTTCGTGATTGAAAGTCAGCACTCATAGCAAAAAATAACTTTGCACTTGTTCAACAAATAACTATTATTTTTCAAAGTAACGAGCACCTATGACACTGACGTGAATTGATAGTTCCGAGCCAAAGAAGTTTGATATCGTCACTCCGCTCCTCTATAGAACGCTAATACGTCAGTTTCAATATGAAACCGAGTGGACTAAGTTGAGGGGAAAATCTGAGGTGCGGGAGGGGGAAGCTTCATAACTGTTCGAATTTTTGAATCTAAGAATGTCATACCTATGAATTATTTACGATTAATCACCGCAAGATGTCAACTGTCTGGATTTAAATCGTCGAATAGCAATAGAGTATTTGAAAATGACAAAACTCAAAATACGACTGAAAAATCTAGTGATGGAGGTAATAGAAAGGATCACAAATATCAAAAATTCTTACGATAATTTTTAAAATGAGGATAACAAAATAAATTAAGCATATTGTTCCTTGTTAAATCTTAATACATAAACAATACTAATACAAATTCACAAATATAATACAGTTAAAATACATATCAAATACCCCCCTCCCCCTCCCCATTCCCCCATCCCTCATCCCATTTCAAAGGTTGGCAACGCACTTGTGACTCCTCCGGTGTTGCGGGTGTCCATGGGGGACCGTAATCGTTTAACATCAGGTGATCCGTCTGCTCGTTTGCCACCTATCAATCACATAAAAAAAATATATATATACCTATATATAAGGTGCTTCCAAAATATATGCCACGGCTGAAATGGGAGTAAGAGTCATGAATATAGATTACAATAGTAAAAACAAATCGTACCCCGGAGTCTTTAAATTGATTTGGGAGAGTAAACAAATTTTGTTTACCTTGATTTAATTTTGCATAACACGGTCCGTCAAGTACGTACGCTCCGCCATGAAATCATGAATGAACTCGATGTCATTTCGCTAAATGAAAGCAACGCACGCTCGTGTCGCTTTCGACAGGTTATTTTAGTGATCAGCTGATTGTCTTTAAATGGAATGTAACAAACTTACCAATTATTAAAACGGCTTATTCACGTAACAAGGTGATAAACTTACTATCACACTTTGACAGGCTTTGGACTGTCAAATTACGTACTGTAAAGTATCACTGGTGGCTGACTCACACCAAACCTGCTCATACGGGTTTACGGCATAGGCAGGGATGTTATTGCACTCGCGGTAGCAGATTATCATCACGTTATTTACAAGATTAACACAACACTGCTGGTGGCTGACTCTTACACCAAACCTTTGCTCATGCAGGTTTACGGCATGCGCAGGGATGTTATTCGGCACTCGCGGTAGCAGAGTATCATCACCTTATTTACAATCTTTTACACAACATAACACTGGTGGCTGACTCTTACACCATACCTTTGTTTACGGCATGCGCAGGGATGTTATTGCACTCGCGGTAGCAAAGTACCATTTCACCACCTCTTGATTTGTATGTACCTACGTCTGGGTGACATGGTTATTTCACTCGCGGGCGGGGGTGGTCATGGGTGGTGCAAAACATTCGCGTCGCGACTGCGCGTCACTGCTGCGCATAGCGAACTGACCTTTGAACTGTACGAAGGGCGCGAGCGCCGCTTGCCCCCGCCGGGTCGCGCCCCGCCCCCGCGCGAGTGATGCGAAAGGGGTGCGGACGACAGAAATCAAAGCCTTGTGCGGCATGACACAAGGACCGACTTTGTTTGATGTCTAGCCGCAACGTCGGAGCGTTTACGCAGTTTCCGCGCGCCTAGTTTTCATTCAACACACTACGGGATGGCTTAATAAAGTAAAGCAATTTATTTTTATGATTGTTATTTTTTTGTATGGGAAAAAAAATAACAATTTCCGGACATGAATTTCTCATTTTCGTGATCAGTATACTTGATACTTTCTCCCATTTCAGCCGTGGCATATATTTTAGAAGCACCCTATATATATTTTAAAAATAAAAAATCAAACCGAATCGTAGTTCTAACTGTGCTTGTTTTTTTTTCCTTGTTGTAATTTGTTTTATGTTGTTTACTGTCTGTTAAATAAATGTATCTCTCTATCTCTAGTTTCTAAAACATATCTATAGCTAAGCTGGGCGGAAATGCTAGAAGAAAATTTTCCAGCTGTCGTGTCTGCTCATAGTCTTAATTCTCGTTTAATTTTTATTTGGGTTCCGTTGGAAACTGAAAATATTTAGAAGAAAAAATTTGTCAAATACATTTCATGTCTACTTTGGATAAAACTATGTAAATATGCAGTCGGATATTTTTTGTTGCTTAACTTTTTGCTATATCTATCGAAAAGTCGAAGAAGTGTTACATCACTATCATATCGATACTTCTGGGTTCAAAGGGCGTAAACGCTAAATAGACCTTAGGCGTTTACGCCCTTTGAACCCAGAAGTATCAATATGTTTTGCAACGAAGTTATTTAAATAAAAATAAGTCAATATATGGCTTACTTCTGGTATGAAATCCCGCACATTTGATTTACTGAGATGTCCAGTGCGGTTTCCGCATCAGACAACGATGCAACTTGGCATTTTTACGATAAATTTACACACATTTTGTCCGATGTTACCTCGACCATTGACAGAAATAGACTGAAAGACGAAAATTGAACAAAAATTACATTTCAATTTAACTTGGCCATCTGCCCACCTTGCGGCGAGCGGCTGATACCCTGTATTGCTAGTCTATAGGGGGGGAGCGGGGTGCATGTCTGTGTTCCCAGAGATACAAACAAAAATTGTATAGAAGATAACTTTTATCCGCAGTTTAAAGATATCTTAAGCCGTGATCTCTGATACCTGCCTGATAAAGCAAATAAATAAAAACTTTAATCAATGTGCAGCAAAATGAAAATCACATTAAAAAAAAACACCTGGCACAGGTTTCAAGTGTGGCAACATTGCCTCTTCTCTTTCCTCCCTGGTGACTCTTCTGGCTCTCTTTGCTGAGGACTGTTCTGACGCGGAGTCCCCGGGAGTCTCCGGTGCCCCCGCCCCGTCAGCCACGGGACTCGCTTTGACGCCGCGCGGCCTGTCTGCGTCTGTCGTGGACATCAGCTCCACTGAAGCCCTGATGATCCCACTTTCAGGCGATAACCGTTCTGCTAATTCAGCTACAAATTTATAAATTTTATATTCATTACAACAGCAACAAATTATAGTCAAAACTCACTAGCTAAATTTGACTTTACTGGAAAATAATCATAATTGTTTGAACTGCTAGCGCCCTGTATTATATGAAATAAAATAAGACTGTTGAATTATCATAAGTACTGGTTTTAATTATAAAGGACTTAGACACATGCGCAACAAAGGTAGGTCTGATTGCTAGATCAAGGCGAGAAGAGAATGAAATACATGGCCTTATATAGAAATTTGGAAGAATGAACATAACATAAAATGAATGAACTACACAATTTTTATAAATTGACAAAAGGAATAAGTTTAAAATAAGACAGAGCGCACCACTATAGCCACGCGCTTATGACACAAATAAGCTCCCCAGGTTGAGCTAGAGCTTATAACCCTTTGGGCCCATAATATCTATTTCCTAAAATATCCAAATCCTATAACATCCGTTTCCTAAAATATCCAAATCCCATAACATCCGTTTCTTGAAATATCCAAATCCCATATCATCGTGTTTCCTAAAATATCCAAATCCCATAACATCCGTTTCTTGAAATATCCGAATCCCATAACATCCTTTTCTTGAAATATCCAAATCCCATAACATTTGTCTTGAAATATCCAAATTCCATCCGTTTCCAAATAGCATAAAATCCGTTGTTCAAAATAACCAAATTAGTGGACGGCCGACAATGCCAATTCGACCGAACAACCGCAAATCGATGTACAAGACTGCCGTTTGGTACACAGGTACTTAAGGTTAAAACAATCTAACCCCTTAGGGGGGAGTTAAGACGTCATAAATTTTTTGTATGGCATTTGAAAAAAAAAATTTTTAGTACAGTAAAGTTCCATAAGTTTCAAAAAATTCTGAATCACAAACTTTTAATTAAAAAATAAATAAAAAACATTTGTAAATTTTAATATTTTTAAAATCGCGTTTTTGAGATTTGATATCAATATATTAAAAGACATTTGGCGTATGTTTTACAAAACTTTACTAAGCCATCTCCTACCTGGAGGAGTCCAAACTTGGTATGTTTTGAAAATATTTCTTAGATTTTTGGAAAACAGGTGGCTGAAAGGTAATGGTGTAGTATATTTTTAAAACCGGCTCATAATTTGATACCCCACATGATAGGTTTCTGAAAAAAAAAAAACAAATCCCATACAAAAAAATGATGATGTCCTAACTCCCATTAGGGGGGATTTTTAAGAAATACCGCTCAAAATGATTGTTTTAACCTAAAGTACCTGTGTTCCAAACGGCAGTCCTGTACATCGAATTGCGGTTTTTTTATCTTAGCTCGACCACTAAATCTAAAAATTATCAGTTCCTGCCCAGAATATTATAACTTCTAACTTTAATATTATAAATGTGAAAGTATGGATGTTTGACTGTTTTCCACTCACGCCAAAAATGCTGAATGGATTTGGAGGTGTGATTCAATATACAGGGTGATTGGTTATTCGACGTGATCCTTCAAAGGGGTTATACTAGTACCGATTTTCCACCTGCTTTCTAAAGGTTCAGCCTCAATCCATCATCACCAGGTGTCATGATGTTCTTAAGCTGTTTAAGGCTTTGCCACACCAAAAGCAGGTCAGTAGCAGCGCAGTTTAAATGCGGGCCCGCGCATGTTGTAATACAAGAAATTATATGAAGTACATCACACCTAATTTGAACGCGGGCCCGCGCTCAAACTGCGCTGCGCCGCGCCGCTCTGCAACTGCCGGACGACAAACCGGGCAGCGCGAGCGCGGGTCAGAAGCAGCGCAGGCGCGGCGCGGCGCAGTTTGAACGCGGGCCCGCGCTGCTGTATAACTATGGCAACCATGTTAGCATGCCACACCGGGTGCGGGGCGGTCGCACGCAGTGCAGCGCAGCGCGGCGACGCGGTTACACAGCAGTTGTATTTTTTTACAACCGCTTGATGGATTTAAACGAAAAAAATATCGAATTAATGCGTGGGAACAAAAATATATACGATTTTCGAGACAAATATTATAGAAATGTAACATTCAAGTAAAATTCTCTTTTTTGACTTAGAGCCAAAAGCAGCAAGAATCCGTTCGACATCTTGCAGCCAACTAACCTCCACCCGTCAACGTCACACTGAACGCGGTTTTAACGCGGCCCCGCGTTAAAACCGCGTTGGAACTGCCGTCTGCATTCAGTGTGCCGTCTCCCGCGCTGCTACTGACCTGCTCCGCGTCTGACCTGCCTTTGGTGTGGCAAAGCCTTTAAGAGCCATTCTTATTTCGTATCGTCATCTCGTACAGTCAAGCTCGGGAAATATGGACTTCGGTGCAGAGCCTCAGGTTGATCTGGCTCTTGGGTCTTTTACCACGTTTCTGACAGATAGGCTTATTATGGTAGCTTATATAATTATCTGTGCTACTTTTAAACTTCTTTCGAAAATTCAGCAGATATAAATAAAAAGAATTACGAAATTGGGAGTTGTTCCAAGTTGTCCTTTTTATATCCAGAAGCAAATTACTGATAAGTTTTTCCTTAGCTTTGTGAGGCAGGGTGGTGAAGTTTGTACTTACGGTACAGAAAATCGATTAGTGGTGTATCCATACTAAAACAAAGTCTCTACATAATTTAAATATCTACCTACTTTTACTAAAAAGTCAGTTTTTTTTCTAATGACCTGCGAAAGAGCATTAGTTGACGAAATTCGATTAAAATATGCTTCTGTAATCTCCGTTTAAACAAATTTTATATTATCCGGATATTCGGATAATTCACTACAAATAATCCGGATAATAAAATTGGCGGATTGCAAACCCTAAACAACACAAACGGTAAATTAAGTTCTGGAGAAAATCCTTGCTTTCTGAAGGATAGTCATAGAAATGATTGTCATATCCACGCGTGTGGACTGTGGATAGGATAAAGATCCAAATATTACGAAAATACATTGAACAGCCACGCTGTGCGTACTTTCTCGCGAATCCCATAAATTTCATCTGGCATATACTAGATTGTCATCATTCAACATAAATCAGCAATTATCACTTATTAGTAGTTATTGATAGACTTCAGAAATTAAAAATGTTGTTTTGTATGGGAGGTAATGTTGTTTTGTATCCTGGTATGGGCCGTAATTACAGTAAAACAAAAATGTCGAAGAAAATTTTGACTGTCTAAATGACAATTGATTTCAAGAGAACATAAAATTATTGCATGGCATTGCACTTCATAGAGGAGAGAGTTATTTACTATTATGATATGATAACTATAACAATATGTGGCGCAAAAAGTTTCTGTTGCTTTTTTCTTATTTCCTATTAAAACGAATGTTTTGGGAAACGGATGTTTTGACAAACGGATGTTTTGGGGAATGGATGTTTTCGAAGACAGATATTTTGCGAATTTGTATGTTTTGGGAAACTGGTGTTATGAGATTTGGATATTTTATAAATTGAATGTTTTGGGAAATGGGAAGTTTTGAACATACTGGATGATTTGGGAAACGGATCTTATGGGCCGAAAGGCTTATAACAGATTTATAATAATATGGTCAAAGTGTATTCGTAAACTTGTCAGTTAGAATGTAAGAACTTTGTTTGAGAAGAGTTATGTATGTATGTATAAACTAGAGGTAAGTATGAGACCTGTGATGTGGGACGTGAGCTCCCGCCACTTGGGCCACACCTCGTAGGGGTAGGGCGCGAGGTGGCGGTCCAGGCTCAACAGGTTGTCCCGCAGCCTCTGCACGCTCTCCTCGCTCACCTCCTCCCGGCTCAGATCGTCGCTCGCTTTGTCCCACAGTTTCACAACAAACTCTTTTTTCTTAAAGTAATGCATGAACCCAGAACTGAAAAGGATCAGATTATGTAAAGGATTAATGGAAACAACGACTACTTCGCTTCGTAGGGCTCCTTTATATGATTACTCCAGTAGCCTATCCTAATCTAGAGTAAATTTGTATGCACAATGTTGAGAGATGCACCAGCCCTAGTAGCATGGCGACATATCTCGAGCATGACTTTTTTCCCTTTTACAATACGGAACCCTAAAAAAATGTATTGTTGGGAGTTTCTTTTCAACCCAACATTAGATAATATACAAGCTCCAAGCGTTAGAAACTCTGTGTTGGATAAACAAAACTCACTTAACGGACTTCACTAACCTACTTCGCATATTTAGGCCAATACTTGTTTTGATTTTATAACCGAATTGGTCAGTGTAAAAATGCTCTTTTAATGTTTAAGAAAAAAAATTGATTAGAGGTGTACCGGGGCGCGACGTCGCCAGTGGAGCTGCTGACGGCGGCGTAGTGCACGTAGTGCAGGCCGGGTGGGATCATCTTGACGCCGCGGAACTGGTCGTCCGTGCTCCAGCAGCGCAGGTCCACGCCGAACTGCGCGCCCGCCGGCACGCCCAGCAGCACCGCCACGCCGCCCTCGGCCAGCAGCGCGCGCGCCGTCTCCTGGTCCAGCGAGCATGCCTCCATTTAAGAGTACCCACTGGATTTATTGTGCTTTTTACGTTTCAACGTAGAAACGAATATATATTTAGTTTCCTTTTGGTTTTTAGGCACAAGTATTCCGCAAATATAATTTAAAAAAAAACACAGTCAAAGTGATCACGGTAAACAAATAAACGTGTTAGGTAATAAATAAGAAAGCGTTCCAAATTAGTTTCGTTAGAGTAATTTTCACTCTGACAGCAGGATAGCATATTATATTTTTTTGAAGTGTGAAAGGGACAAACTCTTGTCAGGTGAATCTTAACTTGGTTATGGAACGACTTCCAAATAGAACATTTCTTCCATCCATATACAAATTACGTATCCATTTCTACGTATGATCCAAGCTCCTAGAGAGTTTTTGAGTATACGAGGCTTTAGTGCCGTTTAAAAGATGTCCTATGATCATATTCCACTCATTTGTGCCGCTACGGTTGGAGAAATATTCGATGGAGACGGTGGTACAGACAGGGAAATGCTTTTGACATCCTAACCTAAAAATTTTCGAAACCAGGCAGCGAAGGCCTCGTTTTCCTTGAAATAACTTTTGTGACGGAGAAAAAAATAAGATCCAACAAATGTCCGACGTAAAATTTGCAGTAGTTTTGATACAATTTGACTCAGATGGTGGTACAGAGGATTTCGTCGGGCCCACCTGAGATCAGGACAATGAGCCTGTGCAGACACAAACTGATTAGTGGAACACTGTCACAAATCGCAAACGATCATTTGTAACGCATTCGCAACATTTGTGACGCAACAGAAAAAAAAATATAAGCGATCGAAACTTTCGAGGCATTTCCCCGTCTGGCCCACCAATACACCTCAATATCTCCGCAAGTGTGGCGTTACAAACGTAGTGAGTTAGCTCCAGGTAAATGTTTTCTCCGTCACTAAAACATAGTAAACAACAAAAGCATTCTATGCATTAGATACAGAGATATCAATACCTCAATTTGTATGGAGATATTGACTAGGGTGTGTTAAGTTTCTATTTTTGTAGGACAACTCACTTTATAGCAGATCATAAAAAAGAAGTAGATTTGATTAAAAATGTTTAATATACTAATATGTAACATTAAATAACTTTTAATAAATACTAAATAACTATTTTAGAATAAACATGATGTCAGAAACAGTTTATTATATTATATTGACAAAAATCTTAACCAAAATATAAACCATACAAGGATTGGGGAAATCCTATGCCTCAGTAAACATCAAACATAACATTTTTAAAATGAATAAACAAAACATTGATGTAAGTATCCTAGTTTTTTTGGCTTATACTTCCTAATTTGCCATAGACATTCTAAAGGTATAGGAAATATCTTTGGTCAGGTTACAAAAAGGAAAGAAAAAGGAATTTGCAAAAAAATAAGGATATAGTTGGAAATAAAGATAAAGTAAATATGTAACAGTTATTTAACGATAACACCTTAAGGATATTTTTATTTTTGTACCCTTGGAAAAAACCTGCGCCTTTTTTTTCACCTCAGAATTTTTTTTTACATATCTACCCGTACCCCTGCAGTGTGGACGATATGGTATAATATTAACATTATAACACTTTATTGCCCAGGTTTATTTGTCGAAACTTGGACGTAACTAAAAGTAAAAATTACATTTGAATTTTCAAGATCAGATTATTATATTATTTTGTAAGAGTTTCCTATTTTTCTATGAAAAAACAACCATATCAGTAGAATAGTAGTATAGTTTCATAATATTATGTGTTTCAAGTACCCATGTTTTTATACTGATAACTAAGCTACAATACATACGTATATAAAACAATTGAAAAAAAAAAGGACTGATAACACTTATTTCAATTACTGAACTCATTATATTAGAATACGATGTGAATTTAAGTATAGCGTTTATTTGATTCAACTTTGATAGGAATACATAAATAATAAAAAAATACAATAACTGAAATTACTGTGAAAATAATGCTAAACTACAGAATAATTATACAGGGTGACTTTAAATTAGTTCTTGATACGAAAGGCTATGCATGTGCTCATGAGAACAAACAACTTTCCCTAAGAAACCCATAGTCAAATCGCAAAAAAATTTTTGGACTCTTCATACTAATTTAGCCGGTCAGTCGCTCGCTTTGTATGGAGACTCCCAAAATTTTTTTGAGATTTGACTATGGGTTCCTTAGTGAAAGTTGTTTGTTATCACGAGTACATGCATAGCCTTTTAAAGTCACCCTATATAGGGTGACCCTAAATTAGTTCTTGATACGAAAGGCTATGCATGTGCTCATGATAACAAACAACTTTCCCTAAAGAACCCATAGTCAAATCGCAAAAAAAATTTGGACTCTTCATACTAATTTGGCCGGTCAGTTCATCGATTTGTATGGAGACTCAAAATTTTTTTTTGCGTATTTGACTATGGGTTTCTTAGGAAAAGTTGTTTGTTATCATGAGCACATTCATTATTCAAAATTACCACGGGTTCTACTCATGAAACTGAACAACTTTCCCCATGGAAGCTAAACTCAATTCGCAAAAATTTTTTTTGGAATCCTCATACTAATTGATCAACTGAACCGCGAATTTTGTATGGGAAGTCCAAAAATTTTTTTGCAAATTGAGTATAGGTTCCTTGTGGAAAGTTGTTCAGTTTCATGAGTAGAAGCCAAGGTTAATTTTTTTTCAGGTATTTCAGAAGGACCCTATATAAAAAAATATATGTAAGTTTTTTATTCGTCCATAAACTGTTTCTGACATCATGTTTATTCTAAAATAGTTATTTAGTATTTATTAAAAGTTATTTAATGTTACATATTAGTATATTAAACATTTTTAATCAAATCTACTTATTTTTTATGATCTGCTATAAAGTGAGTTGTCCTACAAAAAGAGAAACTTAACACACCCTAGTCAATATCTCCATACAAATTGAGGTATTGATATCTCTGTATCTAATGCATAGAATGCTTTTGTTGTTTACTATGTTTTAGTGACGGAGAAAACATTCACCTGGAGTTAACTCACTACGTTTGTAACGTCAAACTTGCGGAGATATTGAGGTGTATTGGTGGGCCAGACGGGGAAATGCCTCGAAAGTTTCGATCGCTTATATTTTTTTTTCTGTTGCGTCACAAATGTTGCGAATGCGTTACAAATGATCGTTTGCGATTTGTGACAGTGTTCCACTAATCAGTTTGTGTCTGCACAGGCTCATTGTCCTGATCTCAGGTGGGCCCGACGAAATCCTCTGTACCACCATCTGAGTCAAATTGTATCAAAACTACTGCAAATTTTACGTCGGACATTTGTTGGATCTTATTTTTTTCTCCGTCACAAAAGTTATTTCAAGGAAAACGAGGCCTTCGCTGCCTGGTTTCGAAAATTTTTAGGTTAGGATGTCAAAAGCATTTCACTGTCTGTACCACCGTCTCCATCGAATATTTCTCCAACCGTAGCGGCACAAATGAGCGGAATATGATCATAGGACATCTTTTAAACGGCACTAAAGCCTCGTATACTCAAAAACTCTCTAGGAGCTTGGATCATACGTAGAAATGGATACCAAATTACAATACAATCTGACACTGACAGCACTGACAGGCCTACGTTCCCATTTACGCTCTGTCTGACTGCAATAGTTTTGTACATTCCCTTTCGCACTCCACCAAATGGCAAATGGAACGCGGCTAAACAACTGTTTTGTACCTCTCCTTGATATAAACAGAGTTTGAAATAAAGGCTTACTCAGAATCAAGTATAGAATACAGGAAGAAATACAGGAAAAAAATTGGGAAAATCCGATCTATACTTTTTTTTTAGTTACCCATATAAATTCTTGATTCACTATTCAGATTAACTATGGGAAACTGAAAAAAATAATAGGGAATTTTCTAAACTCAACTAGATGGCGCTGATCAACATTGGATCTATATCTATACTTTTTTTTTAGTTACCCATATAAATTCTTGATTCACTATTCAGATTAACTATGGGAAACTGAAAAAAATAATAGGGAATTTTCTAAACTCAACTAGATGGCGCTGATCAACATTGGAAATAAGAAAATCTCTAAAAAATCATCAAAACTGATTGATATTTACTGACTAATACCATAATAATGATGAATAGCTTTCGAAGATTACTTTGCATTGAATATTTACTTTGTATTTTGTTCCAAAAAATACTTTTCATAATTTTGATGCACATAGCTTACAAGCATTGTTTTTGTATTTCTTAAAATTATTCTAACATTATACCGAGTTATAAATTGCATTTTAATCATAAAAAAGTATTAAAATCAATTCATTTTTCGTTCAGAAGAAGAAATTACATATAACAGAGAAACGAGAACGCACCCAGGTCATTCATACTTGACCAAGTCGGAAATTTATCGTTTTTGTTAATTCAATTAATCAGAATCTATGTTGAGGTGGCTTTTTATTTATTTTCAACAATATTAAATATATTTTGCTACCGTAAATTGTACGCTGCTTTTAAAAATACATTACCAAAGCTTAGAAACGCCATCTATTGAGAATCTTGTGATCGGTGTGACATACGTCATCTGAAAACTCCCTATTGTGATCGGGTTTATTCAATATTTTTCATGTATTCTATTCTAAAAAAAACTTTAAAAAGCTGCCTCGTTGCTGTTCAGACTGGGGCAGCAATAACAGCATCCTGAACGAGTAGAGTAGATTAAAGACCCTCCCGTTCGGTGGCGCCGCCAAATTCTGCATTTCCGTACGCTCGCACACTGTCATGGCGGTGCAATTAGCGAAATTACCTAATTTGCAAAAAAAAACGAAACACCAAAAGTTTTGAGCCCACAGTTATAAAATAAAAAATAAAAAAAAGTTGAAAGTCTGTTCTCTATGAAACGTCACAGATATAATGTCAAACCCACAGATATATAAACTAAAGGGAGATGTGCCAAGGGGGCGTGGCGCGTAGGAACGCTGTATGCACAAAACGGAAACAATCGCGGGCGCCATTGATTAGTCGTGAAAGCAACGTCACAGGAAGCGCATCGCTTGTTTATGTAAAAATGCCAAGTTGTTCGGTGGTAATTTGTAAAAATCGAAGTGTCACAAAAAACTACAAGTCGGATGGTATCACCTATCATCGGTAAGTACTCAATTAATGTTTGTTTTTAGCTAATAACAGTGTAATTACTTATTACTTACGACAGAATCCACAAAATTAAAAAAAAGGTGTCTAGGCTTTCACTTCGAGTTTAAGATCGTACATTGCCGTTCAGGCAAGTATGGCCGAGCTTCCAAGCAATACTAAAGCGGCAATGTAGGTAATGCTAAACAACGGGGTCATATTTTCATCGTTACTTGGTACGCTCGCTGCTCAGTGCCGCAAGTTAGTGTCGTTACTATGGCGAAGACTTGTCGATATGTTTTGGGATTCTTGAATGTACGAACACCGCGGTGTTGGTTTTATGAACTCTTATTGCAATATAAACATTGTACAAAATTAATCCCAATAGTTCTCCTCGTCTGGCGTATAGCAAATATTAAAAAATAAGTAATTTACTTAGATACCTGCTTACTACACAATACAATAAAAATACACAATACAACAACGAATAGATAGATAATTTTTCGCTTTAGTTTCTCAAACACCTGCAAAATGTTTTGTATCGTATTACAATAGATTGGCCATTACTTATTAGTTATGACGATGCTGCCTTGAACAAACAATAAATGAAACACACCGCCCTAGTTTAACTCGTTTCTTGACCGTGAAACAGCAAATCACCACGTTGCATAATTTACACAACCAATAAAATTATGATTGAATGCATAGTTTTTGTACAATTTACAAACTGATTATTGACCTTACTTATTGATTTTGATTGCTGCCACCCATTTTCATTGTGGATATAGTATTTTAATAAAAATTACAAAAGTGAATAATTTTCTGTGAAAGTGTATTCAATATTGTTTTGAGTAATTGACACTAATTCTTGAAAAAATAAAATCGACGACCTTGCCTTAATTATTGGTAAAATAATGAACACTTTCGCGGTTTTAATATCTACTTTGTCTAATATTATGTTCAACGTTTTGTGCTCTCTGATCTTTTTATTTTATTCTTGACTTAGATTTCCTCGTGAACCTGAACGAAAAGAAAAATGGATCGCAGCTACAGGAAGAGGTCCTGACTATTGGCCAATAACGTCCAGTGTAATTTGTTCACAACACTTTGAAGAAAAATGCTTTCAACATACAAATAAAAGTCGCAGACTTTTTGAATGGGCTGTACCTACCCTACGGTTACGCCATGTGTGCATATCTTATCCCGACACATCCTCCAAGGTATCTTATTTATTATTCTTATGTATAATTTAATTCAAAATTTGAAAATTATATTGAAAACATAAATATGTATTACCTTTGTAAGTACTACTAAGCTATGAATTATATATTTACTTATTCTATATATTTTGTGAATAATTTTGGAACTAATAAAATGTGGAACTTTCAGAAAGATGTCAAAGAAGCTACGCCTATGGAAACCGAAAACATTTCTGAGCAGAGTCATGAAAACGAAACTTATAAAGAACTACACAATGATCAAGAAAAGGTATTTATCAATCAGACCGATTTTATACATATTTTTCGTCTTGTTTGCGTTTACCATTAAAATATGTAACTGAGTTATATTTAAATTACAGGGCACGTCAGACAATTACAATGTAAACCCTGCCATTGAAGATACACCCCGTAAACGAAAACTAAAACTTGAGATGGGGCGCTGTAAAAACCAAATTCAAATGCAAAAGAAACAAATTAAAAATCTTCAAAAGAAAACTAGCCGGTATCAGAAGAAAATAGCAGAATTGAAAGATATTATGAAAGAGTTGCAACAAAAAAAATACGTCAACAGTGACCAAGCAACACATTTAGAAAACCTTGGAGCAAACGATTTGATTAGGCGATATAATGAAAATGTTTCAAGTGAAACCACTTCCAAAGCCCGTTATTCACCTGGACTGAGAGCATTCGCGTGTACATTACACTTCTATTCCCCGAAAGCGTACGAGTATGTTAGAAAGAAATTTCAAACAAGCTTGCCTCATGTACGGACCATAAAAAAATAAAAAAATACTGAGAATCTTAAAATGGATTTTAAGCATCCCTGCACCCAAGAACCTGTTTTCATTTTTCCAGACCCTTGCCACATGCTCAAACTTCTACGAAATGCATTTGAAGCAAATGATACCTTTCTAGATGAGAACAATAAAGAAATTAAATGGAGTCACCTTATAGGCGCATAAAATTAGCTAAATCTGGACATAATTCTATAACTGTAATTTTCTTTTTCTAATGTATAAAGTCTTGTTATTTATAGATAAAATAAAAAGAATTAAACATTTTAAAGGTCCGCATCAATGTAAAAAAACTGAAAAACTAAATTTTAATCACTTATTTAATTTGTAAGTAGACCATATTAAATAACTCTGTAAAAGTACCTCTGTTATGATATGACGCTTGCATTCCAGTTAAATAAATCAAAATTAAACTAATTAATTTATCAGAACTATCATTAATAAAATAGGTTCAGTAATTTACAGATTTTTTGGCTTATCTTAGCAGAAATTATAAATAACTGTAATTTAACAATTTATTCTGAATATAATATTATATGTGTCAATAAATCACTCAAAATTAAACAAATTCTCTTTGCAGTTTTCTAAAGTCTCAAATATTTGTAATTATTGGGAAACCAAAATACATAACTACTTCAAAAGTGTTTAATTTATGCCTTCAAAATATTATTCGTTCTATAAGAAACAAATTAAACAATAAATGTCCTCGATTATTCATTTATTGATATTTTTTCTTAATAACGTTTCAGTATGAACGTTAAGTCTTACGGCATAAGGTCGCAGTTAGTCCTGCTGTTGTGCGAGTCGCGGGTAAGGCGCTGAGCAGACGGCGGCGGGGCGACGCAGGCTGAACATTTTCGCCGCGAATGATAGAACAAGAGGAATCCTATACAGGGTGTATAGTGTATATATATATATATATATATCATATTGTTTTTGCGATTTCACTATAGTTTTCCTTATAGGAAAAGTTGATCAGAATCAGGAGTAGGAGCACTGACTAAAATATCGGGCACTAATAAAGTAGCATCTTATATAGTGGGGAATTTAGTGCAACGCCTAGTATGGGAACCGTTTTATTTTGGATCCGGCGCTCAAATTTGGCATAGTTGTTCCCTAGGCCGTTCTGAGTAGATTAAGCCCGGGAGCCACCGGGAGCCATCCCCCGTTTGGCAGGGGGCGGGGGGCAATTTTGTTTCTGCCGCGCCCTATTTATGGGCTTATATCTCCAAAACTATTGGTACTAGGACAAGTGAGATATCATTTTCGTATGACTAAAGGACAAGAAATTCATTTCTGTAACAAAAAAATGACTTTGAATGAATGAAAAATAAACGTAAATATTCTAAGTCCAAGTCAAATGAAAATCTTCTAAGTCCTAGCAAACGTAATTAAACGTAAATTAAACGTAAGCCTAATTAAAAATTCAAAAAATAATTAGAAACATAGGAGCCCTCGTTTCGACGCCAACCCTTGCACTTGCAGCTGCTGCGGTTGGAAATGGACTCGCACCTTTAGGCACTGCGCAAACGGCGGCAGGGAGGGGTGGTTTTTGACTGCGAAGCATAAAGACCGCGTCTGCATGTCGGCGCGGCGGCGGCGCGATCTTTTTGTCCTCCGTGTACGTTGGTAGTATTAGTCGGGGATTTAGTGCGTAGTGAACCGTTTTATTTTGGATCCGGCGCTCAAACTTAGTATAGTTGTTCCCTAGGCCATTCTGAGTGGATTAAGCCCGGGAGCCACCGGGAGCCATCCCCCGTTTGGCAGGAGGAGGGGGGAAATTTTGTTTCTGCCGCGCCCTATTTGTGGGCTTATATCTCCAAAACTTTTGGTACTAGGGCAAGTGAGATATCATTTTCATATGTCTTAAGGATAAGAAATTCATTTTTGTAACAAAAAAATTGACTTTCCAAATATGAAAAACGAAATATTTTAAAAAATGTATAAAACATGGCTACCTGTTTTTTAACATATGAGTTGATTACTTTTTACTCGTCTTTGACATTAGCATAAAAAAAATATACTCTGAAAGCCACACTTCTTAGAATTATAAAAATATAAATTTCATTAGAATAGCATAATAAATACTAAGTGAAAAAATATATATAATTTGATGCTCGGTAGAGTAGCTTAAAACGCGCGGTTTTAGTATCTGTTGTTCGTAAGTAAATAAAATGAATCATCTAGCGTTAAAAACTGACTGTTAAATAATATAATATAAACAGGTACATAATATTATTATACATATAAATATTTAAAAACGTATTTGAGAATATCCGCAAAACGTGACAATTTCTCATACGAATTATGATGGTTTACCATATAACTTGCGTTGTATTATGGTGGCCTACTATGTAACTTGCGTGGTAACGTTGATCACCCAAGTTAACTGACTTCAGAAAAGGTCATACATAATCATAATGAGTTTGACTTATTGGCGCATTAATCTCGTAACCATTTTCGTGCTTCGCAAGCCACGTCAAATTATTTTCATTACAACTGATGAAGCATCGACCAGCGCCTATACAGGGTGTAACAGAAAGGTGTGACAATACTTCAAGGTTGGCTTTTACCCATCAAACTGAACAACTTTTGTGCTACAACTTTGTTGAAATTGCAAAAAAAATTTTGGACTTTTTATACAAACTTGGTTCGCCAGCTGATCGATTTGTATGAAAAATCCAAAAAAAAAAATGCGATTTGAACAAAGTTGTAGAACAAAAGTTGTTCAGTTTGATGGGTAAAAGCCAACCTTGAAGAATTATCACAATTTCTGTTACACCCTGTATAACTTCAAAACCTCGAAAGCTTTCAGCTCGAGTTGCACAACCGCTTCGAATGCCTAGGAGAATGTGAAAATGTGGATGAATATAACGACAGGTTTGTGGAAATTGTCCAAACGGCTGGGAATAAGACCTTCAAAACAAGATGTTCAAAAAAATCATATCGGATCTTGGACCTCACCAGCAAGCTCATAGAGGAAAAACGGAGCCGAATTCTGAAATCCTCTGAAGATGCTTGTCAATATCGGCGACTAAACAGACAGATCTCCAAGTCCTTGACCCACGATATACGCCAATTTAATACTAATCGTATTAAAGAGGCTATCGTGCGCAATAAAAGGTCAAAGATATTGGCAAGGGATCTGTCTGCTAGTCAAAGCCAAACTGTATACCGAAGATGTCCCAGACGTCAGCCTGTGCGAGATTAGAATGGCTCTCAAACAGCTTAAGAACAACAAGGCACCGGGTGATGACGGAATTACGGCTGAGCTTCTGAAAGCAGGTGGAGAACCGGTACTTATAGCTCTTCAGAAGCTATTCATTTCCGTCATTCTCAAACGCCTACAGCATGGCACAGAAGTGTGGTGGTGCTCTTCTTCAAGAATGGTGATAAGACTCTGGTGAAGAATTACAGACCCATCTCACTCTTGAGCCATGTCTACAAGCCATGTAGTCATTACGAATCGTCTCGCTCGCAGGTTTGATGACTTCCAGCCTCCCGAACAAGCTGGTTTCCAAAAAGGCTTCTGTATCATAGACCACATACATGCGCTGCGGCAGATTATACAGAAGACCGAAGAGTATAATGGCGTTTGTGGACTATGAGAAAGCTTTTAATTCGGTCGAGACCTGGGCTGTGTTACAGTCTCTCCAACGGTGCCAAATTGACTATCGATACACATCGAAGTGTTGAAGTGTTTATATAAAAACGTCACCATGACAGTCCACCTTCAAGATCAGAATTCGAAACCTATCCGGCTGTAGCGTGGGGTGAGACAGGGAGACGTTATATCTCCGAAACTGTTTACCGCTGCATTGGAAGACGTTTTCAAGCTTCTGGATTGGAGAGGACTGCATCAACATCAATGGCGACTACATCACTCACCTTCGATTTGCTGATGATATTGTGATCATGGCTGAGACCTTGTAGAAACTAGGCGCAATGCTCGATGGACTCAGTAGAGTCTCCCAACAAGTGGGTCTTAAAATGAAAATGGATACGACGAAAATCATGTGAAACGTTCATGTTACACCCACACGATGGAAACTACACTCGAAGTTGTTGACGTATAATGTATACCTGGGACAAACATCCAGTAAGGTAGGTCCAACTTCGAGGAAGAGATCAATCGTCGAATCCAACTCGGCTGGGAAGCGTTCGGGAAGCTCCGCAATATCTTCACGACCAAAATACCGCAGTGTCTCAAGACTAAAGTATTTGACCAGTATATGTTGCCAGTGATGAGACGACATATGGATCCGAGACATGGTCCCTTGGGCCTCATAAGAAGGCTTAAAGTCACCCAATGTGCGATGGAGCGTGCTATGCTTGGTGTTTCCCTACGTGATCGAATCAGAAATGAGGAGATACCTACGTAGGAGAACTAAAGTTACCGACATAGCTCTCAGAATCTAGACTTAAGTGGCAGTAGGCAGGGCACATAGCTCGTAGAACAGATGGCCGTTGGGGCAACAAAGTTCTCGAGTTGTTACCGCGCACCGGAAGACGCAGTGTGGGCAGGCCTCTCCGTGGACCGACGACCTGGTGAAGGTTGCGGGAAGCCGCTGGATGCGAGCCGCACAGGACCAGTAGGTGTGGAAATCCTTGGGGGAGGCCTTTGTCCAGCAGTGGACGTCTTTCGACTGATAGATAGTAAACCACCATAATTCGTATGAGAAAGAAGAAAGAAGTCTATCTCACTTGCCCTAGTACCAATAGTTTTGGTGATATAAGTCCAAAAATGGAGCGTGGAAGAAAAAACTTTTCCCCCCTCCCCATGCCAAACGGGGGATGGCTCCCGATGGCTCCCGGGCTTTATCCACTCAGAATGGCCTAGGGAACAACTATACTAAGTTTGAGCGCCGGATCCAAAACAAAACGGTTCATCGCACTAAATCCCCGACTAATACTACCAACGTACACGGAGGACAAAAAGACCGCGCCGCCGCCGCGCCGACATGCAGACGCGGTCTTTATGCTTCGTAGTCAAAAACCGCCCTACCCCGCCGCCGTTTGCGCAGTGCCTAAAGGTGTGAGTCCATTTCCAACCGCAGCAGCTGCAAGTGCAAGGGTTGGCGTCGAAACGAGGGCTCCTATGTTTCTTATTATTTTTTGAATTTTTAATTAGGCTTACGTTTAATTTACGTTTAATTACGTTTGCTAGGACTTAGAAGATTTTCATTTGACTTGGACTTTGAATATTTAAGTTTATTTTTAATTTGTAGTTATTATCGTATATTGTGTAGGGCTCATGAAGAGGATACATTTTGGTCATGTGAACTTTTTTCGTAAAAAAAGTCCAAGCCAAATGAAATCTTCTAAGTTTTAGCAAACGTCTTAGTCTAGTAAAAAATGCAAAAATTAATTAGAAACGTAGGAACCCTTTTTCGAGACCAACCCTTGCAGTTGCTGCGGTTGGGATTGGTCTCGCACCTTTAGGCGCTGCGCAAACGACAGCGGGGTAAGGCGGCCTTTTTGGCCGCGAAGCAGTTTACGAATAAAAAAATCGTTTACTAGGACTTAGAATGTTTTCATTTGGCTTGGACTTAGAATATTTACGTTTATTTTTAATTTGTAGTTATTATCGTATTGTGGAGTTATTCCCATCCAGTTACACCCCCTTACTGTCACACCCCCTTACTGTAACACTGTTACTGGTTGGGAAAAATATTCGTCATCGAGTAACAGTGTTACTGGTTGGGATAAAAAATTCCCATCGGGTAACACTGTTACTCGATGAAACATTTTATTACCATCCAGTAACACTAGCTCGTTGTATGTAATATAGGTATCTGTGTTACTAGTTGGGATGAAATAAGATATACCTAATATAGAAACTACCTATGCCATTTATCTCTAAGCCTGAAGTGATAAATTTTCATTCAAAATACGTTCTGAAGTTTACTTGATAATCATAAATAGGTATAATGTACCTATACAACGATTACAAATATACTTTTAATTTAGAAATTTATGGCGATAAAATTACTGTTATTTATTATAAACTTGTTTTGACATGCCGCCCGCCGCTCGCCGCCGCATCTCGCGCGCCGCTCCGGGCCCGCGCGCGCCCCCCGCACCCACCGCATGCGCCCTGCTCCACTACTGGGTCGCGCGTATTTTTAATTATATTTTCAATTTCATAAACGTTGCATGAAAATGTTTAATTTTGCTGAAAACATGACTGTAGTACACAAATACCTATTATTAAACAAAAAAATTCCAGTTACGATTATTACCTATTGAGAAATATATTATTTTTAAAGCGTAAAAAATAAATGTTTAATTTTTGTCTTAAATGTCGAAAAAGACGCAATATAGCATAATAAGAAACAAAAATCACAGTTACCATATTGGCTTATCAATATATTGAGATCAGATGTATACTGTAAAAAAAAACATAAATGCGAATTTGGTATCAGTTTAATTTTGTTATTAGGGGATACTATTTGAATGCACCATAAAATTATACTAACAAGGTATTTGGTTACCTATTTTACTTTTAGGAAAAAGTTAGGTAGTGTACGAAATCTCATGATTTTTATAAAAAACGGTTACCACCGCAGATTTTTTACATCAAATATCTGAGTACTATTTGATACTGAATAACAATATCCGATAAAATAATAAAAATTACGAGTTATGGAATTATGTCCAGGGTAAGCTAATTTTATGCGCCTATTAAGAAACTAAACCAAATTCAGGAAGAAGAAAAACTTCATTTGGCCAATAAGCTACGAAAAGGTCACATATATTTTAAAAATCAGAAAATGAAGGTGCGTTTGGCATCACAGCTCTTTAGCAATAGCGTTGCAGATGCTTTGACTTTATGTTCTCAGCTCAACATTCGGGAATTTGAAAATGTTGAAGGAACAGTCCAGTTTCTAAAAACTGTAAACAATTTATTTGATGTGTTTAATTCGCGCCATATGGCTCAATTACACTTTAAAAAACCTCTATGTCCTTTCAACAAGGATAGGATCTTTGAGTTTTTGATCGAAACCGAAAACTATCTTAAAAAATTAAAATTAGTTGACGGAAGAAATGTTACAAGCTCTAACAGAAAAACGGGATTTGTTGGCTTTTTATCATGTATTCAAAGCTTAAAATCTTTGTACACAAAATTTGTTGAGCAAGAAAAAGTACTGAAATATTTCCCGTCATATAAAATCAGCCAAGATCACCTAGAGCTTTTATTTGGCCACATAAGAGCCCACGGAGGATGTAACACTAACCCGACTGCTCGCCAATTTCAAGCTATTTACAAAAAGCTTTTAGTAAAATCCGAACTGAGAGACTTCGACAATGGCAACTGTACATCTATTGAAAAAATAAGTCTTCTAACATGTTCGTCAGCAGTACAAAACATCAATATCACTGCCGATCCAAGACTACAAGATGCACACAATGATGATGATGATATAAGTATGCTATACGAAATAGCTCAATTTGAAGAAGAAGTGGCTTCTTTAGTCCAAGATTTATCTGAATTTTCCTTGCAAGCTATTACATATATCGCGGGTTTCGTAGTCCATGCATTAATAAAATCTTTAAAATGCGATACATGCAGTGGAGCTTTAATAGCAATTGATAAAGATCGTAAAGATTACGACTTTATAAAAATAAAAGATAAAGGTGCGCTGATGTACCCTTCCGAAGATGTTATCCGCATTTGTAAATATACAGAGGCCGCAATAAAAGCTACAATAATCAGTGGTAACAAGCTCGAAATAAATGACAAACATATTTCCAATAAATTAACATCAAAAGTAATGAACCAATTTATTGGTGTCGAGTTGTTTCAGGACATCAATTTTCACCAATATGAGCAGTCACCATTAAACAATCATGTAATCTTGCTAACAAAAGCAATAATTGAAAAATATTTAAAAATCAGATTACATTTTTTAACAAAACATGCGCAGCCAAAGTTGTCAAAACGCCAGCTTCTGAATAAATACTTACATTTTAGTGGTCAATAATAATTGTGTATGTGCTTAGTTTGTTATTATGTAATTTTTTTTGTTCCTTATAAAGAAACTTGAAATCGTACAATGCATTTTTATTTTTAAACTTGTTTAGTCAGCCTTTTACACAGGTGGTCGAATATCAAAAAAATACCACACTTTTTCGAAGTAATATATAATATACCACATCATTTGTTACTGCATTAAAGTCAAATTATCTGTTATTTTTAAACTATCGACAATTCTTTATCGATACGGCAATCCCTGTGAATTGTCAATGTAGTTGTATATCGCTACGTTGCGATCTGCCGTTACGTGATTGGCTCGCTTGAGTGTTAGTAATTATTAAAGTGTGAGTGAGCGCTTGTTCGTATTACTGTGCATATGTAATTGTAACTTTTAACGGCGACACCGGGACTCGAACATCTGGGTACTCATACCATATCTCCCTTTAGTTTATATATCTGTGGTCAAACCACAGACGTATAAAGGGAAGCAGACCTAACATAAAGATACATTCATATTTATAGTTATATACATGATTATTTTTCTCTTTCACACTTGTCCGGAAGTAATTAGCGTTATCACGTTCTATCACTTGTGGCAACACTAACTCACACAGAAACAAATGACAACGCATGCCAGTCCGCCATCTTGATCAGTGACATCAGCGACTTGTTGTTTGGGCGTGTGATCTAATTAATATGTAAAAATAAACTACACATTGTTAATAAAAGACCAATATTTTATATTCACAAAATGGTGAAATGCAGTGCCGTGAATTGTTCAAGTGCAACATACAATAAATCCCCTGGAATCACATTTCATCGGTACGTACACAGTGTTTTTGTTTATCATTCGTTTGTTTTTTCTTGATTGTTTTCTATTGTTGTTGTACATAAGAGATAGAGGTACTGGTTTAATAAATTATGTGTAAAAGCAGTTTGTAGGTAATGTTCACTATCCTTAGCTCTGCCAGTTATGTTAATATATGAAAAATAACATCAAACGGGTTTTAAGTTTGACATCTAATGTACTAGCCAGTAAATAAGTGGCCGGACTCAGTAACGGGTACAACATTTATGTAAAACATTGATGTACCTTGAGATTAATACTTTGTGTGCACATAAGGGAAAAAACATGAGAAAAAACTGGTCAGAGGTAGTAAGCACAATAACTGTCTGTGAATAACTCATAACATGAAGTAGGACAATTAAGTAGGTATACAGTACTGGTGTGTGTATCTATAAAATTTTCCCCACTCATGTAACCAAAAAAAGGTCAAATTGAATCAGCTAATAAAAATAAGAAGATTAGTAGTTGTGTGGTGTGTGCTTATATACAAAGTGTTAAAAATGCATTTGAAATTCAAGGGTTTACTCAGAATCAAGTATAGAATACAGGAAAAATAATGAAAAAATCTGATCTGCAATTTTTTTCAGTTTCCCATACAAATTCTTGATTCACTATTCAGATTTAGTATGTGAAACTAAAAAAATACCCCTTAAAATTTCAAACGCACAAAAGTAAGTGCTCTGTTTTAACATAGCCAATTATTTTATTTAATAGATTTCCGAAGAATGAAGACTTAAGGAAAGTTTGGGTTCAAAATATGAAACGTAAAGACTGGCAACCAAATTCAAACAGTGTTTTGTGTTCCAAGCATTTTGAAGATCACTTACTAGACTCAAGTGTATTCTGCACGAGGCTTCGACCTGGAGCAATTCCAACATTGTTTATAGAATTTCCAGAGGTATGTATATGTGTAGTAACTAATATTATTATTTACTACTAATAATAATGTATAATCATAATAATTATTAATAATAATTGGCTTACTATTTTTGTTAAAATTACTATTGTAACATTTTATAGCTGTTGGTCTGTTGAATACAGGGTTGATAAAAATCAGATTTGATTTAAACCGGATTTATGTGATTTTTTAAATTCTGACCTTATTTAATCTGGAAGTCAGTTATTTATTAAAAAACACAATATAATTTTTGTTTATATTAATTATTAATTAAATTAACAACAAATAGTATTTTATATATATATATTTAAACAGATCCATAAACAGAAAATACTATTTAAAAATTAACATAAATGAAAGACTTCTTCTAAAACCAATCGATTTTTATTATTATTATTATTATTTGGGTTTCACCGCAGTCGCAGTCACTTATGTTGTTATGTTTTATTGGTATTGTAATTTTTTCGAATTTAGTTTTTCAAAAGGAAGATTAATTTGGCCTTCTCGGTGCCTAATCTACTACTTGTCACACCGTAGCTTATGTCGGAGGAAGTTTCTAGTCACTTTTTGGCTGATTTGGTCGCAATAAAAAAATATTGATTTAAATCACTGATTTTTATTTAAAAAAACATTTGATTTTAATCGCGATTTAAATCAATTGATTTAAATCATATCAACCCTGATTGAATATGTTAAAATATAATATATGATGGATGGATAGTGAAAGAATGTCAGGCAAAATTATTTCCTAAGTTGCTTGGTCAGCAATATAATTGTTTTGTTATTTGATTTGTAACAGAATACAGAAGTTGTTCCTAAAGCCGGAGTTGCAAAACAAAGAAGTTCACCTGGGCACATAGTCTTGGTCCCGGCAAAACTAAAAACAGATGTCAAGCCATCTACTTCAAAGGAGATAACCATTCAAGAATTTCCTGAAGTAAGTATAATGATTTTGTTGCATAGTTTTTTTATTGGTTTAATGTTTTTTCGTAATATGTAAATGCTATCAACGAGATGCATGCAACGAGTAAAAATGACAGACAAGATAATTTCTGTACTTTTTTTGTACAATTATTCTGTGTCAACAGTACTGTATGTTTCTTACCTGTTATTTGATTTGTTGCAGAATGAAGAAAATTTGCCTAAAGCCGAAATTGCAACAAAAAGTAGTGCTACTGGGCACATAACCTCAGTCCTGGCAGAACAAAAAATTATACAAAACAAAATTGAACCCGAGCCGTCTTCTTCAAAACATAGTGTTATTTCACGCACAGTACAGAAAGTAAGTAAAAAAGTGAATCGTTTTAGTATTTTAACTTAAATATTCTTAAGTTACATACTTTGATAGGTCATACTTCAGTATCTATCAGTAAGTCTGTCCTTCTCAGCTTTTGACATGATACAGTGCGCAGGGACGTATTTTAGATTTTCACGCCCCGGGCGAATACGATCGGGCCGCCCCTCATCCTCTACAGCCAAAAGAAACAACAGTAAAACATAATAAAATATTAAATAATTAAACGAATTTATTAGTTAGCTGATTACAATGAGCGACGATGCGATATCTGCAAAATCATCAGTGATGTCATCAAAATAATGTACCTTAGTTAAACCTTCCCGAGTTATGGGAAGAGACCCGTGCCCCTGCAGTGGGGACGTAATGGGTTGTTAACAACAATGAATTCCACGTTCTGACCAGCGCAGCGCCTACCCAGCTCCAAAACAAAACACTGAAATCTTTCAGCTCGAGTTGCAAAACCGCTTCGTATGCCTAGGAGACTGCGAAAATGTGGACGATTACATCGACAGATTCATGAAAATTGTCCTAACGGCTGGGAATAAGGCTTTCAAAAACAGCCGTTCAAAAAGAACACCTCGGATCTCACCAGCAAGGTCATGAAGGAAAGACGGCGCGTGATTTTGAAGGGTCTGAAGATGCTTGTCAGTATCGACAACTTAACACCAGATCCTTGTCTCGCGATATACGCCAATTTAATACTAATCGCATCAAAGAGGCTATCGAGCGCGATAAAGGGTCAACGTATTCGCAAGAGATCTGTCTGTTGGACCATGTCAACTGACCAAGCTGAAGGCTGCGGATGTTGTCCAACCCTGAGCTGTTCGAAGAAATTGACAGACGAAAATTATGTCAAATGGCCGTTCCAACACTGCTCTGAAGGTTGGAGACTTCACATTTGGGAGTTGTTGACGAATATGTATACCTAAGACAAACAGTCCAGCTAGGTAGGTCCAACTTCGAGAAAGAGATCAATCGTCGAATCCAACTCAGCTGAGCAGCGTTCGGGAAGCTCCACAATATCGGAAGTAGGCTCAAGATCACGTCAAGTCTTTCCGCTGATGATAATGATGACTGAAAATGAGCGCTCTGCACTTCAGTTTGTCACTGCAGTACAGAAAAAAATGTGAAATGAAATAAAAGCATCATCTAAGCATCATCTTCTTTCTACAGAAAGATGATGATGCTGATTATGCTTCTTTCTACAGAAAGATGATGATGCTTTAGCGGCGTCATCATTCTTTTTAGGAAAAAACTCTTTATTTGATGGGTTTTTATTTACTACTTTTTATCTTTTAACAGACGTTCTTCAGCTTTTTTCTACGTAGCCACTCTCACGTTTTTTCATAATGACAAATTATTACATAAACAATAGAATCACTAAAAGGCGAGACAATGTACCCTACAGCAAGCCACACGCAAGCGAGCCCGTAAGTAAGACGAGACGGATCACGGATTTGAGCACGGCGCTTGTTGACGGGGTGGGTTGGGGTGAAGTATGGCGGCAGGACGACAGCGGGATGCGGACGGGGCGAGCTTTGACATTTGAACGACGCGTACCTATGATTCGTTGATCGTGTAAATTCTACATTACCTATAATTTTTCGTAGTCAACTAATAATAAAAAAAAGAGTTATTGGAGAACTGGGCGGGCCGCCCCTTGGGCCCGGCCGCCCCGGGCGTTCGCCCGAATGACCCTAAGGAGAATACGTCCCTGACAGTGCGGGTCACGATCAATTTTAAATCATTCTTTGGTCGTTTTGGCGCACATTCCGCATCTGTAGGTATATTTTGTAAGTAACATAATTATTAATTTCGTGTTGAACTTTCAGCATACAAGGGATTCACACGAGGCTGGAGCAGTTCCAACATTGTTTATAGAGTTTCCAGAGGTAGGTACATATGTGTAGTAACTGATATTTTATTTAATACTAATAATAATGTGTAATCATAATAATTATTAATAATAATGTTAATAATAGTTGGCCTACTATTTTTGTTAAAATTTCTATTGTAACATTTTATAGCTGTTGATCTTTTGAATATGTTAAAATATAATACAGGGTCTTTAAAAATGCGTTTGAGATTTCAAGGGGTTACTCAGAATCAAGTAAAGAATACAGGAAAAATATTTAAAAACTCCGCTCGTCAATTTTTTTTCAGATTTCCATACAAATTTTGATTCACTATTTAGATTTAGTATGGAAATCTGTAAAAAATTTACGAGCTGATTTTTTAAATATTTTTCCTGTATTGTATACTTGATTCTGAGTAACCCCTTGAAATCTCAAACGCACTTTTTTTAACACCCTGTATACATATGATGGATGGATAGTAAAAGAATGTCAGCCAAAATAAATTATTAAGCTGCTTGGTCAGCAATATAATTGTTTTTTTATTTGATTTGTAACAGAATACAGAAGTTGTTCCTAAAGCCGGAGTTGCAAAAAAAAGAAGTGCTGATGGGCACATAGTCTTGGTCCCGGCAAAATTAAAAACAGATGTCAAGCCATCTACTTCAAAGGAGATAATCATTCAAGAATTTCCTGAAGTATGTATAATGATTTTGTTGCATAGATTTTTTATTGGTGTAATGTTTCGTAATATGTAAATGCTATCAATGAGTAAGAATGACGAATAAGCTAAGATCATTTCTGTACTTTTTTTCGTACAATTATTATATGTCAACAGTACTGTTTTTATATAATAAAATGTAGTTTTATTTTATAGATAATAATTTCTAAAATAAATGATTTATTTTTTGGGGTTGCCATCATAGTAAAAATACCTTACAATTTTGATGAAATTTTGTATGGAAGGTACAATAGTAGGGCGTTTAAAAATATAAAACGCCGCCTAAATTGTACAACTACATTCTTTTAAATATTATACTATCATGTATAATGTTTCAGTCTCTGTACAATAAAGAATATTTGATTGATTGATTGATAAAATAATTATTATAGGGATCTCAAACATACTGTGGCTGTACAATGTTTCTTACATGTTATTTGATTTGTTACAGAATAAAGAAAATTTACCTAAAGCCGAAATTGCAACAAAATGTAGCGCTACTGGGCACATAACCTCAGTCCTGGCAGAACAAAAAATTATACAAAACAAAATTGAACCCGAGCCGTCTTCTTCAAAACATAGTGTTATTTCACGCACAGTACAGAAAGTAAGTAAAAAAGTGAATCGTTTTAGTATTTTAACTTAAATATTCTTAATTTACATAATATTTGATAGGTCATACTTCAGTATCTATCAGTAACTCTGTCCTTCTCAGCTTTTGACATGATGCAGTGAGGGTCACAAACAAATTAAAATCATCCCTTGGTCGTTTTGGCGCACATTCCGCATCTGTAGGTATATTTTTTAAGTAAAATTGTTGAATTTTCAGCATACAAGGGATTCGCACGAGACTGCTACAGTATCAAAGTTGAAAGAAAAACTTGTGGTGAAAAACAGAAAAATTAAATGTCTGCAAGAGCGAAACCGAAGAATGAAAAAAAAAGTTAAACAATATTCTGACATTATTGCTGACTTACGGAAAAAACTGAATGAAGAGCAAATGTCAATTTTATCAAACATACCTGTAAAAAACAAAGATTTCATGATTAGATACATGAAAAAAGCACAAAGCTCATCATTAGAAAAATCTTACCCACCTGAAATTAGATCTTTTGCACTACAGCTTAATTTTTATTCCGCGCGCGCCTACAATTACGTTCGAAGCCAATTCAATACTGTTTTACCACATCCTGCGACGATTTCGCGGTGGTATAAGAAAATCGACGCCCAACCTGGATTTACCTCTGAATCTTTCAAAACATTAAAATCATTATCAGAAAAGAATGCATACAAAACTATTGTTAATTTATCAATAGACGAAATGGCAATAAAAAAGGAACAGGTGTGGGATAGAGCGCACAGTAAATTTAGAGGGCACGTGGATACGGGCACCGAGGTTTCTGATGACAGTCTACCTTTGGCGACGCAGGCGTTAGTGTTGATGGTCACAGCAATTAATGCGTGTTGGAAATTACCCATCGCATATTTTTTTATTGCATCAATGACTGGTGAGCAGAGGGCGAATATTGTGAAAATTGCTATCGAAATGTTGTATGAGATCAATATTTTTGTTCGGGGCATAACATTTGACGGAGCTGCTAGCAACATTAGTATGGCTACTAATCTTGGATGTGACTTCAACTTGAACAGTCTTACACCATACTTCTGTTTTAAAAATTTGAAAATTTATGCATTCTACGATCCCTGCCATATGTTAAAACTAATTAGAAACTGTTTAGGCGATTTCAAAATTCTTGTGGATAAAGACGGCAATGCTATAAAGTTCGAATACTTTACAATGCTTCAAAATATTGCCGAAAAAAAGGGTGTCCACTTAGGTGTCAAGATCCGTAAGGCTCACATATATTTTGCGAAACAAAAAATGAAAGTGCGGCTTGCTGCACAATTGTTCAGCAAATCTGTTGCAGATGCACTCGTTTTTTGCAAAGACGTATTAAATATGGATGAATTTAGAGAATGTGGTGCAACTGTTAATTTTGTCAATATTATCAATGAATGCTTCGATATTCTAAATAGCCGATCAACACTAGCTCCTGGTAACAAAAAAGCTCTTTGTGCCGCAAATATAGATAGGGTGAAAGAATTTGCACGATACGCATCCGAATATCTTTTGAATTTGAAACTTTTAAATGGCAATAATATTGTGAGTTCGGCAAGAAAAACAGGTTTCGTTGGTTTCATAATTTGTCTCCGAAACTTAATTGATATGTTCGAAAATTTGTCAAGTACAGGAGGCCTTAAATATTTATGCTCCTACAGAGTGAGTCAAGACCATTTAGAGATGTTTTTTGGGAAAATGCGTGCAAGGGGGGGATTCAACGACAATCCTAATGTGGTCCAATTTGAAATTGCGTACAAAAAAAATTTGATCTGTACAGAATTGCAACTAAGAGAGAAAGGTATTTTAGATTTAGATAATCAAAGTATATTAAGCGTAAGTTCGACAATAGCCACTATTAATAATTACACCCCCACCCAAGATAAAAATGAATTCACTGTAAATAATTTAGAAGAAAACAAATTATATTCGTTCATGAAAAAAATTCTGACATTGCCACTAGATGAATACACTAATCATGTAGTAACATACATAGCTGGATTTATTTGCAGGCGCCTAATTGCGACAGTCAAATGTATAATATGCCAGCAGATATTGATTGGAAATAGAGATGATTTTCTGGTATCCTTAATAAGTGTTAAAGACAGAGGTGGTCTCACATACCCCTCAATGGGTCTTGTGAAAATTATTAGAAAATGTGAGAATTTCCTAAAAATTAATAACAAAAAAATGACATATGACAGGTTTATTATATATTTTTCAAATGACATGTGTAATATAAATATACTTAGAAACGAATCATGCTCAATGTCCTCAGATATAGACCATGATTCGCAACATTTATATTTACTTTTAAGGCTGATTATAAAATTGTATTTAGACATAAGATGTAACCATTTTGCCAAAACGGACCAACTATCGAATCGCAATTATTTAAAAAAAATTATATTATTCCAGAATAAATGAAAATGATTGTATTGTAGTTTTTGTTAATTTGTAATGATTTAATATGACCATGATTCGCAACATTTATATTTACTTTTGAGGCTGATTATAAAATTGTATTTAGACATAAGATGTAACCATATTATTAAAAAAATATATATATTATTTCAGAATAAATGAAAATTATTGTTGTTTTTTTTTGTTAATTTATAATAGGACATTTATTCCGCCAGGGGCCATTTTGTATATCTTGCAATATTTATGGCCTTCGTATATAATTCTAATTTCAAAAATTATTGTTGTTCACAAAAACATTGAAAAACTGTGATTTGGGACACAAAAGAGGGGGGAGGGGGAGGGAAAATAATTATAAGACTTGTCTTTTCTTCTATGTTTTATTGTACCTGCAAAAGCTACATGCATACCAAATATGATTTCTGCTGGTTGGGACCATATTTAACCTTTTTTTGAACTAACGAGCTGTACTAAAAGGAAAATATTGTGTGTAGGGTAACAGTATGTACCTACTTATAAATGGTGTGCCTGATACTATGCGTATTTATATGTCTTTGAAGGTCAGTTTTATTTTTTATTTAAAGTGTGTTAAATTGTTAAAAAGTATTATTATAAGGGTGTGTTAATTGCATTGTTAAGTTATATATGTATTAATTAGAAATAATTCCGTTTTAAAATTTCTCGAAAAATTGTTTTGGTGACCTTACAGTAAATAAAACAATTCGATTTTGTTTTTGTTGTTTGTTTCTCTTAATTCTGTTAGTTCGAAGTTAGTCCGAATAAAACTTTGTCATATGGCCATCAACAAAAGCGTGTGCTTTGTAGTGACCAAGACTACCGTCCATTGCAGGCAGTAAAAACTCAGTACCCTCTAGCAGTTTGTAGCATCTTTTTTTACAGAGATTAGTTTAAAACGAACCGTTTCAGTTTCAATCAATGGATATTAAATTCAAAACTTCGTAAGTAGGTAACCATGGCCTGAACCTCGCGCGATTCGTGCGAGAGGCGTGACACAATATCCTTAATGCGGCCCTGGTTTTTTCAAGTGTGTGAGTAATTTTTGAATGTATATAATTTCCATGCTTTTTGAACCGTATGTTGAGTCTGCTTCCCTTTATACGTCTGTGTGTCAAACAGTTGTTGTTCTATTTCATATTTGTAAATGAAAACAAACAACAACAAAAAACTACCTCTGATCACGCAGACGTGATTTTTTTAAAAACTAAGTTCACTTATGACTTGAAATTACAAGAACAAACTAAGATGTATATATCTATCTATCTATCTATCAGCCGAAAGACGTCCACTGCTGGACAAAGGCCTCCCCCAAGGATTTCCACACCGACCGGTCCTGTGCGGCTCGCATCCAGCGGCTTCCTGCAACCTTTACCAGGTCGTCGGTCCACCGAGTCGGGGGCCTGCCCACCTTCCGGTGCGCGGTCGCCATTCGAGAAATTTACTGCCCCAACGGCCATCTGTTCTACGAGCTATGTGCCCTGCCCACTGCCACTTAAGTCTAGCGATTCTGAGAGCTATGTCGGTAACTTTAGTTCTCCTACGTATCTCCTCATTTCTGATTCGATCACGTAGGGAAACACCAAGCATAGCACGCTCCATCGCCCTTTGGGTGACTTTGAGCCTTCTTATAAGGCCCATAGTAAGCGACCATGTCTCGGATCGAAAGATGTATATACGAAACTCAAATCAGTCAACAGTTTTATACAATTTCAAGCAAAGATTTTTATATTCGCGAATAAAAAACGCGAGTGCTCTTCTTCTTCTTCCTCGCGAACACAATGGCAATTTCCAAAACCGTATTTTACAAATATTGTCTATGAAAATAGAGTAGTATTTTACGTCAAAATTTAGGATATTTATCGAATTTTCATACAATACTAAAATGTCATAAGGAATGAATGAAATATTCTTTTAGAACAAAATTTTTGAACTTGGTAGTATAATACATGTCATTTTCTGTCACAAGTATTCCTATACCAATCCTATACGGACGGATGGAGATGTTTTTTTCTGTCACATGTGTGCCTATACAAGGGGGAGGTTAATGATTATTTATTGAACCAACAAAAGGTATCACACAAAATTGTAGTTCATAAACAGCTACATTAGTAAAATCTGTGTCGCAGACTCGCAGATGATCACGCCCATCTCCAGATTAGAGGTAGGTTCAGGTTGACATTTAAAACAGCATAAATTATCTTATAGTTCATTTCAATAAAAAAAAAGCAAAAGGTAAACAAACGTAGTATGCAGATGACATTGACATGTATCCGTTAGTTTTGTTTAGTTAGTCCATATAAGGGACACCCCCTTATATGGACAAAAAAAAATTTTTTTGGGTTACAGAAACGCATACCCCCTAATTCTTTGTTAAATATTAAGCCTTACATAAATATAAAATTTTAACTCTAGGTTAATATTAACCCGTGCCGACAAGGTCCCAATTTTTTTATAAAAGTAGCTATTTTTGAGTATTTCTTGATATGTAGCTAGATCGTTGTTAATATGCATATCTTGGGTAAAAATTGACGAAACAAAAAATGTAAGTAATGCTTTTAATTGACAAACAAATAAAATTATACAATTATTCAGGGTACTTCTTTTTAAAAGTCTCTTTTTTGCAGTCTGGAAACAGCTTTCTATGCTCTTGCACACAGCGTAACAAGAATTGTTTTTGTTCCTCTTCTGCGGTAATTAAACCATGAAAGTCTTGCATAAGCTTTACAGCTCTTTCAGCTGTGTCATTTACAGCTTTTAAGCTTAACACCTTCCTCTTAGCTTCGATGAAAGCTGCATTATGGTCCCACGAAGATACGTTTTCTTCAAGAAAACTGGTATCAATTTTTAATCGCAAAAAACATTTTTTGCTTTTAGCTGACACGAAATCGCTCAACGACTTCCCTGTAACAATATGATTAGTAGGTATTTCAAGGAAATTAACCAAATTTAGAACAAACAACTCAGTTAAAATATTAAAAAAACACTCTTACCATACAAAGAGGTAGACATCTCTTCTTTCGATGCAACATATCGCTTCCCGAAGTCATATGCAGTTTCTCTTTCTAAGTTCGTTACCATATTCGCCTTGGTTTCTTCATAAACATCATCATCAAAGAGTGATAATATCACCACTTCTTCTGATAAATACCACAGGTGTTGACTGAACTTACTCAGAGCCGCTTTGGAAATTACTTTGTCAACATTTTCATAGTCTTTCAACGTTTTTAAAAAACGCAAATCTTGACGGTGCCTTCACTGCCAAACTGCATCCGAGCCAGGGCTTCACATAAATTGCCACAATAAATAAACAAACATCTTGCAATGCTCGTTTGTCTTTAACGCTCATTTTGAATTGAGACTGCAGCAAACATATTTTCAAAGAGTAAATAGCTCTTGCCATCCATCGTGCTTGATGCATTGCGCCAGGAGGACGAATTTGAATTTTACCCTCATTATCTCCTCCCAAGTAAATAATGGCTAGCTCGATTAGTTCTCGATAATCGTCCCGTACGATGGATTTCTGCAGTTCTGAGTTTTGAAAAAGGTCAGCAATCCCTTAATGGTCGCATCAGAAAGATGCTGTTTAACGAAATCTATGCATAATTCGACAGCCTCAGGATTAATGTTCTTCCAGCTGTCTCTAAACTTTTTGAATAGTGGGATATCGGGACTGCTAGTGACTTGGTGAATCTTTGATTCAAATACACTTTTGAGGACCAATTCATACACATGATGGCGGCAAGCAAACAGTAATAATTCTCTTTCTAATTTTTGTTCCAAAAGCACACAAGCTCCATTTATGCGCCCTGTATTAGATGCTGTTGTATCACAATACATAATTTGAACCTTATCAGTAAGGTTCCAATCATGAAGCGCGTTTGAAACAGCTTTAGCTTGATCTTTACCGGAAGAACTATCTAGTTTTGGTACTGCAAGAAGTTGCTCCTTCTCTCCAAAGGAAATAAGGATCGGCAGGCGTTCCTCTTTAGAACTTCTCACATCTAGGCCGGGTAACAATTTTCCATCCCAATGAACTGTAACTACTTCTGGTACGTTATTCTGAAAATCGGATTTTATAGATTCTGCTCTATCCTTTCTTATCTGTGTTCGAATACGTTGAATAGAAGATTTGTTAATTGGATAGTCGTCGCAACAAAGACCTAGTGCTTCTATTACTGCTTGAATTATATAAACTGAATCTCTTATGCTTAGTTGACATCTGTCTAAAGCTGCAACTAACTTAGGTGTGATAAAATCTTTCCTTCCTCTTTTTGTAGTAGTTACCGAACTTTCAGATTGAGATGTGGCAGGCAAAGGTTCCTCCAGGCTGTATGTGTATCTGTGTGTTTGTATGTAAATATTAATATCATACTGTGTCAATTATTAAGGTTTCGGTTTAAGTCTAACTGAGTGATTGTAACCAAGTTGATACTTTAATTTTGCATAGTGGATAAATATTCAGTATTTGATTTATTCTGTTCTAAAGTTTGGGACTAAGAAACGTTATAGAGTATAAATAAAGTATAAAATGAAGAATACCACTAATTTTTGTTTTTTTACCTTAAAATATAATCTATTAAAAATAAAAAAATGTGGTGAAAAAAAATTTTTGATACAAAAATTCAAAATCATTTATTCCTTTACGTAGGTACATTAAGCACTCTTATAAACATCATAATAATATCATTTTGCTGGAGGAATATTTCAAATGTCATTATCATTAAAATAATCTACAGTCTTATAGTATCCTCTTGAACAAACACCTACAGCGTTTTATATGTTTCTTAAAGAGTGTAGCGGAATAAGCATGGGCCAGATGCCCCTCGGGAAAGTTAGGTTGATATTTTTACCATGACATCAGCTTCTCAAGAGAAACATTTCCCTAAGCTATCAAACCTCAGCACGCGCTAGTTTTTAAAATAAATTTTTTTAATTGATTTTTGAAAAAAGTATTTTTTTCCCTTACAACATAATTTTTTTTGTGATCTTTTTGCAAACGCTAGATACAACAAAGAAGTATTAAACAAAGTACTTTTTAGTGTTTGCAGTGATTTATATATCGAAATACAAGAATTTAAAAATTTTCAAAAATTAAAATGTCACGAATTCTGTGCGACACCCTCACGATATTTTTTTTATAAATTACTCTTACTGTGCTCTATAACATATATTTTTTTCAAAATTTTAGTAAGGGTAGAACAGTGTTAGAAAAAATATTATTTCTCTCCATATATGAATATTAGAGCAGCGAAGTGAGTAATACTGCTCTGATTTTTAAATGTAATTTTTATAATAATATATATATATAATACACCCAGACACAGAGCGAACAAATCTGCTCATCACAGCAATGTTTGCCCTGGGTGCGGACGAACCCCCGACCCTCAAGATCAGTAGTCAGGAGCGCTCACCATTAAGTCACCGAACCAGTTAAAAAAAATTGTTTGATTACATTTGTTTCCTGTGAGTACCTAATCGTGCGCTCCAATACTCTGTGGCTCCAATACGCGACACGGCCAGAACGTACGGCGGCGGGGCGGGGCGGCGCGAGCGATAGATGTGAAACTTTCTTGACGCCAGCAGCGGCGAGATCGCTTGGTTTGCGGCGGGCGGTGTAGTGTGCGCGATGTCGATACTTCGACATTTTCACAGTTAGAAGTCGTTCCAAAACCAAGGTAGGGTGAGGTAGAATTTAACTCGGAGAAATGAAAGAGACGTAGCTATTTTGAGAAAGAGAAAAAAATATGATTTTGGAACGCTTGCGAGTGATTCCAGAGTGACAGGGTAACAAACGTCATCGAAAATAATTCAGAAAGGTTTCTAGCTTTTTTGGGTAGTATTCTGTCTTATTTATGGCTTTAACACCTTCGCAGATACAAGCAATCGTATTTCAAAACAATTCCGAAGATAAAATGTTTTTATGTCTTAGTCTGTTTGACATTGACCACGAACTTCCCGCCGAATAAACTGTCAGGCGAATTTTAACGGTAATCAAACAGCGTTAAAAATCGCACTTGTCAGAGTGAAAATGGCATTCACGAAGGCGTTCCAAAATCCCGACGGAGAACTGTCAGGCGATCATTCGGTTACCCTCGGTTTCACTCGGCTCGGTTTTGGAACGATTTAGGGTAAAATTCGCATCACCCCGAGTGAAATCTTTGGTATTGGAACGCAACCCTATTCTTACTAATAACCCTTATCACTGACTCAGTGATTTACACTCCATACTATTGATCCGAGAGTGGTGGGCTCGATCCCAATCCAGGGCAAATATTTCTGCGATGATTTATTTTTATTACTGGCTAAAGAAGACCTACATCCATACTACAAACAAAACAAAAAGGCGATTTCGGCAACTACTGAAGAATTATGAAGATTAAAGTCGAAATCCGGAAGTGGAGACGATAACCGTGGGAGAGCCATGCTTCGGCACGAATGGGCCTGCTCGATCGGAGTGATACCACGGCCTCACAGTGAGTGAGGGCATCGGAGGCCCAACCTCCCCTCCCCCCCAATTCCTCCCATCCCCCATCCCATTTCAAAGGTCGGCAACGCACTTGTCACTCTTCTGGTATTGCGGGTGTCTATGGGCGGCGGTAATCGCTTACCATCAGGTGATCCGTCTGCTAGTTTGCCACGTATCACATAAAAAAGCGGCCAAGTGCGAGTCGGACTCGCCCATGAAGGGTTCCGTTCCGTTCCGGTTTACGATTTCTAACCAATTTAAAAAAACGACTTACTAGATCTCGTTCAAACCAATTTTCGGTGGAAGTTTGCATGGTAGTTTACATCATATATATTTTTTTAGTTTTATCATTCTCTTATTTAAGAAGTTAAGGGGGCGGGGGGACACACATTTTACCACTTTGGAAGTGTCTCTTGCGCAAACTATTCAGTTTAGAAAAAAGAAACATATTAGAAAACTCAATATCATTTTTGAAGACCTATCGATAGATACCCCACACGTATGGGTTTGATGAAAAAAATTTTTGAGTTTCAGTTCTAAGTATGGGGAACCCCCAAAATTTATTGTTTTTATTTTTATTTTTGTGTGAAAATCTTAATGCGATTCACAGAATACATCTACTTACCAAGTTTCAACAGTATAGTTCTTATAGTTTCGGAAAAAAGTGGCTGTGACATACGGATCTGATCTGAGGGTTGGGGGTTCGTCCGCACCCAGGGCAAACATTGCTGTGATGAGTAGATTTGTTCGCTCTGTGTCTGGGTGTATTATATCTATATTATTATTAAAATTACATTTAAAAATCAGAGCAGTATTACTCACTTCGCTGCTCTAATATTCATATATGGATAGAAATAATATTTTTTCTAACACTGTTCTACCCTTACTAAAATTTTGAAAAAAATATATGTTATAGAGCACAGTAAGAGTAATTTATAAAAAAAATATCGTGAGGGTGTCGCACAGAATTCGTGACATTTTAATTTTTGAAAATTTTTAAATTCGTGTATTTCGATATATAAATCACTGCGAACACTAAAAAGTACTTTGTTTAATACTTCTTTGTTGTATCTAGCGTTTGCAAAAATATCACAAAAAAAATATATGTTGTAAGGGAAAAAAATATTTTTTTCAAAAATCAATTAAAAAATTTTATTTCAAAAACTAGCGCGTGCTGAGGTTTGATAGCTTAGGGAAATGTTTCTCTTGAGAAGCTGATGTCATGGTAAAAATATCAACCTAACTTTCCCGAGGGGCATCTGGCCCATGCTTATTCCGCTACACTCTTTACATTCTAGTAGTTCACACACGACATTCGGAATTTTGTTATAAAAGCGTACACACTGCTCCACAAATGATTTTTTCACCTTACTAGCCTCAAGAAAGCTATGTCAAGACTTTTTTTTACTTCTCAAATTACGGTTATGTCTGTCACTATTTTTGAAGAACATGTTTAGAATTTTACGAACGTACATGATATTTTCGTAAATAAACTGACCGGCAACTGTTAGAATATTTATTTCCTTAAATCTATCTCGAAGTGTTTCTCGAGATCATAGTTGGTATATAGCTCGGACTGCTCTTAGTCTGATAGAGTTCGAGATAGTACTGAATTATTTAGGTAGCAATAGCAAGAGACGCGGGGTCGCCGCGCCGCCCCCGCTGCGCTGCGGAGTAACGTCTCTTCTTTACAGCGGTCGATCAGTATGCGCCCCGCTCCCGATCTGCATGTACAGTCCAACTACGATCTTTTGACAGGTGGATAACATTGACAGGAGGCTTTTGTCGCAGATCTGACATTTATTTCATACAAATAGTGTCATTTTTAGGGTTCCGTAGCCAAATGGCAAAAAATGGAACCCTTATGGATTCGTCATGTCTGTCTGTCTGTCTGTGTGTCTGTCCGTCGGTATGTCACAGCCACTATTTCAGAAACTATACTGTTGAAACTTGGTAAGTAGATGTATTCTGTGAACCGCATTAACATTTTCACACAAAAACAGAAAAAGTTCCCCACACTTGCCTACTTAGAGGTCCTCCCAAAAGAAACGAACGAAATTCGATAATGAGTTGTTTATTCAAACTCGCAAAACTCATCAGAGAAATTACAATTTTTGTATTACCTCAGTGAAAAGACTAAACGATAGTGCGTTCTAAAAATTAACATTTATCAGAAATGGTACAAACATAGAACTGAAACTCATTTTTTTTTTCATCAAACCCATACGTGTGGGGTATCTATGGATAGGTCTTCAAAATGATATTGAGGTTTCTAATATCATTTTTTTCTAAACTGAATAGTTTGCGCGAGAGACACTTCCAAAGTGGTAAAATGAGTGTCCCCCCACCCTGGAACTTCTAAAATAAGAGAATGATAAAACTAAAAAAAATATATATGATGTACACTACCATGCAAACATCCACCGAAAATTGGTTTGAACGAGATCTAGTAAGTAGTTTTTTTTAATACGTCATAAATCGTAAACCGCAATTTACCTACAACGATCTACAAGAACTTTTATATTATGTTACTTGCTGCTACGGAACCCTTCATGGGCGAGTCCGACTCGCACTTGGCTGCTTTCTTTCAAAATGGCGGCGTAAGTTCCTGCTTTTCGCCACCTGCCAAAAAATCGTAGTCGGTTTTTATGAAGTTTGCCCTGAAAATTGATAAAAATGACGAATCCACAAACTAGAAAATCGTGTCTTGTGTCAAAGAGCTTAAATACAACTTGGGGGATTTAGAACTGAAGTATCCTTTGCGGGCGTGACGGACGACCCCTCTGACAAAGGTAGTGAGCTAAAAACTCACCGTGTTTATATACCCAAATTCGCAGAGGTATTTTCACAGTGCTACACGGAACTTCTAATCGAGACAAACTCCAGTAAAAATGGCATTGAGTGCAGTATTTCATAACAAAAAAAAAAGTGAAACATATCAATTTCGGAAAAGGATGGTGTCACCTTTCATTAAAAAGTAAAGGTTATGGAATAAATCTATCCAATTCTTCATAATTTAGAAATTTCTAAAACTTAAATTCAAGGGGAGGCCTTTGTCCAGCAGTGGACGTCTTTCGGCTGATAGATAGATAGATAGATAGTCACAATTAGTTTTAGTCTCGTGGGAAGTACGTTTTCTACTTGAATTTAATTGGATGAATTCAAATTTCCTGCTTAGCGTCTTCGTGTCGAAATTTGATTATAGCATATTCCTTACGAAACTAGTTGGCAATTTTTATAGGATAGGAGAGCTTCCAGCACAGTGAAAGCAGTAGACTCACAGTGAAAGCTACTGCTTTCACTGTGAGGCTTCGCAGAAAATGATTATTTTAATGATTTTACACAACACACGATACAATGGAGTAATACACAGCAATCGCCATCTTAGAAGATTAACATAGACAATACAGATGCGTACCACAGACTAAAGCTAGTTATTGCCATACTTCACAATTTGAAAGAACTATTTATCCTTCCTTAGTAGTTATAAGGTCCATATTCATATGACCGTCGTACGAGGTACCTTTTGAGTGCAATGAGTGCATTTAAGTTTTTGTATATCTGTAACACATTTGTATTATATTTTGCGTTAGTGTTTGTAAGATCTGTCTATGTAGTAGTAACCTTACTCCCCGCAAAAATGGGCAGAAAAGTTTGTTCGACAATTTCTCCAATGCCTACTACAGTTCTAAATCCTCCAAGTCAGTACCTCGCCTCGCTTGACTCGCGTTAACATATTGTATAGGTTCCTTGGAGCAATATAATTATATTTGGTCCCATGAAACTATTTGCAACATTTCAGTAAATAAAAAGTACGCTCTCAGTACCTAATTAAAAGTTCTCTACTGCAGTATATATCGTAATTTGTAGCGGGGCTCACACTAGCGTGTGCCTGTACTTGATCAGGCTGTCTGGACTGGAGTTCTGGACCAAGGTGTTTAATACGTACAAAATATGTTTTTATTTCATTGATAAATTATACCTACATACTACTTCTTCATGAAATTTTATTCATTTTTATAATACCCGATTAAACACATTAATATTTTATTCTTTTTAACACATAATTATTAATTTTAACCTCTTCTAGTAGGTACCACCCCTTACGATTAATAAGAATAAGCGTCCAAATATTCTATTATCTTCGGGAATGTCTTATAAGGCAAATACCGGCTGTACGCCATATCGAAGTGGTTCCATAACGGGTCTTCAACTTCAAAAACTTCAAGAACTTTCGGCAGTCTTCGTGCCAGCCAGTAGATATCCTGTACATCGACTATTCCATCGTTGGTTCCGTACAAAATAAGCACGGGCACGCGAACTGCACTCAAATTGTATGCTGGAGGCGTCACACTTCCGTAAAATTCCAAATTTGTTTCAGGGCCGTAATCGAATTTTACGAAATTAACACTGGTCTGACTCTGGCCGTATCTCGCAATATTTTGAACAGAAGTGCCCGCAGGAAAGTGGGATCGTATGACGTCAAGTGCCCGGGGTTTTATGGAACCAAAGTGCTCAAAATCGAATGGAATGCTGGCGCAGAACCTGTTAGAGCGACTCACGTAGGCACACACAATCTGTAGTAATTCTTGAGTGGGACCACCTTTCGCGAAAACTTCTACAATACCCAACCCTGTGAGAAGACTGGAAAATTTATTTATGGTTTTTGTTATGCCTACGAAAGCCGGAGATTTCGAGTTTAAATGTCTCGTAGCCGGTGCTAGGCCAATAAAAAGCTGTACTTTGTCACAGTAGCCAGGCCTTTCAGAGCACATGATGAAGAAAGTTCCCGCTCCCTGAGAGTATCCAATATAATTAACTTTTCTTACACCCGTCTTGTCCAAAACGTAGTCAATCGTCGCCGGTATATCAAACAGTCCGATTTCGTCGACCGAAAACTGCCAGAACTGCTTGTCTTTGTCGGGGTCGAGGTGCACGTGACGTCGAGAGTAGTAGTTTCCTCTCTCGTTGCCGACCCACACGTCATGGCACGCGTCTGCTAGAAGATAGGCAGGCGCCGTGCCGGGTCCTGCGTCGAAGAATGCATCAGAAGACAGAACCAAGCCATGCATGAGCAGCACTGGGGGTTTCCTCGTGATTCTTGTGCAGTTCTTTGATCCATTTATCCTGAAAATTGGCAGAATATATCCATCTTCTGTTACAACTTCATGAATTTCAAGTGAGTAGCCATTTGTTGCAATCCTTTTAGTAAAAGTTATGAAGGATGCTTTTAGGCTCGAAGTTTGTTTGGAAAATATGCCTATCGGATCTAAATATCCCAAATTCAAGCCTAAGGTCAATTGCAAGGCTGCGAGGACCACGGCGGCACACAAGAGAGCCATCGCGGCAATCTAAGCACTGGAGGGCACTGCTGCTGGATAACTGGTTTTCTTTCGAATCCTTCCCTTTGTTAAGGACTGCTCTACACTAAGCTGTTGTGGCAAATTTAAAATTATTTATATAATATAAACAGGGTGTGGAAAAAGAAGCCGTAACGATACTGGAACTCATCGAATTAATCGTTTTGTTTTCAAGTAATTTGTTGAAATTCCAAATTAAGTTGAATTATTGGGCTTTACGTAAAATTGTTGAATTAAAAATACAAGTGAAACGTAATAATCAGTTTATTAATAACAATAACACATTTAAATAAGCTTTCAAGTTCGCAGGGATCTCTCTCTACGTACCTAATAATTTGTGGTTTGGAGGACTCATGGGTTCGAGTTGTTTTTCTCCCATTCAGTTAAGCTTTACTCTAATCAATTATAAACATTGTTGCGATCAATTGTTATGTTCATCAGTGCCGTTGGTTTAATATTATTTCATGTGTATTATTATGATAATGTGTACCTAAGTAAAATCAACGTGAAATAAAGTAAATAAATAAATGTTTATTTCGGACCAAAGAAATCCATAGAATATTAGCGTGTAAGTAACAAAACTAAACATAGGATAAAAATACTGCATAAGTAGTTTTCAAAATTAAAAAAGAGACATTAAAAACGTCAGTTTTCATCAGTAGACTCTGAAATAAATATATAAAAAAACAAAGAATTGAACTGAACTAACACGTCATTCCCCCTAAAAAATATTAAGAAACAAAAATTCTAGTTTCTCGTTGAATAAGTTAATGTTTAATAATAAATTTAATAATTACTCATACTATTACATACACCTGTATAGCTCGGCAGAAACATACCTCCCTAGTTGATCGACCACTTAACTACCCAAATAGCTAATCTATACATATTAACAACCCTTTCCGGCACATGCTGCTATGCATTAGTTAGCGTGTTCTCGCGTGGCGCAGAGAGCGTACATGCACGTTATGCGCTAATTACGAATACCTAGGTACATATTATGGCCTTGTGACCGATTGTTTATATAATATTTATATCTATTATCTAAACATAAAAACAGTACCGTGATGGATGACTGACTGACTGCACACAACGCACAGCGTAAACCCGTGAACTTAGATAGAGGCATACGACAGGTGCACTGAACAGGGACTTTTTAAAATTCCGTCACCATTGGGGGTGATAAATCTACTATGAAGATTTTTCTAAAGTTACGCTGTTGACGAAACAAAGAAGAAACAAATCAAAATGTTTCTTATTTAAGTAGGGAGATGCTTTACACATTCTTCTAATTAGTTTTTTTCTACCTCATACAAATAAGTATCCATGCGGAACTGTGCATGCATGATGGCCTAAAAATAAGAAAAAAATTATTTATCTCCTAGACAAAGATATTTTAAGAGTGGGTGTATCATACTTTGATATCCTAGTTTGAGGCCAGATGACCGTGTGTGATTTGTCCCGGATATTTATTTATTATTATTTATTTATTTGGACTCTTTGGAACTGATTTTTCCGAATGATTGTGGATACAATGTACATGGAAATTACGCAGCAACATAAGCCCGCGTTGAGTGTTTGCTCACGTTCATACATTTTCATACAATAATTCTCTAATTCTCACATTTAGAGCATTTAGAGTTGCATTTGCCTGCTCCTAGGGGAAAAGCGTTGCGCCACCGGTGGCTCCGCGGGTAGTGACCGACCTCCTAACCAGAGGCACAATGGCAGATGGCACAATTTAACCGTGCTACCCATCAGGTATAGAAGGCGGTTGCCTAATGTTGCACTTAGCATCACCCGCAGTCATGTGTAGGGCATTTGGACTTCCACATACGGACGTGTGCAACGCGAACATCATGCACACCTACAAATCAGATGTGCAGGTTTCTCACGATGTTTTCCTTCACCGTTAAAGCAGCCGGGATGAAAATGCTACGTGCGTTCGAAAAACTCATTGTTACACTGGCCAGGATTTGAACCCATGACCTCTGGTTAGGAGGATGGAGTCACTACCCGCTGCGCCACCGACGCCCTAATTGATTAAATTATCGATTGAAAAAATATTGATTAAAAAGTACACTCTATAAGGAAGTCGATGCATCTATGTATTTTAATTTTCTATGTTATTAAAAAAAAATGAAAGTTAGAGTTTTGGCTTTTCATTCAAATAAGAACTAAATATATATTTTTTTCTAGTAAGTCTCAATAATAACTAAATAGGAAAGTAACGATGAATATAATATCTTATTTTCTGAATATCAAAGGTACCTAGAAAAAAATAAAAAAATTCAGAAGTATTCCGAATATTTAAAATTACTAACTGACTAACAATAAAGAGAATACAGGAAAAGATATGAAAGAAAAAGACTACCAGGAGGTAGTGGAGAGAGAAATAGTAAATAAATTATTTAAAACTTCGGAATATTTCCCTTTGAATAATGAAACGACTGACTCTGTGGCTAAAGGGTTAGCGATCCTGACCTCTGATCCGACACCGATCCCCGGGTTCGACACGGGGCAAACTTTTCTGTGATGAGCAGAATTGTTTGCTCTGAGTCTGGGTGTATTATATCTATATATGTATTAAAAAGTATATGTGTATGTATATCAGCCTCTGGTTCCCGAGATACAGGGAATCCTAGTTTTTTTTTTTTATGTGATAAGGAAGGCAAACGAGCAAGTGGGTCACCTGATGGTAAGTGATCACCACTGCCCATAGACACCTGCAACCCCGGAGGGGATTGCAGATGCGTTGCCAACCTAGAGGGCTAAGATGAAATGCCTCTTGTGCCTGTAATTTCCTCGGATGTCTTACTCTCCACACCGGAACACAACAGTGCAAGCACTGCTGCTTAGCGGCAGGATTAGCCAGTAAGATGGTGGTAGCGATCCGGACGGACCTCGCACAAGGTCCTAACACGTCTAGTTTGGGGCCAGATGACCGTATGTGATTTGTCCCAGATATTATATTATTATTTATATATTAAATGAATTTTTTGGAATAATTAGGGAGTTTTCATACTAAATAAATATTAAATAACTACTCGACTCAAATTCTACTTGACTTTTTAGGGTTCCGTAGTCAACAAGGAACCCTCATAGTTTCGCCATGTCAGTCTGTCTGTTTGTCAGCGGCTTAGGCTATTAGTACTAGAGAGCTGTAATTTGGCACTGATATATGTTAAAATAATAGTATGTAAGTGCCCTTATTATATTTTATCCTATGGCATCACCACTGTTCTGCGAACCCCGTTCCTGATTGTAATTTCCGTTCTCTCGCTATCTATCTTTTTTGCTCGACTACTGGCGGATGAGCCTTATCTCGTAGTTATTATAATAATTAATTTAATCTTATATGTGACAATATTTGAGTGCGTTTATCTTGAGAATAAATTCCAACTTAAAAGGAGCTCGTTGTTTTATTCGTCTACGGCTGCTGCGGACTCCTCCCAAAGCTGTGTCAACGTACCTAGCACGTGCCTCACTATATCAAAAATATACATATTAATCAAGCCGACAAAGTGGTAAAATAAAATCTTGAAAAAAATATATGATTTGCACACGTGAAGGGCGGATGATTTTTTTTCTCGACTATTTCAAAGATATTGTGGGTTTATTAAAACCAAATTTCGATTTAGGGATCCGTTTTCGAAATATTATGGTTTAAAGTGCACATTTTTGTTAAAGTTATGTGTCCCCCCCTGCTAGCTAAACGGTTGTTTTCAGGTTTATTTTATTTTATTTTATTAATTAACAACTATGTACTAAATATTACTAAATTATGTGAATAAGTACATAGCCCACAACATTATCTATGGATTATATACAAACAGTGATAGAAACAAAGAGGGAAGAGATAAAGATAAATATATATTTTTTAAACATTACCTAGGATCCAAAAAATTGTTTACCAAGCTCTTGAATCTAAAGGCGGAGAGTGCAAAGATGTCAATATGAGGGAATTCATCGTTATAAGTCGAGACAATGCGTCTTAGTGGAGAACGAACACCAGTATTACTTCTACAGAGTTTGGTATAAAATAATTTATTACGATTAATTGTGCGCGGGTATCTTGAGGGAACATGCAGTGCAATATACCGAATGAGTTGGGGACAATCATATTGATTATTACAAATTTTATATAGTGTCATAACATTAATTACTTTTCTTTTCTAGAAATGTGAAAAATGTCACGGCAGTAGTATATGTATACAGGGTGTAACAAAATTGGTGTAGGACGCGTTAACTGGGGATTCTACTTATCGTACTGAACAACGTTTGTTCTACGACTTTGCTCATATCACAAAAAAAAATGGATATTTCATACAATTTGAATATTGCCATTTTTGTATGGAGAGTTCAAAATTGTTTTTGCGATTTGAGTAAAGTCGTAGAACAAAATTTGTTCAGTACGATGCATGAGTAGAATCCCCAGCTAACGGGTCCTACACCAATTTTGTTGCACCCTGTATAACGAAGTTAAAAGAAAAGTATGACAGCTAAGTAGGTTTACAAGTTAATGAGTAGTAGCCCCCGACTCGGTGTGTTGTGGGTTCGTTGGATGCAAGGAAAAGATTTAATTCGACTTCAATTAATTATTTTATTGGTGAGACACACATTCTGTATAATGGCTGGGAAGGAAGAGAGCCGGTCGGGGTCTGCCCATAGATAATCTAAAAGTTATATCATAGACTACAACATGCCCCTTTTTCTTTTTTAAAATAATTTACATTTCAAATGACATTGACAAGTTTGACAGATGACAATGATGTCATTGAGTCTATTTTATACAAACATAACCCTACTTTGCTTAACAAAGTTACGTTACAAACACATTAACAATTTACATTGAAAACAATTATTTTTAAGTCAATTTATATTTCGAAACATTAAAATATTAAACTTAATATAATGATACAGTGATTTTATAGTGTGTGCATGTCAACATCACATTAAAAATTATTATGAATTACATTACGTCATGTCAATATTGTACTGTTAAATAACATAAATTGTACATACATTAAACATTATAAATCAAGTTTTTGTGTTTTCTTCAATAATCTTCCCCTTGAACTATATTTTTCAGCCTTTACAGCATCGTTATTACAAGGTAGGGGTGACGTTTCAGCATTACTAGGTAAATTAACATTGCTAGGACTTTCAAGTAGTTTCATTAAACTTCTACTTTGAGAAGACATTGGACTTTCATTTTGATATTCATTATAGTCATGTAAACTTGCAGGTGAAACTATAAGTTCATCGACATTGACAAATACTGGTGACTTAATTACATTTTCTGACTGACTTTCTGACTGATGCGTATGACTTGAGTTTGACTGACTTTCAGACTGATGACTTGACTGACTTTCAGACTGATGACTTGACTGACTTTCAGACTGATGACTTGATTCTACTGATAAGAAAGAATCTGAGTCGTTGCTCAGTTCATGACTTTGAGACTTTGACTTAGGACTTGACTTGTGAGTGAAGATGAATGTGTAACTATCATCCTCCTCTTCGACATATTTTGATTTTTGACTAGATTTTGACTGCCTTAAATTTTGACTTGGACATATCATTTTGAAATTGACCTTTTTATTTTCTGAGACATTTTTATGACTTGACTTTTGAAAATTTGACTTATAATTAAAACGAATATGTTGACTATTTCTACGGTAAGTTGTATTATTACAATCTTTGACAATAAATGATCTTGGGTATTTTGTTTTCGACACTATAGTACCCTTTGTCCATATAATATCTTTTGGATTTTTCTTAAAATAAATTTGGTCATTTATGCGAAACTCAGGATAGTTTTTAGAGTTTTTGTTATAATAAAACTTAGTTTTTTGAATGCTATTTTGTTTCTTTTTGTAATGTTCTGAATGCTTAACAATCTTGGGTCTTAAGTTACTTATTTGATTAGGCAATTTAGATCTCAAGGTTCTAGACATTAAAAGCTGTGCTGGTGAACTTAAGTTCCCTCTTGGTGTATTTCTGTATTGCAATAAACCTATGTAAGGATCAGATCCTGAATCATCACTTTTTCTTAATATGTTTTTTATTATTTTTACTGAGACCTCAGCTAGACCATTGGATCTTGGAAAGTGTGGACTCGAAACAATATGTTCGATATCCCATTCATGTAAAAAATTTTGAAATTCAATTGAGTTATACGGTGGACCTCCATCTGAAACTAATTTCATTGGAATGCCGTGACGAGCAAATATTGATTTTAAATTAATTATGACATTTGATGTTCGACTATCTTTATTTAGATATGCAATTTCTATGTAATTAGAATAATAATCTACTACCAATAAATATTTTTTACCCTTGTATTCAAATAAATCTGTTGCCAATTTTTGCCATGGAAATAAAGGTTGTTCATGTGATAACATTGGTTGTTTTGTTTTGTTTGCAGAATATATAGCACATGATTCACATTGTCTAACTTTACATTCAATATCCTGATTAATATTGGGCCAATAAACTACTCCTCTTGCCAAGTTCTTCGTTTTTTCAATACCCTGGTGACCTTCATGTAGGATATTTAATATTTCTGAACGCATTGACTGAGGTATAATGACAGAATTATTTTTGAAAATAATATCATTAATGACATGGATTTCCTCTTTTATGTTCCAGTAAGGTAATGTTAAACTATCACAATGTTCTTTACAGTTAGGCCATCCATTTTTATAATATTCTTTTAGTTTTTGAGAAGTTAAATCTTGTTTAGTATGACATAAAATTTTTTCAAGTTTTTCTGGAGAAATAGCTAAATTAGAGGTAAATAAATTTATGTGAATATTAATGTTAGAATCTAATTCTTCTAGACTGACTAATTCTTGATTAAAGTTATGTTCTTTGACTGGGGCACGAGACAATGTATCAGATATATACATTTCTGAGCCTTTTGTGTAAGATACAATTAAGTGATAAGCTTGTAAGGTTATCATCATACGTTGTAATCTGGTTGGCACTTCGGCTAATGGTTTTTTAAATAAAGTTACCAATGGCTGGTGATCTGTTTCGACATAAACAGGTTTTCCATATATGAATTGATGAAACTTTTTACATCCAAATACTATGGCATATAGTTCTTTTTCTATTTGTGCATAATTAATTTGACTTTTATTTAATGACTTTGAGGCATAAGCTATAGGATGTTTGTCATGTAAAATTACTGCGCCTACAGCATGCTGTGAAGAATCGACTGACAATCTAATTGGTTTTTTCATGTTATAATGGACTAAGACAGGGGACTGACATAATAATGATTTTAATTTTTTAAATTGTTGTTCGTGGTGGTCTGACCATTCCCAAAGATTATGTTTTTTGAGCAATTCTCTCAGCAGAGAAGTTTCTTCTGCGAGATTTGGTATATAGGAACCCAAATAATTTATCATTCCTAGGAATCTTTGCAGTTCTTTGACATTAGTTGGACTTGACATTTTCGAGATTGCTTCGACTTTTGACTGATCAGGTGACACTCCTTCTTTGTTAAAAATATGACCTACATAGCATATTTCTGACATACCAAATTGACATTTTGACTTATTAAATTTCAGGTTGACTTCAGACGCACGCTTAAATAATGATTCGAGCCTTTCATTATGCTCTTCGACAGTAGAGCCATAAATAAGTATGTCGTCTACGAAAATAATTATACCTGGTAAATCACCAAATAACTGATTCATTGTCCTATGGAAAATTTCACCACTAGAGTTAATTCCATATGGCAGTCTTAGGAATTTATACCTACCATAAGGTGTGTTGAAAGTACAGAGTTCACTACTCTCGGAGTCTAAACATATAGTCCAATAGCCTGAACTAGCGTCTAATTTTGAAAAAATTGATGCACCTGCTACTTTTGATCTAAGATCATCAAATGTTGGATATGGGAAATGAGGTCGCTTGATAGCTGTATTTAAATTTCTAGGATCAAGACATATTCTCAATTTACCATTTGGCTTTTCGACTAATACAATTGAATTTACCCATTTAGTCGGCTTATCTACTTTTTCTATGACATGAAGTTCTTCCATATTTTTTAATTCATCTTTAAGACGTTTTTCTAAAGAATATGGTATTCTACGAACTGGACAGACTTTAGGAGGAACACTGCTATCAATGTCTAGATGAGCTTTGTATGGTAAACAACCTAGACCCTCGAATGTTTTAGCATATTTAGAAACAATTTGTTGTACTGACCTTTCCTGAATTCCAAAGATTCTTTTGACAATACCCAGTTTTTCGCATGAATTCCATCCAATAATTGTTTTACAGTCACATTCAACAACAACAAAGTATAATTTTGTAGTTATTCCGTTTTCAAATTTACAATTAAGTATACATGTACCTAAATTTGGCACTAATTGTCCTGAAAAAGAAAAGAGTTTATTATTTGTTCTTGAAATATTAATTTTAGAGTGAGAGCTAGACATAATTTTATCTAATGTTTTCTTACTAATGACATTTGTGTCTGCTCCAGTGTCAATTTGACATTTAAGTTTAAAATTATTATAGTAAACATTTATTTGCCAATCTTGTTTTTCACAATTAGAACTTTGAATAGAATTTATTACAAATTGATTACAAAAATCTTCTGATTCTGACTTTTCACATGAAATATTACTCACTTTATGATTATTTGACTGTTCAGATTTCCTGAAAAAACAAAATTTTGCAAAATGTCCTTGCTTTTTACAGTTGTTGCATATTTTGTCCTGCGCTGGGCATTTATACTTATGTACCTGGCCACATCTTGTACATCTTCTGTCCGATGACTTGCTCCTGTTTTGTCTATTCATTGAGTGATTCCTTCCTCGACTATTATTTCTTTGTTTAGGTTTATTTTGCTGATTACTGCTTGATCTGTTCTTGTTTCTGAAGTTTTGCTCTTTGATTCCTTGTATCATTTCATTCTTATTTGTTTCTTGGTTTAATTTGCTAGATCTTGCCTGCGATAGTTCCAAACTTTTTGCTATTTTCATCACAATTTCAACGGTAAGATTTTCTTCTTGTAGGAGTCGTTCCTTAATGTGTGTGCTTTTCATTCCAATGACCAACATGTCTTTTATGAGTGATTCTTTCAAATTTCCAAATTCACATGTTGTGGATAGGTTATGTAGTGTGGTCAAATATTCCTCTAAGGATTCGTCAGTTTTCTGATATCTTGTGAAAAAGTTATACCTTTCAACAGTTACGTTTGTATGGGGGCTAAATTTTTCATCGAATTTTTTCAGTATGTCCTCTAGCTTTGTCTTTGTGCGGTCTAGATTGAAACTATTAAATATCTCTATTCCATCATCCCCAACAGCGTTTAAGAATATTGCCGTTTGTTTGCATTCAGTACATTTTGATATTTCATTGGCGTCCATAAATATTTCAAACCGTAATTTCCATTTTTTCCACTTTTCAGCGGGATTGTCGCCATTTTGTATGACAAGTGGTTTCAATTGTACCAAAAAGGATTTGTCCGCCATGACTATGACTATGACTATGCTGATGACTAAGGAATATTTTACTTACTGCGACTATTTACATGTTTTCGACTTGTTCTTTTCACATAAACGTGAATCCCTTTTCTGACACCATGTTGTGGGTTCGTTGGATGCAAGGAAAAGATTTAATTCGACTTCAATTAATTATTTTATTGGTGAGACACACATTCTGTATAATGGCTGGGAAGGAAGAGAGCCGGTCGGGGTCTACCCATAGATAATCTAAAAGTTATATCATAGACTACAACACGGTGGACCGACGACCTGGTAAAGGTTGCAGGAAGCCGCTGGATGCGAGCCGCACAGGACCGGTCGGTGTGGAAATCCTTGGGGGAGGCCTTTGTCCAGCAGTGGACGTCTTTCGGCTGACAGAATAGAATAGAATAGAGTAGTAGTCGATCGATCAACTTATCAAAGGCAAATTTCGTACCTACTTCATAATTCAACTGAAAATTACTTTAATGATGTTGTTAGTTGCGTAAAACAGGTAAGTAGTAAATAATATAATGTTTCTAAGCCGTGTAAAATTATGGAAAATATAACAATAATATAATCATTATAAATAATAATTATAATACTACAGAACCTTACACTGCGCGTGGCCCGACACGCGCTTGACCGTTTTTTTTTTTACAAAGTACTCATGCAGTCCTCATGTATTCAAAGAGTTTTTACTGCATTTTATTAGCCATTTTTTTGATTAGCATCTTTGGAACGGAACCTTGTTGATGTTATGAATGTGTCACTTTTTGGCGGCAAGAGTTTGTCATTTTTGTTTTATTATCCGAAAAAATAGATATCGTGGTTTTTAATGCATAATATTGATAGTGTATTGTTCAATAAAGTGCCATTTAAGTGTCTAATATGTAGGATAATGAAATAAAAGTGTGTAGACTGTGTTTCGAGTGCTCTCAAGAAGTCCATGAAATCTTCATCAAAAGTGCTATCATTTTGTTGAAGAATAGAGAAAAAGTTAAAGACGACAGAAATTGATAAATGAGAACTCAAATGAAATAGAAAAATATTTAGAGAAGAGCAAACTACGTAAGAATAGGCTGTATGGCCAGAGAAGCCTTTGCCTTTTCCTTGCAAAAGCAGGAAAGAACCAAAAAAAAAAAAAAAATGTTATGAATGTCAATGTCAGTTGTCTGAATGTCTTGAGGAGATTTTGGTGGTTATGTTTTGTTTTATATAAAAGACTTAATCAATTCAAGTAATTGTTAACAACGATTATTCCATAAATTGGCAGAATTTGGTTGTGTTAAGTCAGTAGTGTTAGGAATTTCATTAGCTACATAGGTTATCACAGAACATTACGAGTCACGGGCAGGTTGCGATCCGGGCGGTGATTCCTCGTAGCTGACGAGTAGTGGCTGCGCCGCGATGTCGGGCGGCGGCGGCGGTGGCGGCGGCGGTTACGGCTCGCTGAGCCAGTACGTGCAGCAAGTGGAGCGCGCGTTCCGCGGCGCGGCGGGCGGCGCGCTGGCGCGGCTGCTAAGCGCGCGCGGCGAGCACGCGGCGGCGCGCGCGCTGCGCTCCAGCGACCCCGCCGCGCTCGTGGCCGGCCACTGCCCCGCGCCGCTCGACGACGTCCTCGTCGCGCACCTCTGCACGCTGCAGGTACAGCTCACATCGCACGCTACTCTTGCACCGCACCCGGTGAAAGCTTTTTATTAGTCCTAAGGATACCCTCTGACTGTGATAGGTCGGTTGTTCCCGTTGTAGAAGTTCAGCATAGTTCAGTTCACTCATGAATCGGGCCAAACTTTGGCCGATTGCCAGCCTGGTTGGAGTGCACTGTGGGCTTCCTATTTTTTTTAATAACGCAGCTCTATTAAGTGCACTCTAACCCAAACTTAAGCAAATTAAAGTCCACTTGATACTGTAATAAAAATAAAAATAAATAAATAAGCCTTTATTTTCTTGACATCTTTTTTTTACATCAAGATACATTGTTAGTATTTTACTTATACCTAATGTTAATTTATTTTATACGATTTTATTTGATATTGTTTGGATTCTGGATATCAATCCCTTCTTGGGTATAGGCCTCCTCCATCTTCTTCCACTTTGTCCTGTCCCTTCCCTTCTTCATCCATTCTTTTCCAGCTATTTCAATTATTTCATCGGCCCACCGTTTAGTCGGTCTTCCAACTTTCCTTTTGCCTTCTGGTCCTTTCCACTGTGTAGTTTTAATAGTCCACCTGTTGTCGGTGAAACGTGAAACATGTCCTGCCCATTGCCATTTCATTTTTAATGCGTGTTTTAGCGCATTGGTTACCTTCGTCTTACTTCTTATTGTCTCGGTCCTTATTTTATGGACTTTTTTGATTTTTACAGACCAGTTTCTGTGTTACCCGTTCTTAGTAAAATTTTTGAAAAAGTAATGCTAAATCAAATGATACAGCATTTTAATGATAATAACCTCCTTCATAACCAACAATTTGGTTTCACAAAAGGTCGGTGTACAACTGATGCAGGCGTAGCACTTATTCGCAATATCTACGATGCTTTTGAGGATTCACAGAATGCAGTAGGAGTTTTTTGTGATTTATCTAAAGCATTTGATTGTGTTGAACATCAAACACTACTTATGAAACTAAGGCATTGCAGTGTGGAAGACGGGGCTCTCAGTCTTCTTAACTCATACCTTAGCAACCGAACACAAAAAGTTCAAATAAATGGCATCAATTCTTCCGGCTCTAAAGTGATAATGGATCCCCCCAGTTTTGACGAGTCATTAAAAAAATTGAGTACTGACAGTGTAAGTAAGATCGATGTTATGTATGTTGGGAGACAACTGAACAATCTAACTCCAAATGTATCTCGGTTAGAATGTTATGAAGCATGTGGAGAAGTTTAAGTATTTGGGAAGTGCAATAACATTCAAATGTGACCTCAACCCTGAGATCATTGGGATTGGTTCAGCTTTAGCAGTTTTTGGCAAACGTAGACCTACATTCTTCCGGTCGCATGATATTAGCTACTAAGATCTTGGTGTATATGTCCAAAGTAATTCCAAACCCCCAGGGATCAATATTAGGTCCTTTCCTTTTTCTTGCGTATATTAATGATTTGCCGTTTATGGTTCAAAATTTCGCAAATATAGTGTTGTTTGCAGATGATACTTCTCTTATTTTTAAAGTTGATAGAAAATTAAACAAAACTGATGAAGTAAACAACACTCTTTCAAAGATACTCAACTGGTTCACTGTAAACAATCTTCTTTTAAATGCAAAAAATAACCAAATCTATAAAATTCGCATTACCAAACGTTAGAAATATTGACGCTAGTGTAATCATAGATAGTAATAAATTGGAATTTGTCAATAGTACTGTTTTCCTCGGTATAACTTTAGATGCTACATTGCAATGGGGTCCACATATAGAAACTTTAGCGGGAAAGCTTAGTTCAGCTGCTTATGCCGTCAAAAAAAGAAGTATGGTGAACTGGGACTCACCAAATAAAAAAAAAAACAAGAAGACCCATTCAGTTACGAAATCATGTCCATTATATATTTAAATATATGAGTATGTACATAAAAAAGAATTACTCCAGTAGAAGCAGGGAATCAATAGTTTAAAAAAGGCTTGATTCCACATTAATTCAAACAAAAACGCAGCATTGTACCAAAAAAACGCAACGGTGAACCGACAACAGACTGACAGCAACCATTCACTCTGACAACAGGATAGTATAATATAAATCGCGTAAGAGTGAAAGAGAACATACAAAACGGTTGCTGTCAAGTGGGCATAGTGCACCCTCGGAACGCAGCTCAGGAATCATTGTTGCCAGACTTAAGACGCTGTCATTGTTTTTGGGGATTTTTAAAGTACAATAATAAGCCAATGATGATACAGTCATTTTTGTTAGCAGTGTAGCAGAGAATAGATTAAGCTCGGTCTCCCAGTTATAACCTCAAAAAATGTTGTAGGGTCAGTTTCAAACATCGATATTTCAAAGTTCTCCCAACTTGTGCAATAAACAAACAATTTACTTTTTTGTTATTTGTAATCCAATATTCCAGAAATACCATGTATCATTAAAGCACGTTGATAAAAAGATTGGGTCCCAAAATACATGGCATCTCGCCATCATTCTTTGGCAGTTAACAGATGTAGACACTGCACGGCTAGTGTATTTTAGTTATTTCCATAGTATTATGTCTTACGGAATTTTACTTTGGGGACATGCAGCTGATATCGAAACTATTTTCGTTTTACAAAAAATGGCAATCCGCGCAATCTATCAGATGCGATCCCGCGAGTCGTTGAGGGATAAGTTTAAGGAAATTAATATTTTAACGGTTGCTAATCAATTCATATATGAGAACATTATGTACGTCCGCAAGAATCTGCATTTGTTTCGTAAAAACAGTGATTTAAACCTAAGGAATATAAATAACATAGATATTGCCTATTCGAGACTGAGCAAAGTTAAAAAGTCGTTTGTGGGGCAATCTGTACGATTCTATAATAAATTGTCTGGTACAATGTAACAAATCTGCCTGAAAACAAATTCAAAACGTATGTAAAAAAATGTCTGTGCTCAAAAGCTTATTATAAGATAATAGATTATGTGAATGACAAAGACATTTGGAAATGTATTGCTCTTCCTGATAACTGTATTGTTGATAACATACATTGTATTAGTAATTAAGTATTATTTTAAAAAATGTGTTGAAGCGAGTTTTTTTTTGGGCTCGAAGTTTCTTCTTGCTTCGGAAACACTTCCCGAAACGTTGAGTGTACAAGTTCCGCGTGGTAGGAACTTTGTACTAGGTAGAAAAAAAGACGATTTAAAAGTATGTGCAAAACATCTACTTAAATAAAAAACCTTTTGATTTTGATTTTGATTTTTTTTTTACTTTAAGCACTTCCTTATGTGACCAAAATTTCCTCCAAGTTGTGTTTATTCTTCTTTCTATTTCTTCCTCATTACTTTTTTTGCTAAACGAAACTTGCTTGCCTAGGTAAATATAGTTACTAACATATTCTATCTCTTTGCCCTTTGTATTGACTGGTCTCCTGTGACTGTTGGTTATTATTTTAGTTTTATCAGCATTCAGCTCTAAACCTACTTTGGAGCTTTCCTGAGCGAGTGAATCTATCAGATATTCTAGTTTGTTGGCACTTTCTGAGAATATGGCAATATCGTCTGCGAATCTTAGGTGGTTTAAATAGGTGGTTTAAATATATTGAATTCTAATACCTATTCTTTCCCAGTTGAGTTTTTTGAATATTTCTTCTAGTATTGCGATAAACAAGGCCGGCAACGCACTTGTGACTCCTCTGGTGTTGCGGGTGTCTATGGGCGGCGGTAATCGCTTACCATCAGGTGATCCGTCTGCTCGTTTGCCACCTCTGCCATAAAAAATAAAAAAAAAACAATTTAGGTGATAGTGGATCACCCTGTCTGACATCTCATTTTATATACATTTTTCCATCTCTTTTTTCTAATTTTAATCTGCTTGTACTATTTTTGTAAATATTTTTGATGATATTTATGTATTTATGACTGATATCACAAGACTCTAATGCTTTCCAAATGGCGTTGTGACTGACGCAGTCAAAAGCCTTGCTATAGTCTATGAATGCTATATAAAGAGACCTGTTAAACTCTTTGTATTTTTCAATGACTTGTTCTAATGTATGGATTTAGTCGATAGTTGAAAACCCTGAGCGGAAGCCTGCTTACTCTACTGCTTGATGTGTATCAATTTTTCTAGTTATTCGATTTGGCAGAATGAAGAATACCACCATTTGTTTTTTATCTTAAAATATACTCTATTAAAAATAAAAAAATATGGTGAAAAAATTTTTTTGATACGTTTGATAGTTTCCGAGATACTGAATTATTTAGGTAGGCAAGTGACGCGGGGTCGCCGCACGCTGCTGTGACGTCACTCTGCAACGGTCGCTCAGTGCGCGCACCGCTCCCTACCTCTATGTATGAAGTTTGCGTTGAAAATTTTAAAAATGACGAATCCAAAAACTAGAAAATCGTGCTCGTGTCAAAGTGCTTAAATACAACTACCAATATACCCGAAAAGTTATTTTTTACTGTTATATTTTTGAACCTCAAAGTCAAAAGAAATACATGAAAAGTATGATCCACCCAGACCCAAAGCCAAAAGTTGTGTCTATCATCATCATCATCATCTGATAACTTTTGCATAAACAGTAACGTCGTCGCCGTAGCTATTTCTAGCCAATCTAAAATAAAATAAATGAGTTAACCGATACACATAAAAAATAAAAACCGGACAAGTGCGAGTCTGACTCTCGCGCAGAGGGCTTTGTCCACACCTACAAACAAACAATATTTTAAATTTTATCAACTTATTTTAAGATTTATAGATAACTTCTTAGAGATTTTCAAGTAATTTATAAGCGAAGATCTATTTTCTGTATATATATTTGTTTAAGTTTTATGCCCAGTTTTCGGAAATAAGGAGTGAGGAGCATGGTAAAGGTGATGGTGTCAAAATCACTTATGTCATCAACTGTAATATAATGACACAATAACGGCATTTAAGCGGTCATGGCACAGCGCTGCTTATGTGGTCGCATCGATCACGCAAGTTAACTGACTACAGACACGGTCACAATTTGGATGGGCTTAAATATCAGTAACTATCACTAGATGGCAGTCGCCAAGCTATGTCGGAGGCGTTATAGGCACCTTGGATGGACTGCTAGTCAAGTCCATCCAAGCTGTGACCGTGTTTGTAGTCAGTTAACCTGCGTGATCGACGCGACCACGTAAGCAGCGCTGAGCCATGACCGCTTCAGTGTCGTTATTGTGTCATTATATTACAGTTGATGACATAAGTGATTTTGACACCATCACTTTTACCTTGCCCCTCACTCCTTATTTCCGAAATATCAAGTTCATAAATATCATTATTACCTAATTTTTTCAATACTAGTAATGAAAAAAAGGTATGTAGGTATATATGTATAGGTATCTTATAAGGATTAACAGATTTGTGATAAGAAAGAAAAAAAATAAGTTGTAAGTACTTTTGCATTTTTAATCATTGTCTCGGCGGCGCCGCGGTAAAGAAATCGGAGTTATTTGAGAAATAGTAGCTTAACTCGTCTATTTAAGGAATCATTCGATTTTTCAATCAATTTTTAAAACTGTCATCGATTATACTTGTAACACTACTGTAACACCGATTCACATAAAAAAAACTACAGTTGTAAATGTTATTGTGGGCGAACGTAGGGACCATCCGATAGCAATTAGGGCATGCAAATATTCGAAAATTTTGGTATTCGAATATTCGAATACTTTTGCCTGAGATATTCGAATATTCGAATATTATTCGAAAAGTTATAAAGTCAAATAAAATAGGGTTTTACGTGGTAGGACACTATTTTGCAATTAGATAAAATAGACTCATTAAAATTTCTAAAATCAATCATATTTATTTGCGACAACATGTTAAAAAATTATAAAATCAAACAACTACCTACTTCAATTAAAAGAAACAAGGTAAGTTTTAACTTAATAAACCCCATCTCTTCCCGTGGTTGTCGTAAAAGGCGACTAAGGGATCCATAAACCGGAAGGTGGGCAGCAGCGTCTTTTCCGCATACCATCTCGGCTCACGCCACACGTGGCGCCGCCGCCACACGCCGCATGCCAAGCGTGGCGATTACGGCAACTCCCCCCCATGGATATAAACCCTAAAAAACGGCCCCTAGTCCCCGGCAGCCCCGCTATTCCTGACTCCGGTAGCGGTCACGGTAACGGCGGGGCATGGGGTGCGAAGAATCTCCGGCAGAGGCTAGGCTACCAAAAACGAAGACCTTTGGCCCTGGCAACATACAACACGCGCACACTGCGAACAGACGAGAAACTCGCTGAACTGGAGGAGGAATTGAGCAGGCTACGGTGGGACATTGTAGGATTATGTGAAGTCCGAAGAGAGAGAGAGGACACCATGATCCTTAAGTCCGGAAACCTGCTTTATTTCCGGGAGGGCGACCATCTGTCCCAGGGTGGTGTCAGGTTCATTGTTCATACATAGCTCCAGGACCCATTACACTGTTGTGATGGGGGACTTCAACGGGAAACTAGGCAAACGAAGTGACAACGAGCTGAGAGTGGGGAAATTTGGATACGGAGAAAGGAATGCACGGGGTCAGCTGGTGGCCAGCTTTATGGAGAAGGAGGGCCTCTTTATGATGAACTCTTTCTTTGAAAAGCCAAAACAGGCGAAGTGGACATGGCTACATCCCAATGGTGTAGTAAAAAATGAGATTGACTTCATCTTGTAGACAAAAAGGCAAATATTCAATGATGTCTCTGTGATTAACTCGCTGACGACAGGAAGCGATCACCGAATGGTAAGAGGCACATTGAACCTAAAAACAAAGCTGGAAAGATGTCGACTGATGAAGTCCACGCTCCGACCAGCGCCTATCCAACTCCAAAACCCCGAAAGCTTTCAGCTCGAGTTGCACAACCGCTTCGAATGCCTAGGAGAATGCGAAAATGTGGACAATTACAACGACAAGTTCGTGGAAATTTTCAAAACGGCTGGGAATAAAGCTTTCAAAACCAGACGTTCAAAAAGAACATCTCGTATCTCAAACCCCACCAGCAAGCTCATGGAGGAAAGACGAAGCCTTATTCTAAAATCCTCTGAAGATGCTTGTCAGTATCGCCGACTAAACAGACAGATCCCCAAGTCCTTGACCCGCGATATACGTCAATTTAATACAAATCGTATTAAAGAGGCTATCGAGCGTAATAAAGGGTCAAAAGTATTCGCAAGGGATATGTCTGCTGGTCAAAGCCAACTGACAAAGCTGAAGACCGAGGATGGAAGAGTCGTGTCGTCCAAGCCTGAGCTGTTTGAAGAGGTTGAGAAGTCCTACGGACAATTATACACGACTACACGCTTACCTGTCAGTAATCAAGCTGAAGACCCGAGAGCCAGATTGACCCGACACTATACCGAAGATATCCCAGATGTCAGCCTGTGCGAGATAAGAATGGCTCTCAAACAACTTAAGAACAACAAGGCACCGGGTGATGATGGAATTACAGCTGAGCTTCTGAAAGCAGGTGGAGAACCGGTACTTATAGCTCTTCAGAAGCTATTCAATTCCGTCATGCTCGAGGGACGAACGCCTACAGCATGGCACAGGAGTGTGGTGGTCCTCTTCTTCAAGAAGGGTGACAATTACAGACCCATCTCACTCCTGAGCCATGTCTACAAGCTGTTTTCGAGAGTCATTACGAGTCGTCTCGCACGCAGGTTTGATGACTTCCAGCCTCCCGAACAAGCCGGTTTCCGAAAAGGCTTCAGTACCATAGACCACATACATACGCTGCGGCAAATTATACAGAAGACCGAAGAGTATAATCGGCCACTATGCTTGGCATTTGTGGACTATGAGAAAGCCTTTGATTCGATCGAGACCTGGGCTGTGTTGCAGTCTCTCCAACGGTGCCAAGTCGATTATCGATACATCGAAGTATTGAAGTGTTTGTATGAAAACGCCACCATGTCGGTCCACCTCCAGGATCAGAATTCAAATTCAGAATTCAAATTCAGAATTCAAATATCCGGCTGCAGCGTGGGGTGAGACAGGGAGATGTTATATCTCCGAAACTGTTCACCGCTGCACTGGAAGATGTTTTCAAGCTTCTGGACTGGAGAGGACTCGGCATTAACATCAATGGCGAGTACATCACTCACCTTCGATTTGCTGACGATATCGTGATCATGGCTGAGACCTTGGAGGACCTAGGTGCGATGCTCGAAGGACTCAGTAAAGCCTCCCAACAAGTGGGTCTCAAAATGAACATGGATAAGACGAAAATCATGTTAAACGTCCGTGTTACACCCACTCCTCCGAAGGTTGGAGACTCTACACTTGAAGTTGTTGACGAGTATGTATACCTGGGACAAACAGTCCAGTTAGGTAGGTCCAACTTCGAGAAAGAGATCAATCGCCGAATCCAACTCGGCTGGGCAGCGTTCGGGAAGCTTCGCAATATCGTCACGTCCAAATTACCGCAGTGTCTCAAGGCTAAAGTCTTTGACCAGTGTGTGTTGCCAGTGATGACATATGAATCCGAGACATGGTCGCTTACTATGGGCCTCATAAGAAGGCTCAAAGTCACCCAAAGGGTGATGGAGCGCGCTATGATTTGTGTTTCTCTACGTGATCGAATCAGAAATGTGGAGATACGTAGGAGAACTAAAGTTACCGACATAGCTCTCAGAATCGCTAGACTTAAGTGGCAGTGGGCAGGGCACATAGCTCGTAGAACAGATGGCCGTCGGGGCAGTAAAGTTCTCGAGTAGCGACCGCGAACAGGAAGACGCAGTGTGGGCAGGCCTCCGACTCGGTGGACCGACAACCTGGTGAAGGTTGCGGGAAGCCGCTGGATGCGAGCCGCACAGGACCGGTCAGTGTGGAAATACTCGGGGAAGGCCTTTGTCCAGCAGTGGACGTCTTTCGGCTGATAGATAGATAATAAACCTATCATAAATGAGATCATCAATTATCATTGATTATCTAAAATAAAGTAATGAAAACAAAATTAAACAATTTCTGTTAACTTGGCAGTAACCTAAATAGAAACAATCACTCTCTGAGATCACATGCATAAAAATAGTCCTTATTGGAAAATATAACAAATGAAAATACTTTAACAAATTTAATCCAGGTAAATTAATATATCGCAGTTTGCCATTCTTCTTCCCGAATAACGGCGAGCGCTCACGCAGGACTCGCACGATCCTTCTTTTGGGTGTGTTCACGCAAGATGCGTTTGATGAAATATGTTAAAAACATATTTTTAATTTTTTTTTTTTAATAATTGTAATACTGTCTTTTAATATTTAAAGTGATGAAATAAATAAACTCGTTACCACTATGGATCAAATATTGTATAAAATTCGTTTACTAGTCAGTACAAATGTCTTTAAAAATTATCGAATATTCGAATATTCGTAAACATTATTCGAATATTAAAATGAGGCGAATATTCGAATTATTCGAATATTCGAATATTCGATTGCAGGCCCTAATAGCAATGTATGAAGAACACAGTACGGTGAGAGCGGCGAGCTGCGGTATGACGTCACGTGCGCTTGGCGCGCCCGAGCGAAGTATTGAAAAAGGCGGAAACTAAAATTATCGTAACTTCAAAACTACTCGCTTGATTTAAATGAAACAAAAACAAGTGTATTTCTAGACATTTAGGCTACAAGGTCATAAAGTTTCAAGTGATTTAACGGACCCATTAACATTCTTCATTGAGGCGAAGAGTTTGTAAATGGTTGGTAAAAGGCTGATGGGTCTGTAGTTGCTTATGTCAAGTGGATTGCCCTTTTTATACAGAAGTATGATGTCAGAGCTGCACCACTGTTCAGGCACTGTTTCTGTTTCAAGAACCAAATTGAAAAAATCTGTTATTATACTGCTTAGAATAGGGGATCCTAATTTAAGTGCTTCATTACCTATCCCATTTGGCCCTGGGCTCTTTTCTGTTTTCAGTAATTTTATGTGTGTAATTACTTCGCTTTCACGTATTGGTTCTACCTTATCATTTTCTTCATTTAGTGTACTTTTTAACCGCATCCTAATCAGCCGAAAAATGCCAAACTCCTGGAGATCTAGCATCATCACTCCAATATACAAAGGGAAAGGTAGTACAGGACTGTGGAAGCTACCGCGGTATTAAGCTCATGTGTCACACCATGAAACTCTTCGAGCGCATAATCGATTCGAGGCTCCGGAAAGAGTGCACTGTCTCAGACTGTCAATTTGGGTTCCGCCCTGGATGCGGCACTATGGACCCTATCTTCGCCTTGAGGATACTGACCGAAGCGTACATAGAAAAGAAAAAGCCCCTACACATGGGCTTCCTAGATCTGCAGAAGGCCTTCGACTGCGTCCCACGCTCGGTGATTTGGTGAGCCCTAAAGGTGAAGTGCGTGCCGCAAACCTACATTGACATAATTCGAGACATGTACCGTGATTCGGTATCCGTAGTAAGGACCGCCATTGGCGATACTCGCCCTTTTCCAATAACAGTTGGTGTTCACCAAGGCTCAGCCCTGAGTCCTTTCCTCTTCAGCGTAGTGCTCGACGTTGTCACGGCAGAAGTCCATGAGCCGTCACCCTGGCTCATGATGTACGCCGATGACATTGCGCTGATAGACGAGGACAAGCAGAAACTGGAGCATAAGGTGAACTTATGGAAGGGCGCGCTTGAGAGCGGCGGTCTGAAACTTAATGTCGCGATGACCGAGTACATGGCCTGTGGTAGTACGGATCCCGACCGAACCCATAAAGGTAGGCGCAGAGTCCGTTGTTAAGACGGACAAGTTTAGGTACCTTGTATCTGTCCTGCACGTGTCTGGGTTAATCGACCATGACGTTCATGCCCGGATTAGCGCAGCTTGGGCGAAATGGCGGGAAGTCACCGGGGTTATTTGCGACCGCAGGATGCCGGTGAAGTTAAAGGGCCTCGTGTACAAGTGCATCATACGCCCCGTACTACTCTATGGCAGCGAGACGTGGCCAGTCCTTGGAAGACATGTCTAGCAGCTTCACGTCGCGGTTATGAAAATGCTGCGGTGGATGTGTGGCGTTACGCGACTCGATCGCATCCGTAACGAGCACATCCGTGGCAGCCTCAGTGTCCGAGACGTAGCGGACAAATTGCAGGAAAGTCGTCTCCGATGGTTTGGTCACGTAAGTCGTAGACCGCCAGAGTACGTCGGTAAAAGATGCCTTGAACTTATCGTTGATGGCCCTAGATCCCGTGGAAGGCCCAGGAAGCGTTGGCTTGACGTTGTGAGAGCGGACATGAGAGAAAATGACCTTACTGAAAAGGATGTTGAAGATCGGGCAAAGTGGAGGAGTAGGAAAGCGGACCCTGGCTCCAGCCGGGATAACGCTAAGTAGAAGAAGAAGAAGTGTACTCTTGTTCTCTTGCACTTCTTCGTTTTCGTTTTTCTCATCATGGCTACTTTTTGCGTATAATTTTCTATAGAAGTTTGTTGCACTTTCTAGTATTTCATCTCTTGATGTAGTTATTTTGTTTTGGACTTCTAAGTTTTGTATCCAATTTTTGTGTAATGTTAGCTGTTTGTAGGCCCTTTATGACTTGCTTTAATAGTTTTTTTTTTTATATAAAATCAACAGTACAGATAACAAATTACCTATTTTTGGTACCTACATTTTTTTATTGATGTATGTTCCATTTATTTTAATTCAAACATTTTTACAACTGTGAGGGAGTGTCTTTTTTTCAAAGTACTCATTGCTTGATGTAATTCTAAGTATGTGTTTAGTAGTATTCTATGCAATGGATGAAAATTAAGATATCAAAATTGTAATAATTTAGGTACTTACCTACATCAATTTTAAAAATGTATGTACCTGCAATAGGCAGTCACAAATTTCTTTTTGTGGCTCAGTGCAGCTTGCACGGTCGCATCGATCACGGTCATAACCAGCACGGGTAGCATGAGGCGTAGACAAAGCTGTTTGTCGCGCCAAACGCGAGAAAACAGCTCAGCTATCTCTTTGATTAGCTTAGCGTTAGAACGGAACAAATGCTTTTAACACTCGCGTCGCGCGCGAGATATGTCGCCATGCTAAGCTGTTGGTGTAGGCTGCTTTCAGTAGATGTTAGTTGTTAAACCATATAGGAGGCCTTACAAGCGGCTTGAAAACTTCTGACACTGGGGTTGACCACTGGTCCCACAATCTCCAACAATCCGGACTTGGCCCACGGGGGCCACACACAGGTGTGGTGAAGGTGTGGGATTGGGGAAGAGATCTGTGCCCCTGCAGTGTGATATTATGGGTTGTTAACGATTATTGTAAGGTTGTGACGAAATAATGTTGGTGGACCGACAGCCTGGTGAAGGTTGCGGGAAGCCACTGGATGCGAACAGCACAGGACCGGTGGGTGTGGAAATCCTTGGGGGAGGCCTTTGTCCAGCAGTGGACGTCTTTCAGCTGATGATGATGATGATGATGAAATAATGTTAGGAATTTTTATAGTGTACTAAGTATATGTCACTTATTCCTGAAGGCATATGTACACAGTACACAGTATTACTTTTCACTAATATTATAAATAAGAATAAACAAAGAAAGAATAAACTTAAGAGCAAAGCTATGTAAAATTATTATACAGGCTTCAATAAATAAATAAATAAATATTATAAATGTGAAAGTATGGATGTTTGTTTGTTACACTTTCACACCGTAACTAAGCTAATGAACGGATTTGATTCAAAGTCAGCTTTATTAGATATATCTTTTTTATTTGGTAACACAAGTTATATGTCAGAGTTATAACAATAACATAATATATAAATATGTATAAATAAAAAGTTTAAAGTGTTTCTGTAATACTTTGTTGTTTAATCTATGTATTCCCTTTTATTATCGCAAGAGGCAGATCATTATTTCAGAGCGTATGGTTCATCAAGCCTTCTAGAAGTCCCTTTAAGGCTCTATTCACACGTACCACAAACACACCACATCGCAGCGACAAAAAATGGTTACGTGTGAATAGTTTCCCTGCAGCTCCTTATAGTTGTTCGTGTGGTTCGGTAACTTCCAAGTGGTTGATTTTGACGGCAAACTGTGGTCCGTGCGAATAAAACAATGCATTTTCATACAAATTAGTGCCCGTCTCCGCGTTTGAAGCTGCGGTGGGATTGTGGTTGTGGTACGCGCGAATAGAGCCTCACGGGCTGCGTGGGTCGCAGGCACAGCCATAGGTTATGTGTTCTGTGGCCGCAGGCGCTGCACGCGCGCGACGCGGCGGCCGCGTTCGAGCACCAGAGCGCGCTGGTGGCGGCCGTGGTGCGCCTGCTGCAGCAGCAGCGCGACGAGAACTGGGCGCTGCCGCTCATGTACAGCGCCTGCCTCGAGCTGCGGCTCGTCGCGCAGCGCGCCGAGGCCGCGGACCGTGAGTGTGGCAACGTTATTTGGATTAGGAAAGTGTATTTGATTACTATTTTGAAGTTATCAGAAATAAAAGCATTCGCTTACTATTTCAGCACAGAGTAATGGAAAAATAATGGAGAAAGCAGCAGAGAGTCTGCTGGCCTGCTTCAGGGTGTGCGCGGCGGACAACCGGTCCTCGGACGCAGACACGAAGAGGCTCGGCATGCTGAACCTCGTGAATCAGTTACTCAAGATTTATTTCCGTATAAACAAACTGCACCTGTGCAAGCCACTAATCCGGGCGATAGACTCCTCGCCCTTTCGGGACCAGTTCTCCCTGGCTCAACAAATAACCTATAGATATTTCGTTGGACGGAAAGCGATGTTCGATTCGGACTACCATTCGGCCGATCAGTACTTGACGTATGCATTCGAAAACGCCCATAGAAGAAGTACAAAGAACAAAAGACTGATTTTAACATACCTAGTGCCCGTGAAAATGTTGCTCGGCTTCATGCCGTCGAAGCACCTACTGGAGAAGTACGACCTGATGCAGTTCTGGGAGCTGGTGTCGGCCGTGAAGCGCGGCGACCTGCGCGGCATCGACCGCGTCATGGACGAGCACGAGGGCTTCTTCATCCGCGCCGGCATCTACCTGATCGTGGAGAAGCTGAAGATCACCGCGTACCGGAACCTGTTCCGCCGGGTGTACGTGGCCGAGGGCTCGCACCAGATCGCCATCGCCAGCTTCCAGGCGGCGCTGCGGCTGGCGGGACTGCCCGCGGTGGACGCGGACGAGACGCAGTGCATCGTCGCCAACCTCATCTACGACGGCAAGATCAAAGGCTACATCTCGTACCAGCACAAGAAGGTGGTCGTCAGTAAACAGAACGCATTTCCGCCTTTGTCGGGTTTGTAGCGCGCCAATAAAATATTCAAGACTCAATTATATTTTTTTCATTTATGATTGTTGAAAAGCTATCCGTGTCGGGGTCTTCGAAATTCCAACTGAAGCTAACCTCCATGCGAACTGACTTTATACAAAGTTGTTGAGTATGTTCTGGGACAAACAGTACAGTTAACTAGGAAACTGGTTCGACTACTCGTAAGAGAGGTCAGTCGTAGAATCGAAAAAGTACATTAAATCTATCGTTTCTTTTCTATTTGATGCTGCTTCTACTCGTGAAACTAAACAAAGTGCACAATAACCATAGGATCAGAGCAAAAACAATTAGAGTCTCCATATAAAGTTAGTGAATCAATGTTATCTGTTAGTAAATTTCTGCTCCGATTGTCTGCTTTCATCGTGATGGTGGTATCCAAAGAAGAACAAACTGCTCGGAGCAGTGGCGTAGCGTGGGTTTTTGCCGCCCGGGGCCGATCGGTTTGCCGCCCCTTTCTATTTTCATCATTAGAAAAAAACGTCAAATAAAGCAGCTAAATTCTGTAATCAATTAAAAATGTATTCTTCGTGATTTTTTTAAAAGCAATGTCGATGTGCATGTAACGTTCGATTGCCTATTTTTGCTTAATAAGGCGCGAGCGAAGCGAGCGCGAAAATTTTTAATATATCTAAGAATATTTAAATATGTTAAACCAACAAAAACCGTTTTATTTGGGTTGCTCAGCGCCGTTTTAGTTAGGGTAAGTGCCCCAACTACCAGGGTACCTGGCGCCCCATGAGCTCGATGCCCTGTGTCTGTGCACAGGTGGCACGACCCACAAAGGCCGGCCCTGTGTAAAATAGTAACTGCGCCGTTGCTGTACGGGATTCATTCTTCATACGATAAGATTGGTTTTCATGACGTTTTAGCTGGGTCATATAACTAAATATTTTTAGGGTTCCGTAGCCAAATGGCAAAAAACGGAACCCTTATGGATTCGTCGTGTCTGTCTGTCTGTCTGTCTGTCCGTCAGTCCGTATGTCACAGCCACTTTTTTCCGAAACTATAAGAACTATACTGTTGAAACTTGGTAAGTAGATATATTCTGTGAACCGCATTAAGATTTACACACAAAAATAGAAAAAAAAAACAATAAATTTTGGGGGTTCCCCATACTTAGAACTGCAACTCAAATTTTTTTTTTCATCAAACCTATACGTGTGGGGTATCTATGGATAGGTCGTGCCGCTTGCAAGCTATGCACGCCTTGCAAGTTTAGACTCAATAATATATTTTAGTAAGCCCAGTGAGCCCGATATAATTAGCTCTTTTTTAAAGTTTGGGTCTGTTGCAGCTACAAAAGCCCGAAGACGTACAGGCTCAAGTTTGAACTCTTCTCTGTTAATATCTTGAGGAGCGTGATCTGTCCAGTTCATGGACGCCTAATAACACTGTTGGTAAAAAGAAATGCGGCGCTCGCCGCCCCTGTCCATGTGCCGCCCGGGGCCATGCCCCAGGGGCAAGCGGGGTGCAAGTCTGTGGTGGTGCCTTTGTCACTGTCTCTACTTGTTGCTACTAACAGCTATCAGGGTAAACAACAACAATATTGAATACTTAGAAAAATAACAGGCAAGTCAGTTATTTGCATTAAATTTATTTAAAACTGAAGCAAGTCGTCTCAATCACACTCTTCCAGCAGTAAACATTGCAAGGTCCAGAAGATCACGGGGTAGTTATCAGATTTCTGTTTGGCTATTTCTGCCAGCTTGCGAGAGATGTTAGTCAAATTCTGATATGTCTGCTTCACACATTCATCGTTCAAAGATGGTTCTAGAAAAGAAACAGAAACTTTAGTTCAGATACATGCCAGCCACAGCTATATGGATAGGTATGAGGATAGAGCTGTGAAAGAAGGAAATGAAGCAGGTGGTGGTAGACAAAAAATATAAAACAAGTTTCTTATAAATATCCGGGACAAAACACACACGGTCATCTCGCCCCAAACTAGGATTCCCTGTTCTATGGAAACCAGAGACTGATATACATTAACATATACATTTAAATACATACATATATAGATATAAATATATAATACACCCAGACACAGATCAAACAAATCTGCTTATCACAGAAATGTTTGCCCTGGGTGGGGATCGAACCCACGACTCTCGGATCGCTAACTACTGAGCCACCGAGTCAAGCCACTCGAGTTGTATGGGGACCCGTTATTTTTTTAATTAATAGAAGTATGAGTAGCTGCCAAAATAACATATTACGTGAAAATTTCACCACGGTGTCTATTGCGGTTCAAAAGACAAAGCCATAAATAATTTTCTTAAAATAGGTAGTACCGAGATGGTCCGTTATGGTGTCTCGTAAGGAGAATACAGTTGTTAGTGTAGATTTTATAGGCGGCTTGAAAACTTCTGACACTGGGGTTGACCAGTAGCCCCACAACCTCCACCAATCTGGACTTGGGACCCTTGTATGGAGAATGGCCTAACCTTCCCGATGTATGGGAAGAGACCCGTGCCCCTGCAGACGGTATGATGTGGGTGGTTAACACAGTGTAGATTGTAGTTAGATTGTGTGCACCCACCAGGGTGTGTTTTCCTCCATTCCCGGAAGGCCTGGATGGCCTCCAGCACACTGGCCGCGAACACCTGGGGCAGCTCATACGCCAGGAAGTGGCCGCCGGTCTCTATCGGGTCGTCCCTCAGCAGGTTGGGGAACTTCACCTGGATGATGGGGGCGGACTGGTATATAATTTCGTGTTTCGCCTGGATGGTCCATGCTGGGACCGGGGAGGGGTAACTGTAAATAAATATTAATAAAACTACGTTAGAATTTGATTTCGGAATTTCCGGTTATAGAAACCAAATCGCTTTTATTATTATCGTAGGGGAAAGTTGGCGATATTGTACCACCTAAAGAATCAGATTTACAAGAAAACTATCAATTATATTAATACATGTTTTTATTTATAGTATACTCAGGTTATCCATCTTGAACGCAATATACGGAATTTTTAACAACGACTATCCAATTATTCACAAATTTACTTTTTCTAAAAAGTTCCCATTAGTACGATTTAGTTCTATAAATAAGTTTACAGAAACACAATAAGAAATGATAGCAAAAAGAAAAAAAAAGCACAATAGATATTGTACATATTAGAACATAGGAACAAATTACATTTAGAAATGTCTGAGTGTGAATGTATGCTGTATGAGTGTGTGTGATTGTGAGTGTGTGTGATTGTGAGTGTATGAGTGATTGTGAGTGTATGTGTGGGTGTGGGTATGTGTGTGTGTGTGTGTGCGTGTGAGTGTGTGTGTGTGTGTGTGTGTGTGTGCGTACGTGCGTGCGTGCGTGCGTGCGTGCGTGCGTGCGTGCGTGCGTGCGTGCGTGCTTGTACGTGTATGGGTCCAGCGTGTATGGAGCATAAGGAGAGCTTTTCTAGGTCACTACAATGGTAATAAGAGTTTTTCGGTGCAATAAGAGTTTTGCAAATGAAGTTCTAATGTTTGGGACTGGCCACAAACACATACGTCTGGTTCTATTTTTATTAGAAATACAAGTTGGTGCAAGTCTATGGAATCTTAATAATATTTCAAAGCTTTCCTTGAAACAGATTGTCACTAGTGTAGCTAACAAAAAATTGCTTAATTAATACAAAAAAAATATTTTGTGTTACTTTTTCGTTTCACTTATAGAGAGAGACTTGAGAAACAGTCATGGCGTATTGTGAGTTGCAAGGCATAAATTGGTCTTGTCAGATAAAAAAAAATTGCTTATATTAGGATTTATGAGGGTGGTACAATTTAATTGCCGGTACAATATAGCCAACTTTCCCCTATCTCTCAAATGTTTTTTTATGCTTTGATATCGAGCTAACGCGTCGAAGCCATATTTATTTTAGGCAACGAGTACCTTAAAAGAGTCCATTGTGGACCCACGCGCGCTTATTAGGCAAAGCTTACTTAATCAAAACACTCACGAATCAATCCCAGAAAAGAAGTTGTCCTTGTTGAAAGCTTCCGAGTAGTATCTCATGGCGGTGGTCGCGGAGTTCGGCTCCCAGTGCATCATCAGGAAATCGACCCAGTCCTCTTTGTTCAACTGGGGATAGTAGAAAAATTAGGACACGCACAAACAGGTATCTACCTAATAAGGAGTTAATATGCTTGCATGATCACCTGGCGGTAAATGTTGATGGTGCCGAAAGATGGAATTAGATCGAGTTTACCAACGAAAACTCGCTGTCTTATCTACTTTCTGGCATTGACTTTAACAGCAAGTCTTGTGTAAAATGGTTGGTACTTAGGTATCTATTACGGTGACTGACTAAACAGACTCCAAATAAAGTTGGACCTCGTCGGGAATCAAATCTGCGACAACCTGATATGAATGCTAGGACACTCGCTAGCCACTAAATATCCAGAGTCAAATCACTCGGTCATCCGGTCCTAAAATGCATAGGACTTCCTGCATTATGAGTACCAGAGCAGATACTGATATAGAATAAAAAAGAAATGGATTACTTGAAAAAACAAACAGGCACACATACACATAAAGGTTTAAATACATAAATACGATATATGGATATAAATCGTCAATTCGTCACGCATGAATACAAGGCGGCAAGTAAACTGTCCCTCTGTTACGGGTACGGGTAGCGCCACCCGATGCAGAGGAACAGTTTAGTTGCGGCGAACCTCACCTCCTCGAGGCCGCCGTCGGTGCGGTTCTTGTAGTCGATGTTGATGACGACCGCGGAGGTCTCCAGAACCCACGCCAGCAGCGCGGCTGGCGAGTCCGCCAGGCCCTGCCCTGGAAACAGTGAACGTTTCTTTAGCTACTTATCTACCTGCTACTTAGATAGGCGTCTCCTTATGAGCGCTTTTATAGTCACGCGCGCCCGCAGCGTGCCGCCCGCTACCTATCGTTTCAGTACAGTTTTTAGGTTCCTTTTATTGTCATGCGTTTCACACGCATGCGGGTCGCTTTGGAAACACCGCACGCATGCGGGCACGACACCCACGAAACCCGCGTGATTATAAAAGCGCTCTAAGTCTTATTTTACAAACCAATAGTGTCCGGCTTTGTCGCTTGTTTGTACATGTACCCGAACTCAGTCCGCCAGGCTCGCAGTACGTTAATCATCGGATACATTCGGCTCTCCACTTCCGGCTTCACGATCAGAGAAGGCTCTACTGAGCCCACTACTTGAAGAAGCAGTGCTTTAGGGTTGCGGATGAACGGGAAGTTGAAATGGAAACCGAGGACATGCTGAAACAAGTCGAACGCAAAATTAAGTACAACCCTGATATGTAACCGATCGCTAGAGTCTGACAAATGAAAGCGTAACCTGGACTTTTATTTAAAGTTTTTACATGGCAACAAAAAGAAGCTGTCAGAGGCTGTCACTGTTGAATGTTAGTATGACTGCCAATTATTGATACTTGTTGGCTGAATATTCATGTTTATTATTTATTGTATTGTTGAGCGTAAGAAATGATATAATGATATTATTTGTAATGGCCATTCGTAAATGATAGATTTTATGGTAATTTCAGATTTTTCAGTGCAGAAATAAACTGCAGATTATCAAAATCAGTTTATGAAGTAGACTGTTTTTATGTTTATATTTATAAACAAGATGTACAAGGAGTCAATAAAATTGTAAAAAGCTAATTGTAAATTGTAATTTCAACTAGTAGAAATATATTTTAATAAAGATTTAACACACAAGTATTTAATATATATTTTACTGCTATAGGTTGGTGATACCACATTAAGATTTTTTGAATTTGCCGCGCTTTCTCAGGTTACGCTTTCATTTGTCAGACTTCTAATCATAAATTAGATACAGACAACAGTTTGTCTGAACACAGTTCTTCTTATTAAAAAGGACAAAAAAAAGCGAAGTGCGTGGCGCTTTAATGACTGGCGGCAGTTATCTTTGAGACGGCCGGACTAACCTCGGGATACAGAGTGGCCATGGCGCGGCCTATGTCGCGGCCCACGTCTCCGGCCTGTACGTAGAACTGCGCGTGGCCCAGCCGCAGCATCAGGTTCCGGAAGATGCTGGCGATCTGCGCGAACCCTAGCCCTGGCCGGACTGCGGCCTGCAACAGCAATCAAAATAATTAGCGTTCAGTTTATTAGTAAACCTATTTATTTGTAAAATTGTCCTTAGTGTTGATGGACTTCTTACCTCAGAATAAGCAAAGCCAGGAATACTTGGCACGATAACTTCAACAGCGAAGTCCCTACCCTCTTCGTACGCCGTAATCAGAGGTATAGTTTTATAGAATTCCAGGAAGCTTCCAGGCCATCCGTGAATTAGCATTATGGGGACCACTTCTACCCCAGCCGGCACCTGGAGGGAAGACGATACGTCGCGTGGGTTACATTAAAGGATGATAAAATTACAAGGTAGGTAACAAAGTAATAAGACGTTATAGACATAGGAAGTCATACGACTCGACGTCTCTCAAAACTCAATATTCCTAAAATACAGCACGTAGGTAGAGAGTTAAATTAGGTACTCACTTAGCCACTGGGTAACATTACAGAACAAGGTTATCATGAAACGTGTACGGAGGGAGTGTTTGATTTCATCGTGTTTGTAGTAGCCTTTGAAAAAATACACTTCTTAGCATTCACCTATTTTAAGGACGAAAACAGCTTTACGTGATTACGTAGAACGTTAGCGAAATTTAATTGATTCCGAAGAGATTTCTTGTCAGAGTTCATCTTTCGTGGTGTATACAGGATGTTAAAACACTTTTTTAACATTTTGCAATTTTAAGGTGTTACTCAGAATCAAGTATAGAATAAAGGAAAAATATTGAAAAAATCCGATCTACAACTTTTTTCAGTTTCCCATACAAATTCTTAATTCACTATTCAGATTTAGAATGGGAAACTGAGAAAAAAATTGTAGATCGGTCGATTTTTTTTAAATATTTTTCCTATATTCTAGACTTGATTCTGAGTAGCCCCTTAAAATTTCAAACGCAATTTTTTTTAACACTCTGTATAGGTAGGTACGAGTACTCCTGTGTACTGGTGGAGTTATGTGAAAGGGCTACATTTGTCAAAAAAACTACTTCAATTGTGAGAAAATTAGTGTTTGCTCAGTTAATATCGCCAGGTACCTATTTATGTATTTTGTTACATGGAGGCACGGAAATAGACTGCACTAAGTATAAGTCACTTTTCGAAGTACAGTATTAATTTGATATAAGCTAGGCGCATTGTTTTTGTTACTTACCAATTGGCCAGGCCCGTAGCCAAGATTTTCGTTCAGCGAAGATGACTGTCACAAACTCTATCAGAAACTTACACACGACACATCCTGTTTCACCACTGCAAACCGAAATAAGATGTCCAGCCATGACGCTGTGCATACTTTCCGATCTACAACTTTTTTCAGTTTCCCATACAAATTCTTAATTCACTATTCAGATTTAGAATGGGAAACTGAGAAAAAAATTGTAGATCGGTCGATTTTTTTTAAATATTTTTCCTATATTCTAGACTTGATTCTGAGTAGCCCCTTAAAATTTCAAACGCAATTTTTTTTAACACTCTGTATAGGTAGGTACGAGTACTCCTGTGTACTGGTGGAGTTATGTGAAAGGGCTACATTTGTCAAAAAAACTACTTCAATTGTGAGAAAATTAGTGTTTGCTCAGTTAATATCGCCAGGTACCTATTTATGTATTTTGTTACATGGAGGCACGGAAATAGACTGCACTAAGTATAAGTCACTTTTCGAAGTACAGTATTAATTTGATATAAGCTAGGCGCATTGTTTCTGTTACTTACCAATTGGCCAGGCCCGTAGCCAAGATTTTCGTTCAGCGAAGATGACTTTCACAAACTCTATCAGAAACTTACACACGACACATCCTGTTTCACCACTGCAAACCGAAATAAGATGTCCAGCCATGACGCTGTGCATACTTTGTCCGAATCCTGTTACCCTCTGGTAGCTACCATCCGCCACAGTGTAATGCTAACCTATGCTAGTTGCACACTGTAGCGACTGCAAAATACAATGCGTACGTAACCCGAAATAAGTATTACGTACCTCTGGTTTAACGTGAACGAAGTGTATATCCAGTCCCTGAATATTAGTTTTGAACATCGGGAACTTGTTGATGTATTCTTCTCGTTCCTTGAATGGATACTCTTCTGCCCAGAACTTGAGCCAGGGTTCCATCTCGTGGCTGTTGAAGCCGTAGTTGAACCCGACGCCCCGGAGCGGCGCGGCGGCGGGCCGGCGGCTCTGCAGTCGGCGGCGCAGATCCGCCACCATCTGGAATGCAGGTGCAGGTCGCAGTGCTAGCGTCCTGTTCAGTTTACATGGCAGTTCAGACGACTTCAACTGGTTTATTATGAGAACTAAAAAAAATATTGTTATTTAGGTACTAAGTCATTTTTAACCGACTTCAAAAAAAGGAGGAGGTTCTCAATTCGTTGGAATCTTTTTTTATGTATGTTCACCGGTTACTCAAAGACGCCAGAACCGATTTGCAAAATTCTTTTTTTGTTTAAATGGATATACTTCACAGGTGGTCCCATATAAATTTTATCGAAATCGATTCAGCGGTTTTTGAGAAAACCAACAAAAACATTTATTTTTTTATTTTTTTATTTGTTTATTTAAGGACACAGACAGTCATACAAAGTATAGTAATTATTAATAAGGTTACAATTAGACCTAGAGGCCCCTATAAGTTTACAACTAAGAAACAAAATGAGTTGCAAGCAACAAACTAATAATACTTATATTTTTTTTAACAATGTGGTAGCATTTTCGTTTAAATATGAGATTAAGACTATAAATGATTACCTAAGAATGGTTTCCAATACTTCAGTCACCATATTTATATTTATGTTTTTACCATATTTATATTTTTATATATTTATATTTTTGTAAATATTTAAAGAGCAAGAGAATATGTCAACATTGTTCAAATATTTATTATAGTAATCACACAGGTGCGTCTAAAGAATGTGTTTTTAGCATAATTAGTCGAAAAAAAGAAATAAAGAATGTGTGCTGTGAACGGGAGGATAGCCGTCGTACTTGAAAAGAATTTTTATCTAGAAGAGAGTTTGAATCAACGTAATTATGAATAATTTTATAGAGAAATGTAGCATCCAAATAGGTTCGTCTGATATGGAGCGACTGTATATCATGTGTAGAAGCACTGTTTTTGTAGTCTGTAAATAAACAACCTGTACGATAGTCAAGTGATTTTATAATTTATTTTAAATTTTTTCAATCTTTATGAACAGCATACTGAGGGTTCCAAACTACACTTCCAAATTCTAGTACACTGCGAACATAGGTATTAAATAGAATTTTCATTGTGTTTGCTTTCTTGAAAGGTTTACTTAAACGGTTGATCAAACCTAGTTGTTTATATGCTTTTGCAATAATATTATCTATATGTACATTAAAGTGCAGTTTGGAATTCAACGTAACTCCCAAATCCCTGATAGTATCGACACGAGATATCCCCTTTCCAGAGATATTATACTTGTAGATGATAGCATTGTTTTTCCTAGTGAATGTTATAACATGAAATTTATCGGTAAGTATTTAGAAATAATTGATTTTGTGAACAGTACCTCTCGAAAGAGAGCAAGTCATGTTGCAACATCAAACAGTCCTGATGATCACGCACTACCCTGAAGATCTTAGTGTCATCTGCATATAATAAATGACAGGAGTTTTCGAAACAGGTTCCAATGTCATTAACGTACAGTGTAAAAAGAAAAGGTCCTAAATGAGGAACACAGACTGGTATCCCTTCAGCGCTACTGCTTGACTACGATTTTTTATATAAGATTCCATCCACCTCAGAAGATCACCATGTACACCGATTTCCAACAATTTTCTAATGAGAGTATCATGATTTATTTTGTCAAAAGCTTTAGAGAAATCGGTGTACACGGCGTCAACTTGGCATCCCACATCGAGAGCATTTAGTACAAAATCTGTGTAAGCAATCAAATTGGTATTGACACTACGACCACTAAAGAATCCATGCTGTTCTATGGCTATATGGCGACGAGAATGTGCTGTAAGAAAGTTTGTAACATTTTTTTCAAAAACCTTTGAGAATATACAAAGTTTAGAGATGGGTCTGTATTGTTTAACACAAGGTTCGGAACCGGTTAACAAATACCGGTTAATTTCGTTCGAATTTCGGTTAACGATTCCGTTCAGGTTAAAACCGGTTTCCAGCTTAACCGGTAAATTTGAATAAAATATCGGTTAATCAGGAAGCGGTTTTCGAACCGAAATAAGAACTAAATTAACCGGTTAAAACCAAACTTAGTCAAGTACAGGCGCGTCGCGCGGGTGCCACTGCCCGAGTCTTCTGCTCACTTTCTCGCACGCTTTCAATTGATTGCACGCGGCAAACATGCCTACAAAGTCGCATATTCTTCAAATTAACCGGTTAATTCCGTTCGAACGAAAAAATATCGGTTTTGGTTAAACCGGTTAAATATACCGGTAACCGAAACCTGAACGAAACCTTAACCGAAATTATTTCGATATAGGGGTCAATGACCGAAACCGGTATTTTCAAAAAACCGGTTTCCGAACCCTGGTTTAACATCATGCCTATCACCTCCCTTAGGAATCGGAGTAATAAGAGCCCTTTTCCAAATATCTGGGAACATAGGAAAATATAGCAAAATTGGAGTTGTTGCGATTGAAGTCGGTTGTTTTTAACGTATTCAGCGTGGTCAATTATTTGTTTGCATTATGCATCTTCCCCTATTTTCCGCGATAAGTCAAAATGAAAATTACAGAAAATATAACTATAGGCAGTTATATTTTCTCACTCATTATCACATCACTCATCATACGTACCTCATCTTTGAACTCCACTCTAAAAGGTCGAATACTCTGATCTTGCTCCTCCCTCAACTCCTCAGGGCCCCACCATTCCTCGGGGTCCACCCAGGGGCGCTCGCCCACGTCCAGAGTGAAGTTGATTCCTTTGAACGTGTAGTCCTTGCATTGCACAAAGGTTCCGACGAAAATCGAAAAATATATAATTTTCTCCATAATATGCACTGCGAAAAGTAAAATATGTAATCGTCGAGCCCCCGAGCGCCGAGCCCCGAGCTCCCGAGCCCCTGAGCGCCCGAGCCCCCGAGCGCCCGAGCTCCCGAGCCCCCGAGCCCCCACGTACTCGGTGCCCTGGCACCAACCACGTCCGTTAATAAGACGAAAAGTGCACACTGCACGTCTCTATACCATGTCTCTACTGCCCAGTTGGTCTAAGTTGTAGGACTAAGTTAGTGGAAAACTGTAGTTTTGTTTGGCAAGGCCTACATAGATACTGTCGCGCTTCGGCTCTACCGTGGTGCTCCCAAGGCCCGGACCGTTTGTGTCGGAGGCGGCTAACACGGAGAGGAAGGCGTGTGTGGAACTGGATGCGGCTGGTGCGGCTGAGGGGCGCTGAGTGCTTGAGCCGGGGCCGGTCCGCCAGGATGCGGGAGAATTTAAATAGAGAAAAAGAATAACCTGTGCGAAACTGCGAACTTTATATAATGATTTTACTATGGATACGGAATACCTAAAGGAACACAAGTCGTAACAATAAGACACGGAATATAGGAACACAAGAAAACATGAGGTTAAAAAAACGTTGTGTCAGGTCGAAAGTCAGCAGAAAAGATTTAGAAAATGGAATATAATAATGAAATGGAAGGAGCCCCGGTCTGAATATATCGGTTGTCTGTGTGGTCGCCATGTTGTGGTCTCATACAGGCTGAAACTGAAATCGCGGAACAAAATTTAACTGTGGCTTCTAGTCATGAAACTAATCAAATTTCTCCAAGCAAGCAATACAATCGGAGCAAAAACAATTTGGACTTTCCATACAAAGTTGGCTACTCAGCTCATCGGTTTGTATGAAGAGTACACTTTTTTTTTTGCTCCGGTTGAACTGGTTGCTTGGAGAAAGTTGATGTCAGAGTCATGACTAGAAGCCACAGTCAGTTTCACCTGTATAAATGTGTGACCATTCGCTCACCTGTCGCTCCGCTGGGCGCCGCATGACATGCGCCAGCGTCGGCCTGTCTTATATACTTATACACCTTTAGTTAAGTAAATACCCACAGTACGAATACTGCAAAACTGTGAATATAATAGGGAACTATTAATAATTTGTATACCATATTAATGAACCAATCATCAGCAGATACATATATTTCACGCATCAACAATTCATGAATCGCTGCAGGTATATTAATGTATTTGGTATTAGGTAGCTGGTAGACAAAAGAATGACCTTCGAGAAGTGTACACTGCTACCTACTTCGAACAAACTATTTTCATTTAATTTCATTTCATTACATATTTTTTCCTTTTCATAGCATACACAGCTGAACCATCTCATTATTACAAACTAAGGCGGAAAACACACTGCTCCGCTCACCGCGGCGAATTGCGGTGGAGCGGATTTAAACTTTGTACTGTAAAATGTTGATTAGTATACAAAAACCGCGGGGTACCACACACTGGCACCGCTTCTCCGCCCGGAGGCGCGATTCGCACGACGGATCCGCGCTCCCGGATGGCGACGCGGTAAGGCGGAAAACACACTGCTCCGCTCACCGCGGCGAATTGCGGTGGAGCGGATTTAAACTTTGTACTGTAAAATGTTGATTTGTATACAAAAACCGCGGGGTACCACACACTGGCACCGCTTCTCCGCCCGGAGGCGCGATTCGCACGACGGATCCGCGCTCCCGGATGGCGACGCGGTAAGGCGGAAAACACACTGCTCCGCTCACCGCGGCGAATCGCGGTGGAGCGGATTTAAACTTTGTACTGTAAAATGTTGATTTGTATACAAAAACCGCGGGGTACCACACACTGGCACCGCTTCTCCGCCCGTAGGCGTGATTCGCACAACGGATCCGCGCTCCCGGATGGCGACGCGGTGCGATTCGCTGGGTACCACACACTGACGCCGCTTCTCCGTCCGGAGGCGCGGTTCGCGCGCGATCCGCGCAAAAACGAAACAGAACTACTGCTTTAGAACAAGGTCGGTAGGACAACAAATAGAGTCGTCGCTACTTTTTTTTTGTACTATGGAAACCAGAGACTGACATAGGGTGTGGTACCTACTATCGCATAATAAATGTTATAATATGTGATTTACTCAATAATGTTATTATTTGTAACGAAATAATGTAATAATGAAATAATAATCCTAAGTAGGTATATGATGTTATATTTATATTATGTTATATACACTGACTTGTAACTTGTGTTATTAAATAAATGCTCGGGGAGCGGGATGGGGTGAGGCTCGGGGTGCGGGGGATGAGGTAGGGAATTCTAAAATAATTATACACCCTGAAAACGAAAAAGATTTTTAATGAACCAGATATGTGAATTGTTAGACTAAGGATTCAATAAAAAAAACCTCTTAGATTTTTTTTTATCTTTTGTTCCAACTACCAGACGATCTCACATCAACTCCCTGAGCGAAGCCGGGCCGGGCCCTCCAGCTAATGAAGATATAGTTCACTCCGATGTTTTTCTAAGAATGTTTGCGGTAGTAAAAAATATTTTCGTTAAAAAATGAAGTAGAAGCAACTTCACTATCAACTCTGTTCTAATTAAAACGCTGTGACGTGGAATGCCACAGACAGAACACAAAGATAACAGTAAGTAAAGTACTCCTACTACGCGAAAGTTGTTTAACATGAAAAAACGGGCAATTTGCGTTTATAATACAGATAATTTGCAAAGAAATATTAAGAAATTAATATATGTAACGAGGGATCGAATTGATTCTCGTCATCAGGGGGGTCTTCCATGGCGGGATCTCAGAAATAAACGCGCTTTTGAGAAGGTCTTGAGTGTACTTTTAATATTCGCACAGGTTTACAACTTAAGGCTTCAGGATAGCACAGATGTAGACGGATTATTTTCAGGAACGCGGCGAATTCGGTACGGGACTGGCTTCACTAGTCGTCGGAACCGTTGCTCGAATCAACGTGTGTCAAATCGTTCGCGCCTCCACCACCTTGCCCGCGTATATTGGCTAACCTCATTTTAGCTGTGTACCAACCTTACAACTTCATAATTCGGTGTTGCCAGCCCCGTAACGACCTCGCCCAAGCTTCCCGCTTGACGTTTCTGAGTGTGAACGAACTCGAACGTGTAACCTACGCTTGACCATAGACTAAAATAAAAATAGACTAATCAGAGATGGCGCCACTGAGCTCGCACTCCGACACGGCCATCTTGACGTTTCACACGTCCTCGTGTGTGCTTTCTGAAAAGAAGAGAAATTTCGCCACAGTAAAACGGTACTCGCTCGGTCAGCCTGACCAGTAAGAGATTTATTCTTGATTGGATTCTTTATTTAAAACGAAAGGCAAATTGAAATTGGTTACAAATCAGAAAGCATACCTAGTTTATCAAGAATTTAACGAAATAATTCACAAACACAAAAATTAAACTGTCGAACAGCACAAAATAAACTTCCAATAAAACAAAGTTTGTTCCTTCTAGACAAAACATCCGGCGTCTGATAAGTGTCAAGACAGCCTCCTTCCAGCGTCTGATACACTTCAGGACAACCGCCACTCGGCGTCTGATACACTTCAAGACAACCTCCAACCGGCGTCTGATTAGTGTCAAGACAACCTCAACCCGGCGTCTGATAAGTGTCAAGACAACCTCAACCCGGCGTCTGATATACTTCAAGACAGCCTAAACAATTATGAACCAAATAAGCAGAAAATAAAGTGCTGTTTGGAAGTAGACTTAACAAAGGTTCTTAACTATCAGAGTCAATGTCATTGTCATCGATGGCACTAGTACCTTCTGGCATTTTGCGTAATCGGTCGTGAGCGTATTTATACGTTCTGTTTGAATTTAGGGCTCTCAAGACATAACGATCGCCTTCTAAGACTTCAGCGACCCTAAAGGGACCTTTGTATTTGGGATCGAGCTTAGTTTGATTGCGCTCCTCGTTTTGCAGAAGAACGTAATCCCCTATGGAGAAAGGTTTCAGCTTGGCTTTAGTCCTATCGAAACGAGCTTTGTCATATTCAGCAGCTTCGTCCATATTCCGAATTGCTTCAGCCCTTACCTCCTCAAGATCAGTTTCTGGTTCGACGTCGTCGGCAAGCATAATTTCCAATGGTCGAGCAACCTTACCAATAAGCAGCTCAACGGACTCGCCTTGGTTACCCTATTTTGAGTACAGTTGAGGGCGAGCTGCACGTCAGGAAGAGCATCTTGCCATGATCGGTTGCTGGTTTCAGCGGCAGTGAGCATATTTTTGAGAGTACTCATAATCCGCTCGACCTGCCCATTAGCGCATTAGCTACCTGTTGCAATTAAATGGAGCTTTATATTTACCGACTCACAGAAATCCTTGAAGTCTCTGCTAGCAAAACAGCGGCCTTGGTCGGCAACAACCCGCGTCGGCGCACCAAAAAGAGACACGCAGGTTTTCAATGCCTTGATACTGCTGGAGGAATCAATATGCAAAGTATGACAAAGCAATACGTACCTTGTAAATGCATATACGATAACGAATACGTATTCCTTTTTATCGTTCTTGCCACTGAGCTTCCCAGTTGCGTCGATGTGTATCGTGTGCCAAGGGATTGCTACCTTCGGGATCGGGTGCAGGGATGCTTGGATCTTACCCGAGTGGGATTTCGAGATTCTGCAGGTGACGACGAAACGTCTTACGTATTTAGACATCTTCTCGAACCAATAAAGTTGAAATACCTTCTCGAGGGTCTTTTCCCATCCGGAGTGCATAAGCCCTTCATGCACATTGTTGATAAGGGACCACCGTAGTGAACGAGGAATAATAGGTAGGCAACGCGTCTTACCATTGCGTTGAACCTTGCGATACAGGATACCCGATCGCAATTCGTACGACTTGGCTACATCATCAGAAAGAGTTTTCTCATTGAGATCAGAAATTATTTTTGTAATCTCACCGTCTCTCTGCTGTTCTGCAAGAAGCCAGGCGTCTGTCAGCTCGGTAACGTCAACTCGTTTCTGCTCTACCTTCTCGAACGCAACCTTGGGTTTAGGTGGTGGATTCCTTGAGAAGAAGTCAGCGTGAGGCATAAGTTTGCCACTGCGGTGAACGATATCGAAGTCGAAACTTTGTAAGAAGGCCCACCATCGATGAACGCGGGGTGTGAGATCCAGCTTTTTACGCGCCGATTGGAGTGAGTTGCAGTCCGTAACGACACGAAATTTGCGCCCGTGCAGGTAATGCCTAAAGTGCTTGATCGCGTTAACAACCGCCAGAGTCTCCAGCTCGTAAGAGTGGTACCGAGACTCTGGGGCTGTTGTACGCTTGCTGTAGTAAGCAACGGCATGCAACTTACCATCTTTTCGTTGCATAAGGACTGCTCCGTATCCAATCGCACTCGCATCAGTGTGGAGTTCCGTGTCGAGATCCGGGTCAAATATCTGCAGAACTGGCTCCGTCGTCATCAATGAGATGATCTGCTGCCTGACCTCTTCGTGTTCGGACTTCCAATTTAACTTACCGGTGCCTGATGTAAGCGCGTACAGAGGAGCCATGATTTGCGAAAACTTCGGCACAAATTGGCGAAAGTACGATGCCAACCCGATAAACTGACGCAGTTGCGTCACAGTCTCTGGCGGTGGTAGCGTGGTAAGAGCTTCGACTTTACGTTGGTTTGGACGAATTTGGCCCTGACTGACTTCGTAACCCAAATACTCCACCTTCGTTTTAAGGAACTTACACTTTTTAACGTTCAGGGAAAATCCTTTGTGGGTAAGTACCTCAAGAACTACCGTTAATCTTTCCAAGGCTTCGTCGACGCTGCTTGCGACGATCAGGACGTCATCCATATAGACAACGACGTAGGTATTCACCAGATCACCCAGAGCTTTGATAATGGCGCGTTGAAAAACGGACGGTGCATTTTAAAGTCCAAATGGCATCGCAAGATACTCATATTGGCCATCAGGTGTTACGAAAGCCGTCCGCTCAATGGATTCTTCAGCGATAGGGATTTGGTGAAAACCTGACACTAAATCTAGAGCCGAAAAATATTGACCACCATGCAACCTAGCAATCTGATCGGATATTAATGGCAGTGGGAATCTATCAGGTACAGTATTATCATTTAATTCGCGATAATCCACACATAACCTAGGAGAATTATCCTTCTTTTTCACAAGAAGTATGGGACTTGCAAATGGCGAAGAGCTAGGGGAATGATGTCAGCTTTGAGCAGCTCATTTATCTTTTCACGAACTACTTGTCGCTCCTGCTGGCTCATGCGATATGGTCGTCTATTGACGGTTTTATGGGGATCTTTCAAACGAATCTGCATCGGTTCAGTATCAGCACGTCTAGTAGGGACTCCGCTCATGAAAGATTTTTTAAAAGACTCCAAAATTTCTACCAATTGCCCTTTGTTTTCAGAGGGAACGTCCGTATCTATATCGCTAAAATCGAATTCCCCACTAGTCTGCTGAACTTGGCACGACTGAACAACAAGAACATTCACAAAACTTAACTTTTCAGCAGACATGTGAACAGCTAAACCCTGCTCTAAAACTTCACGACCGATCATTATATCATGACGTAAGCAATAGTCCGGCAAAACATGAAAAAGAATTTCTAAATTAATGCCATCAATGTCAACGACAGTCAGTATCTGAATCGTAGAGTTTACAGATGTCTGGCCTATACCGGTCATAGTCACAGTATTGTTAAATCTCTTGCCAGCGAGTCTGGCAGCAACTGACTCTTTAACCAAGGAACACTCAGCACCGGAATCGTAATAAAATAAAAACTGCTCACCGTTATGACGCAGGACCCCAGCGGGTGCATTCACAATGCACAAGTCGACACGCCTCTCCTTGGCTGGACCGGCGCCTACGCTGCTTCCCTCGTGGTTGCGTCGCTTCGGGCAGTTAGACGCGTAGTGGCCCTGCCCTTGACATTGGAAGCAGGTTATCGCAGGCTTCGTAGCAGGCGGCTTCGGAGAGTTGTCACCAGGTTGAAGTCTTGAACGGTCGTCTGGTTTCTTCATATCCCGTCGTTTCGAGTTCCACATCGTAGACTTATGGCCCAATTTTCCACAGTAGTAGTATTTCACTGGAGTTGAGGTGCTATTGGAACGAAACCTCTTGGCATCAGCGTTGTTGTTGTCATTGGTAGGCATTTTTCGTTTCAAAAATGAAATGGCCTTAAGCTCTTGTTGTAGTTGAGTGCGCGTCTTCACTTCGTTCGTAAATGACAGTCGTTGAACTCGTGGATCAAAGCGGGAAATGTGAGCCAAAACCATAGCGACTGCAAGCTCTTCCGTCGATAGACCTTTCCATCTTGACATTAAAGAAGTCATGAGTGTAGCGGCGTAAGCAGCAAGGCATTCATTTTCTTTGGGTTTGCTTTCGTTCAGGTGGATCAAAAATGATGCAGTTGTTTCAGGGCAGTCATACCTGGATACGAATAGCTCCTTAAAGTCACTCCATGTCATACCAGGAAACGATACAGTTGACAGCCACGTAGAAGCTTGCCCTTTCAATGCGCGGCTTAGGGCAACCATCAGCGGTGCACCTTGACGATGTGGGTCGTCGATACACAGGTCCGCAGTAGCAATCCATGCACGTGCATTAACATCCGATCTATCGGGATTGAAATCGGGTAATCTCAGCTCGTTGGATGACGATGGCGTCTTTATGGCCTGTATTAGCGTCAAAAATGTCCGATTCTGTTGTTCTAGAAGCATCTTCCATTTTGTGTCACTCGCATCGATGTCAGAAGCACGTGGGGCGTCCTTGTCCAATCCCACTTCTGATAACGAGGGATCGAATTGATTCTCGTCATCAGGGGGGTCTTCCATGGCGGGATCTCAGAAATAAACGCGCTTTTGAGAAGGTCTTGAGTGTACTTTTAATATTCGCTCAGGTTTACAACTTAAGGCTTCAGGATAGCACAGATGTAGACGGATTATTTTCAGGAACGCGGCGAATTCGGTACGGGACTGGCTTCACTAGTCGTCGGAACCGTTGCTCGAATCAACGTGTGTCAAATCGTTCGCGCCTCCACCACCTTGCCCGCGTATATTGGCTAACCTCATTTTAGCTGTGTACCAACCTTACAACTTCATAATTCGGTGTTGCCAGCCCCGTAACGACCTCGCCCAAGCTTCCCGCTTGACGTTTCTGAGTGTGAACGAACCCGAACGTGTAACCTACGCTTGACCATAGACTAAAATAAAAGTAGACTAATCAGAGATGGCGCCACTGAGCTCGCACTCCGACATATGTATTAATCAAACCCGTTTCGTTATTCTATAACATACATTTTGTTGCTTCGATTTACTGAGTTTGCTTGTTGTTTTTCCGTGATTGAATCTTTACGCTGTGGTTTTGCATACGCATAGGTCAAGTTAGACTGGACGGAAAACATAGTTATATGAAACCATCGCGACTTACCATTAAAGGTTGACCTCTGTTGACAAAGATGTATACGTATATACATATAGGATAAAGTACTACCCTGCTTTTTGGAAGGAGTATTGTATGGAATTCAAGTTTCTATACCTATTCTTGTTCTGAGCTTGTTACAAACAAAAACAACCCTTGTTACATACATACACGTTCGAATATTAGATAAACGTATGACGAAAATCATCGTGCACCGCAACTTTGGACGAAATTCGGAATACGCGCCTTCGTCGTGCACTGCAGCTTTCGACGAAATTCCGACAGAAACCGTCCTGTGGAGCGGATCGCTGCCGCATGCGAATTTCGTCGCTCCGCGCTCCCGTCCGAATTCCGCCTCAGTGTGATATCCGCGTAACTTTTTCGCGCGACTCTGTCCATGTGGTAATTACCTTACCTACCCTGGTTGAATATGCTCTGATGCTTACCTATATGCTTAAAAAGTCTAAAACCAAACTTTAATGTATAGTGTGGAAATAAGTTGCTATTCAGATTTTTAAAATTTATACAATATAAAAAAAATATGCCAAGTAAAAAAAATGACTTAAGTTTCAACTCTGCATGCAAGTGCAACGAATACGACTTTTCATACATAACGTATTATCGGCTGAAGAAAAATATTAACTCTATAATAACTTCTTTTTTATTGTGTTACGTGGCAAAAGGATGATGGCACGCCAGATGGAAGCCTGAGAGTGCATCTGTGACCCCAGACATAGGAGTTATCAGTGCCATGCTTGAGGGCTGAGATGGAATGAAGGGTTTGCATTATCCATTCAGATTTACTATCCGGATAAAACGAATAATTCGGATAATTTTGAAATACTTTAGTTTTCTTCGTTAAATGTGTTTTTATATAGGGTGTTTATGTAATACTATTTGTAACACGGCTGAATAAAATAATCATTTATTTCGGGTAAGTAATAGAATCTATAAACACAAAAGGTATATAATTTAGAAAATATACAAACCAAACATAAAATTTTCTTAAATATCTGGAGCCACGGGAGTGGCTCCGCCAAGTCGTGTGAAGCAAAATAAGGCGGACGGAGTCACCCGTATCCTTTTCTCGGTGCAACTCACGGCACTTTTAGGCCCCCTGTATCTTCGTTCTGGATAAAGGTAGAAGTTAAAAAATCCGGTTTCCAAAAGTAATTACTGAACCTATCTCTGGCCTTAAATTAAAAGTTTTTAGCTAATATAGTTTAAATAATATCCCAAGTCAAAGTTCTCTGATTTTGTCACTGACTCACTCACCGATCATCAAAAAGCTAAGGTACTTCTAGCAACGCTACAAGCTTGAAATTTGGTGTGCGGCTAGTATTTCATGTACTGATAACGGAAAAATTAAAAAAAAACATGTGTTAAAAAAATAAAAAAATCCTTGAAAAAAATATATTCTTTGTGAAGATCGAACTCGCCCCTGTGAAACAGTTATTACATGTGTGTCTCCTTCACGAAGTGAGCTATTGAGGCAATTACACAGATAGTGAAATATATGTTAACTTAATACAGGTTAACAAGTCAGCAGTACATCTAATGGCTACTAGATGTCACTGTGCTCTGTATGAAAGATATCGACAAGTTATCAACGTTTCAGGTTCGGGTTAAATGGAAAACAAGAAACCTGACGATATCAACATAAACATAATAGTATTATTTTAGTATAGTAACGTAGACTTAAACAGGAAAAAAGCAACAGTAAAACAAAAATAAAAACCAAATTAGTGACTTGCTTGTGATGTTCATGATTTAATAAGGGTTCTTGGAATGGGGAAGGCGATGCAAAGCTCTTAATAGGTATATGGCGCTAATATGGTTTGAGACAAATCGTTGCCTGCATTAAATGTCTTATTAAAAATGTAAATGATTACTTAACTAAAATCAAATAAAAAGGAACAATTAAACACAGTTTGTCCACGTCTGTCTAGTAAAAACCATAAATGAAGAACATGATAATCACAAGTACGTCACAAACTCTAGTAGCGCCACCTAGTTTAAGGTTTGGCAGCCGCCTTCCTCATTGTAGAAATTGACTAAGACTTGTGTCAATAAAAGCACTACTAAATATATTAAATAAAAATATATACAAATATGACCAACTATAATATAACTAAATTCATTTAAAATAAACAGAATAAAAAAATATGCTATCATTTCATTATTACTAAAAATAAGGCCAAAATATAAAAATGAGGTTAAAAAATAAAGTTGTACGGTCAACCGCAAAACTAGGGTCAGTTAAAAGAAAACGAGTTGCTTGCGCATCGCCCGCTGTAGATATGTATACTCACACATTGACATAAAATGACGCAGCTTGTTGATATGATAGATAACTATATAAACCGAGTAATATCTTCATCTCTGGGCAGGGGCACCCCAGTACCAGCTTCTCCCTCTGGACCGTATTCAACGGAGAGCAACTCGAATCGTCGGCTGCCAGGATATCTCAGATCGGCTTGATTCCTTGGCGCTGCGTAGAGATGTAGCCTCGCTCTGCATTCTCTATCGCATGTACAATGGGGAGTGCTCCGAGGAATTGTTCGGATTGATCCCTGCCGCCTCTTTTCGCCATCGTTCTACGCGACAATATATTCATCCCCATCACATAGATGGTTGGCAGTCCACAACTGTGCGTTTCACTAGAAACTTTCTGCCTCGCACAACCAAACTATGGAATGAATTGTCGCCTGCGGTATTTCCGGACCGATACGACATTCAAACCTTCAAGAAAAGAGCGTACTCCCATATCAAAGGCCGGCAACGCACTTGTGACTCCTCTGGTGTTGCGGGTGTCTATGGGCGGCGGTAATCGCTTACCATCAGGTGATCCGTCTGCTCGTTTGCCACCTATGCCATAAAAAAAAAAAAAAAAAAAATTCACTATATCAGACGCAAGCTTCATAGCTCCAACGGTTAGAACAGCAGATATAAGCGAGTCGACGGTAGTTCGAATCCTCGAGGCTTAGTAATAAATAGGAGTTAGTTTTTTTAAGTTTTTCATAGCTTCCACGGTTAGAACAGCAGAGATAAGCGAGCCGACGACGATGGTTCGAATCCTCGAGGTTTAGTATTAAATAGGAGTGAGATGTTGAATATTATCGGTTAGAGTTGTCGCACACCTTGTTTTATCCTCGCTTTTCCACTTTCTTCTCCAGGAATAGGAGTTAGTTTTTTTAAGTTTTTTTGAGAAATAATTACAGGCAAAGTTTTTTTTTTTTTTTTTTTTATGTGATAAGGAAGGCAGACGAGCAAGTGGGTCACCTGATGGTAAGTGATCGCCACTGCCCATAGACACCTGCAACCCCGGAGGGGATTGCAGATGCGTTGCCAACCTAGAGGGCTAAGATGAAATGCCTCTTGTGCCTGTAATTTCCTCGGCTGTCTTACTCTCCACACCGGAACACAACAGGCCGATAAACATTTAGTCATTGTCTGTAATATGCAGAAAAAAATACAATCATTTCTTTGAAAATGTTTATCAGCCAAGGTACATGATAAGCCTACTATTTTAGAATAAATATATGACTCTGATATTTTTAACGAATACATAATTGTAGGTTCAGTTACTCTTACAACTTGGAATTAGTAAACCACATATGAATTATTACTTATAATATTTTTTATTTTTATTTTTATTTTATTTAAATTAAACATACAAACAGATTACAGTCATTAAGAGTATTCACTTAATTATAACATCGAGATTGGTCAGACTGTAGTCCAGCAAAAGTATGCAAGTGGATACATTAAGGTAGTACAAACGAGATAACAGGTTTAGTTTGCAAGAACAATGCAATACAAATGTTGGTAATTAACACTAAACAAAGGTAGCTACAAGGTAAAAAAATAATTTGTATACATATAAATACCAAACCAAATACAATACAATAAAGATATTTAAATAAATGAAGAAATGAGACGATATGCAACTACAACATCATCTAAGAAATTAAGAGAGTAAGCTGTTGACGAAAAACATAGAGTCTGCTATCAAAAATGTCAATGACATCATTGGTAGCAGACAGCTCATTGTATTGACGACACATTCGAGTAAGGGGATTATAAAAAGACGTATTATTGAGATACACGCGAAGCTGAAAAGTTTTAGGGTGTCTGCACCGATAATAGGTATTTAAATTAACTACAGAAAGAAGCGTAGGGGAGTCAATGTTGTAATGAATAATCTTATGTAAAGTAATTAGGTCAAAAAATGAACGTCTGTCTTCCAAAGTACTGAGTTTAAACTTCGCTAATAAATCGGGATAAGAATTACAAACACGATTAAAATTATAACGGAATGACGAGAATTTTAAACAACGTTTTTGAATGCTTTCAAGACGGCTTATATGAACTTTATAAAAAGGTGACCATATCACAGAATTATATTCAAGAATACTACGTATTAATGAACAGTACAGATGAATTAAGCTGGTAGGCTTTTTGAATTTTTTTGTGATTCTGGTTACAAAACCAAGTAAGCGAGAGGACCTGTCAATTATGTAATCAAAGTGTTCTCTAAACGTCAGCTTTTCATCGAAATAGATGCCTAAGTCCTTCACTACGGATTTACGATCTAAGATATGGCTGCCCACAGAATAATTAAAATTTACTTTGTTTATTTTTCTGGTGAAGGTAATAACACAGCATTTATTAACATTAAGAGACATAGAATTTGCGGAGCACCATTCCACTATTGAATCTAAATCTTTTTGAAGATTAACAGCATCACTAAGACAACTTATTGTGGAATATACCTTTAAATCATCTGCATATAGAAGACAAGGACAGGATAACCGTGCAACAAGGTCATTAATGAACACTATAAAGAAAAGCGGACCGAGATGAGACCCCTGTGGTACTCCAGATGTAACCTTGACAGGAGCAGAAAGATCACCTTTTAGAGCAACAAGCTGACTTCTGTTGGACAGGTAAGAAATGATCCAACGTAAGAGGCTTCCGTGTATCCCGTAGGCACCAAGTTTGAGTCAGAGGAGCGAATGATTCACTTTATCGAAAGCTTTCGAAAAATCGGTGTAAATAGAATCAACTTGTGTATTTTTTGTAAAAGCATTACATAAGTAACTTTTGTATTCAAAAAGATTGCTAGTGGTAGATCTTAGCTTGACAAACCCATGTTGATAAGGAGAAATAAAAGGCTTTAGATGGTGGTATAGTGAGTCATAGACAATGGACTCAAACAATTTAGAAAAACAAGACAAAAGGCTTATTGGACGATAATTCTCACAGCGAGATTTATCGCCTGATTTAAAAACTGGAATGACGTGAGCCGTTTTCCATAACTTAGGAAAGACACCACATTTAAGAGATTTGTTAAAAATTATCGCTAAAGGAATACTAAGTTCAAATCTACAGCGTTTAATAAAGAATGGCGGGATACCATCGGGACCAGAGCCCTTGTTGACGTCTAATTTATTTATTTTAGAACAGATCATACTTTCATTGGTATATAAGTTATTAAGTACAGTGCTACAGTACATATCAGGAACAGAAACAATCGATGAATCAGTACAGGCTTTCTCAAAAACGGAACCGAAGTAATTCGAAAACAATTCACAAACACCTCTTTTATCAGATGATGCGAGATTTCCGTAGGAAACAGTGTTAGGAATAGAGCTAGAGGATTTCTTCTTGTTGTTAACATATCTCCAGAAACTCTTAAGATCATCATGCAAGGAGTCTTCTACCGAGGATATGTAGTTTTTAAAGCATTTATCAATAAGGACTTTACTCCGATTACGTAACATAGAAAATGTGTCATAGTCACGAGGATTTTTGGATTTTTTGTATAGTTTATGAAATTTTAATTTATCAGCTATACAGCGTCTCAGACCAGGAGTGTACCAGGTAGGAAATTGACCACAATCTTCTTTAGAAATCGGGGTGTGTTTTTGTATAATAGAATTAAGTAATTTATAGAACCTTTCAACGTCTATGTTCACATCATTGGCAGACAAGATTTCAGGCCAGTCGGTATTTATAAGTTCTTGTCTTACTTTTTCAAAATCGCATTTTCGAAAGTTAGGTTTTCTAGGTTTATTTTTCGTAATAACTCCAGAAGAAAGTGTTAAAGGAATAGTAACTTGTAAAGCGGGATGATGGATATCTACTTTACACAAGGGATCAGAATTAGTGACATGAATATTATTAAATGTAGAAAAAACTAAATCAAGATATCGATCGTTTGCATTCGGAATAAGGTTAAACTGATTAAGACCGCAAGTGGCAGTGGTATCCGTTAGTAAGTTCGCTTTAAAATCTAGGGGGTAAGATGGAATCACTAGAGTTGAGTTAGGAGCTCTTTTCCAGGTGAGGTTCGGAGTATTAAAGTCACCGATGCAGAGAATTTCATCAGTATGACCTAATTCAAGGATAACTCTAAGAAGATTATCATAAAAGTGCTTAATTTTGTCAGATGAAAGATCAGGTGGTAGATAACACAAACATAAGTGAAAAGACTTCCTTGTAGAAGATTCCATCGAAATACTGATCCATAAGTCTTCAACATCACTGTCCCACGAGGTTTGCCGTATCACATCAAACTTTTTGTGGACTGCTACTAACACTCCTCCACCATCTTTTTTGGAGATACAGGTAGTATACCGATCCCTACGAAAAACATTGTACCGAGTATCAAATATTTCGTCGTCAAATACTGATGAGTTTAGATTAGTTTCCGTTAAACAAATAATATCGTAATTGTGACTAAGTACATTCAAATATACATCATTTGTTTTAGATCGAATTCTATTCACATTTTGATAGAAGATATCCATAATAAAATATAATAAACTACTACAATAGAGTTAACCATACTTATCAATGAAAGTTACAATGCTATCAACTAGTTAAGCTATACAAGGATTCGTTATTCTTAATTAATATAGCACCAGCATTTTCATCACGTCGAACATAGATTTTACCGAATCGCACCCAGACATACTTAAAATTATTCTCTTTAGCTACTCTACGTGTTTCGGAATAAAGCGATTTAATTTCAGGCGAAAGATGCTCTGCCACGTAAATCCTACACGGAGTACCAGAAATACCAAGAAGAGCAGAGTTGAGGGTGTTGTCTGGGTGATTCTTGTTGTACCGATGCACAGCTGATATTATCGTATCTCGTTGACGTGACGACCCCAATGAAATAAGGATATTGCGGGGGCGATCCGACTGCTGCATTTTAGCTACTCTTCGACATGCACGTATTGATGAATCTTCAAGGGAGACATTAGTAAGCTCACAGAGTTTTTTGAACAGTGCAATAATATTTTCATCCTTTCTTTCAGGCACGGCATGTATTTCCAGATTGGCTGAGCGTGAGATATAATCCATGCTAGTCAGCCTAGCGTTCAATATACTTAACGAGTTACTCAAACGATTATTTTCAGACTGCAGGTTTTGGATGGTTTTGGCGTTATTAAGAATCTCAGTCTTCAAATCTTTCTGTTCTTCCGCCAAAAAGTCTGTTGTTTGGGTGAATTCGGCCCGAAGCTTATCCACGGCTGCGTTGATTTCGTAATTGATGGAATTTTGTACATTACGCGTTATGGTTTCGATCATGGCCTGGAACTTAGACTCCATTCTCGAATCAAACAGCTTGCCTATGCCATCATATGTAATCGGTTGACTAGTGGAAGCGACAGGTTGCTGTCGACTATCGTCACTGTCAGTCATAGACACATCAAGAATGTGCTGATTGGTAGCTTTTGTCTGAAATTTCGGCATATCATCATTGCGCCTGCGACGATTGAGGTTAATGCACTCAGAGCATTGCCAAGAGTTATTTAAATCCACAGACTGAATTTGAAACTGAGCAGTTGACATATTAACACACTGGTAGTGGTATGTTCCTTTGCAGGATTTGCATGCAAGCATCTCGCCATAAACACTCTCTCTAGGGCAGATTATACACTTCATGTTGATGTGAAGAAGCAGTATACAATACAATTCAAGTACAAGTTGGACCGCCCTCAGGTTTTCTATAACTCCAGGCTAAAGCCGCCTTTGTAGCGAGTGAGCAATGCAGTGCGTAATTTCACGGTCGGCCGCCAATCGCTCGTAGCTGCGGTGGGAGATGCGCCTATCCACAATCCTGCGAGCCCGGGTTCGAGACCAGCCAAAAAAGCAAGCCTTAGAGATTTTGTAAGTGCGTTGACAGGTAAGGGTGACAGACTCACGTGACGTCAGGCCGGCACAGTAGACACTAGTGAGCTTGACTGAGAGGTCCGAGTAAGCACAGCAATGGCCGACGGTCCTTACGGGAAAGCACTCTAGCAGGAACGAGAGCCGCCGATGTTCCGTGTTAGCAGCCGAGATCTTAGAGAGAGAGGTCGGATTAAATACAGCAATGGCCGCCGCACTTAATGGAAACCACCTCAATAAGAACAAGGAGCCACCGATGTTTAGAAGTTTAGAACAGCGATCGCAAACTTAAAACAAATTAAATATTAAGCAGAGCGTCACAACACGTCCGCACTGAACGAAGGCGAATGATGAATGTAATGAATATAAAATAAGATGGGTTATTTAGTCAAAATCATTTGCTTTGCAAGCTTCAGTGTTACCATTTATATTGTAAAAAGTGCTGACAAAACATTATGCTTGAACCACGTAACCCTGCTTCTAATATTTTTTTCATTATTTTTCCTAGAAAGCCTACATTTTTCTATATTTTTCGTACTACGTACATGTCCAGGCACAAAATGAAACGTGTCCTTTGAACCTTTATAAAATATATTTTGTATACTAAATAATTGATTTTTATTTGTGAACCATAAAAGCACTAGATGCAAGCAAGCACGTAAGCAAGCATGCAAGCAAGTATGCAAGCAAGCATGCAAGCAAGCAAGCATGCAAGCAAGCAGTCGATCTGAGGTCATTTTATCAATCAAACCTAACACGGCGACTGTCTTCGAACCTAAATCATCCGAGTCGGGGCGCTTCCCGAGATCGCGTCGGTCGCTCCCGCATCCTATTTAGAATCCGTGAGAATTTTGTACGTATTCTGAATAGTAGAATTTTTTTATTTTATTTTATTTATTTGGGAAAACAAACAGTTATGTACAATAATTGTAAAAAACAGTCTTAATTTAACTTATGTAACTAGATACATAACCCACAACGTAATCCACGAGATAAAAAATTTCCTAAGCAAAAAAGCCAGTACAAAACCCTGGTAATTTCTCTGCTTACTCGGAGCATTATATCTAAAGTTTATTATATCTTATACGCATTATATCTCGAGAATTCTATACAGGCTGTTGTTTTGGTCGACAACGGCCTTCTAAGGGATGAAAGTACAAAAAATACTTGTTCTGAATATACCTATAATATTTTTTTAATAAATTGATTCTACTGAAAAAATGACATACAAATTTTCCCAAAATTATCAAAACGCATGTTCGAGTAGTCAGGCCGGCTCATTCGCGTATTTTCCTACAAAAAGGTCAATGACACTTACATAAACGTGGCTGTCGGGAGAAGTATTTCAAGATAGCTTCTTCCTTGAACTCTTGTCTACTTTAGGCTCTACCTTCAGCATGGGATGTTTTTTGGAAGAACACGATTTGCGGAGTTTGTAAATAATAATATTTTTATTGCGTAACACGTTACGGTGGCGCGACGTCAATCCAATCTCACACACTCCACTTGATTTACACCACACGAAATGTAAATCTACATCGCTCAGTTCACGACTATTGACTATTGAACAAAGACTTGTTCCTGATCATAGCCGAAGGCCGTATAATAGCGTAAGTTCACGCGCAGAGGCGCTTGCTCTCGCTGAGAAAATGAGACGCAGTTTCGGCGCGAAGGCACGCGGCAGACTGCTCGCGCCGCCGCGGCCGCTGCCGCAGCCGGGGCCCCTCGCGCACCCCCGCACACCTCACCTCGTTGCTACGCAACCGTTCATTGTTAAAATACGTTACGTAAGCAACGACATTCTATACATGGACTTTGCATCAGCGCGCTGTAGACGGCACAGCAGAAGTGTGCTCAAATACGATGTGCGCACACTTTTTACCTTAGTCGTGTTTTGACCGCAAAGCAGTAAGGATGCTGAAGTGCGTCGTGAAAAAGTGTCGAAATAACACTCGAGCGACCCTAAAAAAGATGGTGTAAGTTAATTTTATTTATAAAAGATAACACGCGAAAATGTGTAAAAAAAGTAGAAAAGCACTGAAAGGACACGTTTCATTTTGTGCCTGGACATGTAGGGTAAACCACCCATCTATTGGCACTTTAAGAGAGTGTTGTGTGTTCATATGAAATTATATTACCATAAAATCTCATTTACAAGAGCTAGTGCACAAACAATTTGTTATTTTCATAGAAAATATTTTTATATTTCTTTTTAAAACAGTTTTTATGTGATTGAATCGTACAAAATAAGTATTTTTTACGTAAATCCGAAAGAATACCGAAAATCCTTTTATTGGCACAGTAATTCTCAAAATTGGCATTTAATAATCTAATTATTGGCACACAGTTAAAGAAACATACCTCTTATTGAAAATAAATAAAACATAAACAATTTTATTAAATTTCCGCTTTTATTAAGGTATTTACAAAATATTTTAATAAATTATCTTCTGAAACACTAATATTTTCTCTGAGGCTAGTTGTTTCAACAGTCTCACTAAATCAGTCAATACCTAAAGACTATCCTTGAGATCTTTCAACTTTAACACCTATCTACTTAAATACGAAATATTCATCTTATTTAGAGTATCTGGTAAATAATGGAGAAGCAAAACGAAAAAAGAATAAAGAAAAATAAATCAAGAGGGAAAATAGAAAAAAGAAAACGAAAACAGTATAGTGAAGAAAATATAAAAAAGGCATTAGACGCGATCAAAAATGGCATGGCCAAGAAGCAGGCTGCAAAGCAATTTATGGTTCCCAGAGCTACGTTACAATTTCGCATAAAGAAACCTGATCATAAACCTCAGCCTGGTCGAAGTCCAGTACTTAATATAGAAGAAGAGAATAAATTAAAGAATTGGATAAACATTAGCCACGCAAAGGGTTTTCCCAAGCGAAAAGAAGATGTTTTAAAGAGCGTGTCAGAATTTATTAAAACAAGCGGTCGATGTAATCCCTTCAAAGGTAATATTCCGGGAGAGAAATGGTTTAAACTCTTCTTAAAGCGACACCCGGATATTTCTATAAGAACTCCTGAAGCAGTAACAGCGGCAAGTGCTGCAGTATCAGAAAGCGACATAAAAGGATGGTTTCAAGTCATTGAAACATACCTGAAAGATCAGGGTTTGTTTGAAATACTATCAGACCCAAACAGAGTCTTGAATGGTGACGAAACAAAATTTCGTTCTTTGTGCAAAGACAGGTGTAGTTTTGGCACCAAAGGGTGCCAAAAATGTTTACGAAGTAGACCACGCTCCAGCTAAAACTGCACTTACAGTGATGTTTACTTTTGTTGCCAATGGTAAAATCACTCCACCTATGGTGATTTTTCCGTACAAACGCTTGCCAAGTGAAATTGCTTCAAAGGTACCTTTGGCACCCTTTGGTGCCAAAACTACACCTGTCTTTGCACAAAGAACGAAATTGGTTTCGTCACCATTCAAGACTCTGTTTGGGTCTGATAGTATTTCAAACAAACCCTGATCTTTCAGGTATGTTTCAATGACTTGAAACCATCCTTTTATGTCGCTTTCTGATACTGCAGCACTTGCCGCTGTTACTGCTTCAGGAGTTCTTATAGAAATATCCGGGTGTCGCTTTAAGAAGAGTTTAAACCATTTCTCTCCCGGAATATTACCTTTGAAGGGATTACATCGACCGCTTGTTTTAATAAATTCTGACACGCTCTTTAAAACATCTTCTTTTCGCTTGGGAAAACCCTTTGCGTGGCTAATGTTTATCCAATTCTTTAATTTATTCTCTTCTTCTATATTAAGTACTGGACTTCGACCAGGCTGAGGTTTATGATCAGGTTTCTTTATGCGAAATTGTAACGTAGCTCTGGAAACCATAAATTGCTTTGCAGCCTGCTTCTTGGCCATGCCATTTTTGATCGCGTCTAATGCCTTTTTTATATTTTCTTCACTATACTGTTTTCGTTTTCTTTTTTCTATTTTCCTCTTGATTTCTTTTTCTTTATTCTTTTTTCGTTTTGCTTCTCCATTATTTACCAGATACTCTAAATAAACAAAAAATCCATTATTGGCACTCAATATCCAAAAAATTTAGATATTGGCACTGTGGGCCAACATTTGGAAATTGGAATTATTTTAAAAATCCTATTATTGGCACCAATGCCAATAAAGGGATTTTGACGAAATTATTGTTCTAAATGTTGGCACACCTATTAAATAAAATACGATAGATATTCAAGAAATTATCTTTAAAATTATACTGCCTAAAAGTGTATTGAAGCATGTCAAGTTATTTACAAAGTATCAATTAGTCAAATAGGTACGATCTTTGTTGATTAATAAAGCACTCACCTTATGAAAAACACAAATAATCACACTAAATCACGAGCACGAAATTTTAGCTCATGTGTCTAAAACGCCATAATGGGTATTGGTTCAGTGTTGCCATTTTTCAACAGAGAAATAATTACTATTTTATTTTTTTAATTTACCAAACTTGAGTAGGCTATGGTTTCCTTGTTTTTCAGCACTAAACTCTAAAGGGCCAATAATTGGAGGAGTGCCAATGAAAGGGTGGTTTACCCTACGTAGTACGAAAAATATAGAAAAATATAGGCTTTCTAGGAAAAATAATGAAAAAAATATTAGAAGCAGGGTTGCGTGGTTCAAGCATAATGTTTTGTCAGCACTTTTTACAATATAAATGGTAACACTGAAGCTTGCAAGTAGTAGGTCACGTTCAGAAATTACGGCTTCGTCCACATATTCTTCAGATGCTTTCTCTGACTCTGATTGACTGAACACCCTTCTGTTCTGACTTCTGACAATGGTGTACGATTTTTAAAATCTGCGGATATGCCTTGCCTCTTTTACAGGCATAACAGCTGGTTTTCGAGTTACTTGTCGGACAACTAAATTATTAATTTCAATGGTATGTACCAAATTTAGTTTCTGAACGTAAAATGCTCAAAATTGCGCTCGCTTCGCCATGTTGGGTGATTTATGTGTTGCGATTGTTAAATCTGAGAAACTAGATGAACCTTGCAACGAAGGTAAATCGAAGGAAATGTACAATTAGAAAAGACTATGTTTCTAATGACTTATTTATGATGTTTAGTACACAGACCAGGTCCAAGCTCCATAGTCCCGTGAAACGTCTCCTTTCAATAAATATCGTAAATTATTAAGGAGTATTCCTTTTCTTTTCTTTCATGCGCGCCAGAAAGAGACATGCGTCAGTACGCGACAAGAACATAGTCATAGAAACAAAAGAGTGGAGTCGCTTTTGTTTAAATGTTTTAAGTGTAAAATCCATACTGCCGAATCGGAAGATAATATTTTTCGGGTGTTATGTATGTTATGTATGAAGATCTGTTTCATTATTAACGACTTTTTATATGATTAACCCAAAACGTAAACAAACTTACTATGGAACTGACACATGTCAATGTCATCTGCATACTACGTTTGTTTACCTTTTGTTTTTTTTTTGATTGGAATGAAGTATAGTCGTTTTCTTTGTTTAATTGAGAGATACATAGTATCTGGAGTCATCTTAAAATTATATATTTATCTGTATAAAACTGTTTGTATCAAAATACAAAACAAAATCTGTATAACAACATGTCAAGTTATATATCTGCAAATTTAAATCATATACATTTTAGTTATAGCTCCGTGTCCTATTTTTACAACACGGGAAGGCACACATTGTTATCCATTTAAAAATCACATTATATATATCTGGAATTCTAATTAAGTCAATTGTACAATATTTCAGAAAACATTACGAATGGCAGTATTTGAAACACTAGTTTAGGATGCCCAATACAAAAAAATATAATTCAAATGCTACTCCACGCTACTTATGTTCTCAAGAGTCACGCGTTCGGCTTGCGAGATGACGTAATATGAAATAGCAATTCACGCGCTCCATTTGTATGAAAGAGATAGGCTGTGTTTCGTTTGTTTCTACGACGTTTACTATTGATGTATAGCTACGTATAGTGTCCTTGTGCCGCGCTACGATGCCGCGTTGCTTTAGCGTGCAATATCCTTAGTTAAATATCATTGTACGCAAGGAAACAAGGATACCATAAATAATTATTTTTTAAGATTTTTTTAAGAAAATTTAAGGTACCATTTTTTTTTTTTTTCGGCATCAGTATCATGTATACTATCCCCCCTGAAAAGCTCGTTGTCGACCAAAACAACACCCTGTATAATAATAATGATATATATTATATCAAACGATTTTATATAATGTAATCATTAGAGCTTTTAATTGTTATATTCTTCAAAATTATATCATTTGTTGGTATATCTCATGATAATTATAGCATTTGAGCGTTATTGAAATGAAATTACGAGTATTTATATCGCAATTCATGACTTAGGCTGCGGCCTGGACGCAAGCGACGGCGACAGCGACGGCGACAGCGACACGAGCGACTTGATCATTTCCATACATTTGTATGGAGCTGTTTTGAACGACAGCGACACGCGCGGCGACACACGAGCGACGAGCGACATTTCAAGGACGTCGCGCGTTTAGGGACGTTCTTCTTTAATCGATAAATCAATATAAACTATCGGTAGTTTGAGAAGAAAAAATTGTTTCAGATAATAAAATGATAAAGTTTGATACTAGCTGGAGTGCCCGGCTTCGCTGAGGGAGTTGATATCCCCCCGCACCCTGCGCCTCACCCCCCTCACCCCTCACCTCACCCCCCGACTCACCCTCCCCCGCACCCCGCACCTCGCCCTTCCGCACCCCGCGAATCACCCTCCCTCGCACCCTGCTCCTCCCCCTCCCGCACCCCGAGCCTCCCCTCACCCCTCTCCTCTCCCTCTGTAACCCGCGCCTCACCTCCGAACCACACTCCTCCCGCCGCACCCCGCTAATCTCCCCCGCAACCCGCGCCTCAACCCCGCACCCCCCACCGCTCCTCCCCCCCGCACCCCACTCCCCCCGCACCCCTCACGCACCCCATTCCTCTCACCCGCAACCCGTGTCTTAACCCCCCCGCTCCCCCGAACCCCTCCTCACCGCCCCCTCACCCAACGCTCCTCTCCCCCGCAACCCCCTAGCACCCCGCTCCTCTCCCCCGCAACACGCGCCTCAACCCCGCCCTCCTCTCCCCTCACCCCCCACCCGCCCCCGCTCCTCTCCCCCGCAACTCCCCCGCACCCCACTCCTCTCACCCGCAACCCGTGTCTCAAACCCCCCGCTCCCCCCTCACCCCCCCCCCCGCTCCTCTCCCCCGCAACCCGTGCCTCAACCCGCACCCCACTCCCCCCCCGCACACCGCTCCTCCCCCCGCATCCCGCGACTCACCCTCCCCCCGCTCCTCTCCCCCTGCACCCCACGCCTCCCCCCGCACCCCGCGTTTCCCCCTCGCACCCCGCTCCTCACCCTGCCCCACACCCCGCTCCTCTCCCCCGCAACCCGCGCCTCACCCCCCGCATGCCGCTTATCATCCCCGCCACATCCCGCACCTTCCCCCCGCAGACCGATCCTCACCCCCCGCACCCCGCTGTTCCGGGACTGCTATAGAGTGCTCTCAAATACTCTCGAATGTTCTGGACTGTTCTATTCTAGAAAATTCTTAAGGGTGAAATCTCAACCCTTATATCTAAAGCACGCCCTTTAGGCAAAAATGGAAACCTTCTTCATGGATGGGGTACAAGGGCTACCGTACCATATAACTCCCTTGATCGTATCTGAATTCGTTTCAGAGTTTTATTGGCACAAACATTTGTACACTTTCTTTTATAATATTGATTATGTAGAATATAATCTATTTCCACAGTCATCCTTTTGTAATATAAACTTTCGGATTTCGACTTTGATCTTCATAATTCTTCAGTAGTTGCCGAAATTGCCTTTTTGTTTTGTCTAAATCTACGTCTTCTTTAGCAAGTTAGTAGTAATATTAAAAAAACAGAAATATTTGCCCTGGGTGGGGATCGAACCCACGACTCTCGGATCAATAGTCAGGAGCGCAAACCTCTGTGTCAGTGTTAAGTGTTATTATATTCGTAAGAATAATTATGAAAATATCGAAATATCGACATCGCGACAGACAGACATCGACAGAGTCACGTCACTACATCGCCGCAAACCCAGTGACCTTGTCGCTTGCGTCGCTGTCGCCGTCGCTGTCGCCGTCGCGTCGCTGTCGCTGTCGCAGTCACTTGCGTCCAGGCCGCGGCCTTAGAGCGTACGCATACATGAGGTTCTGTTCTAAAAGACTTTATCAAGAGACACCTGAGTTTCCTAGCATTACAAAATTCAATAGCCCTCTTATGATGCCCATAGCATGTCTTAGTTCCGTATTTTAATTTTATTTTATTTTATTAAGAAAACCAACAGCTTTTCAACACACAAAGTAATATATGATAAATTAATTATCATAAGCCAATTACAGGTTTTCCTAAGTTACTTAAAGATATTGTAACGATCCCCCCCTCTCACCAAAACAAGGTAAAAGAGACGTAAATAAAAATATATACATAAATACAAATTAATTTAAAACTAACTATTAAATGAAACGTTTGGCCAGATCATCAAGTGGGAACCCCACGTCGAAATTAAAGTAACCCAGAATCTTTTAGAGTGTTGATAGTGACTGAATTATGAAAGGCTTAGGGAACTATTTAATTAGACAATTATTTGCTACGAAAGAGGCCCTACTTCTTTGTTCTAACTAATCTAATGAGCAGAAATTATTAAGTTTAACTCCAGCAAACAAAGTACAAGAAAACGTAGAGACAGGACATAATTTAGGGCGTTATAAAACTCTCATGAAGCTTTAAGTCTATAAATTCATTTGTAAATTTATTAAATTATGCGAGCAATGTATAGACTATAGATCTACACATCACTATGAAAGCCGCAACCCTTAGAGGGTTGCGGGAGGATCCACCATAACCTCCCCTCATCCTCGGCCAGTCTAATACCATCCATCGCGTAAAGTTTAAAAAATATAAGCTTCATGAAAGTTGATGCGGGAAGCATCCAAAATGAAGCTAGCAATACGGATTGCAACGCGTTTGTGTATATATACTTAAATATAAATAATATGGTATAGGGAACCCCAGAAATATTGTAATTTCAAAAGATTAAATAAACCACCACTTCGATAGTCAATGCTTTTAAATGTATATTTTAGGCTTTTAGAATTTGGAATAATATAAGAAACACCATCATCAGCCCACCTCCAGGACAAAAGGTTCCAGGTCAAACAGGGACTCTGTCCTACCTACCCTATAAGACTTAATGCGCCCTACCGCATTCTATCGATTTGTTGCTTCGTTCAGTTAGACAAATCAGAAGAATCGCTTATATCTACCTTTTTATTCGCAGTAAGTGCATTACGTACTTATGCCCTAATATCACAACCGAATGGCTAGTAACTACTTGTCACGTCAAACAATACGATACCCTAATTAAACTCGAATCGATGTAACACACCCTTAAGCTAATTAATATTACACAAACTACTCGCACTGTTTTAATAAGAAACAAATCCTACCAAATTCAAATAAAGCAAATAAATCACACACAAAAATATGAAAATCACTCGCACAGAAAATAAAATGAAATAAAACACAGAAGGTCCACAACCAGGTCTAGCTTTCTCAGTAATAATTTAGGTAACATTCAAAATATTATACTAAATATTGAAGTAAAATTATAGCTTAGAATTTATGGGTTAAGTGGAGTATAAGTGTGTGGTACATAGAAGGATATTGTCCTTCAATAATCCACGTAAGTCTGTAAGGAAGCTGCGTCTTGGTGTCCTCGGAGAGGTTAATCGCGCAAAAAACCACAACTTCCCTGTGAAGGTTGCCAGAGGCTCCCCGTATAGTGTAATTGAATGTGAATGTTTTGTAGTGTGTTGTAAAGAGTAGTGTAAGAGTACTGTTTAGTCGTGTCTGATGAAGGAGTTATAGAGAAATGCAATCTAGACCCAGTGTGGATGTAAAGAAGAAATAATCAACCTTCAAATAATATAAACTCCATATTTGAAAGTTATTCGAATTTAAAAGTGCAGACCATTAAAATCTTATTAACATCTAAAGGTTTCCACACAAAACTAAATGTTTTAAATCTACCATAAACTGAACAAGATTTGCATACCTCAATTGAATCCAATGGTCTCACTTTAGTAAAGAAAACTCTCATACCCATGCGCCAATCTCTGTACCTCGCCCGCATACGCTCCTCCTCTTCATAATCTCCAAGGCTGCTTACTACACTCCAACATCCCATGGTACGGACCATAGGACGCTCCTTCAGCATTTCCTCATGCTTTGACCGACCGACGTTGACTAAACTCGCCTATCCTAATTCAATCCCTTATATACCCTCCGATTCAACCAGTAAACAGATGGACATCTTTCCGTCCGTGGCTGCCTAGCCTTCCATCTATTCTGACTCATCATGCAGAAGACGACCGCCCCGTGAATATCCAACCCTGATTTTCTGTACAGATTTTCAACACGAATGGTTCGAACAGTGATTTTAAGCGAATTAATTCTAATAAATAAGGAAAATAATAATAATAATCATATGGATATTTTCTACTGTTTCTTTTTGAAAACTGACCGATAAATACTTAGCTAACGAAGGTGGTTCGTTACAATATAAAACATGCAAAGAGAGAGTGTTTGACATATGTCTATGAAGAATTAAGAATTAACATTTTATGATAAAAAACAATTACAAATCGTAAGTACTAGTGACAATTTTTGAAGAATTTTAAAGTTTTAATGTACATACAGGGTGTCCAAAAAGTGAAGGATAATCCTTCACCTGCCGATTGGTCGAATCATTTCCTACTACATATCAAAAAAAAAATTCTAGTAAAAGTCCCACCATTTTTGTGATATTTGTATTTTTAATTGGTATTTTTTTTTTCAAAAAAATTTACCTTCTTCAGTTTAATGCATGCTATTCCTACAAATTATGACATTTTTAAGTCCTGTTTTTTTTTTTAAATATTCGTGAATAAGTGCTGGCAAATCCTGTAAAAAAAATAAGTTTTGCAAATTTTTTACAAAAACTTTTTCAAATAGTTAATTTCGATAGCCTGTGGTGTAAAAAAAATTACTAAGCTGATCGTGCCAACAACGTATTATACAGGATGATTGGTAATTCGACGTGATCCTTCAAAGGGGTTATACTAGAGCTCATTTGCAACAAATGAAGTCCAGTTAACTAGGGATCAAAAATGTATAGTTACTGAGATATTACTGTTTTTAATTTTTTTTGAAATTTTCTACCTTGTTACCAAAAACAATTAATTATGAAAAAAACATTACACCGTCTACATTAAATTGATACTTTTTTAAAGGCTGAGAAATGAGCGCTTGCTTTGAAAAAAAATCCTTGCCCAAATCATACAAAGTCTCAAAAATAAACGGTCTTAAATTGCATAAAAATATTATTTTGTATCAATTCTCCATAAGTAATTGAGTATTACTAGAAAAAAATTAGTGAACTTGGCGTACAATTTAATGACAATAGTTCCTTGTTTCATAAGCTTTCGAAAAAGGTACAAATGTTACCAACTTTTGCACGGGATCTAAAAAAAAAACAATAAACCAAACAAATATCATATTTTTTCCATACATATCCTGCACGGTGTCGCCCTCTCTTTTATTCGTGTCGTGCGTGACTCGTGAGCTTAACATGATTCGATAATTTGTAGCAATCTTCGCGACAATTCGTCGACACGAACTCGCACAGTTTCCAACCAGATGGTTAGTTCGTGCGGACAGAAAAGTCACAGTATTCGTTAAATAAGATTGCTACAAATTATCGAATCATGTTAAGCTCACGAGTCACGCACGACACGAGTAAAAGAAAGGGCGGTTTATTGGTTTTTTTTTCGATCCCGTGCAAAAGTTGGTAGCATTTGTACCTTTTTAGAAAGCTTATGAAACATGGAACGTTTGTCATTAATTTGTACGCCAAGTTCACTACATTTTTTTCTAGTAATACTCAATTACTTATGGAAAATGTATACAAAATAATATTTTTTATCAACTTAAGACCGTTTATTTTTGAGACTATGTGAGTTTTGGGCAAGGATTTTTTTTCAAAGCAAGCGCTCATTTCTCAGCTTTTAAAAAAGGTTAAATTTAATGTAAACGTTGTAATGGTTTTTTCTTAATTAATTGTTTTGGTAACAAGGTAGAAAATTTCAAAAAAAACTAAAAACAGTAATATCTCAGTAACCATACATTTTTGACCCCTGGTTAACAGGACTTAATTTGTTGCAAATGACCTCTAGTATAACCCCTTTGAAGGATCACATCGAATTACCAATCACCCTGTATAATAGTGGGCGATAACAATGAGTGTCTTTCAGTGTGTGTATCACTGATAACACACACTGGTCCAAGATCTTAATTTTGAGATGCTGCGGTATTTTGAACGTGAAGATTAACGCTTATCATACAACGCTGTACTGAGTCCATCGAGCACTTTCTTTAAATCCACAGTTGGTAAGCCCTTAGAATTATATCAGCTGTAATGATGATGCTGAAAGATGGAAGCGGTATTACCAAGATGACCCAACGCATTATGCCTAGATATTACTACGATATAGTCAGTATACAGGGTGATTGGTAATTCGACGTGACCCTTCAAAGGGGTTATACTAGAGGTCATTTGCAATAAATTAAGTCCAGTTAACCAGAGGTCAAAAAATGTATGGTTACGGAGATATTACTGTTTTTAGTTTTTTTTTTCTACCTTGTTACCAAAAACAATTGATTATGAAAAAAACATTACACTGTTTAAATTGATACTTTTTTTAAAGCTGAGAAATAAGCGCTCATTTAGAAAAAAAAATCCTTGTCCAAAACACACAAAGTCTCAAAAATAAACGGTCTTAAGTTGCATAAAAATGTTATTTTATATAAATTGTCCATAAATAATTGAGTATTACTAGAAAAAAGTGTAGTGAACTTGGCATACAAATTAATGATATAAGTTCCTTGTTTCATAAGCTTTCTAAAAAGGTACAAATGTTAGCAACTTTTGCAAGGGATCGAAAAAAAAATCCAATAAACCAAACAAGCAACACATTTTTTCCATACATATCCTGCACGGTGTCGCCCTCTCTTTTACTCGTACCGTGCGTTACTCGTGAGCTTAACATGGTTCGATAATTTCTGGCAATCTTCGCGACAGCTCATGGACATGAACTTGGACAGATGGTTAGTTCGTGCGTACAAGAAAGTCACAGTATTCGTTAAATAATAGTTGATATCCTTTTTAATTGACTAAAACTACGTTTAAACACATTTAATTTTGATATGGATGGTTTTGGGACGCTTCTTCAGCACGAACTTAGAAGCGGTCGTGGCTCAGTGTGGCTTGCTTGGTCTCATCGATCACGCAGGTTAACTGACTACAGATACAGTCAAACTAGGATGGGTTTTTACTGTTAGTGGCATTTATTTCGACCGTTTCCGTGCTTTGCAAGGCACGTTAAGCCATTGGCACCGGCTGCTATCATAAGATGGCAGTCGTTAAGCCATATCGGAGGCATTAACAAGGATATTAACTATTATTTAACGAAAACTGTGACTTTTCTTTTTCTGTCCGTACGAACTAACCATCTGGTTGGAAACTGTGCGAATTCGTATCCATGAACTGTCGCAAAATTTGCCAGAAATTATCGAATCATGTTAAGCTCACGAATAACGCACGACACTAGTAAAAGAGACGGCGGCACCGTGCAGGATTTGTATGGAAAAAATGTGTTACTTGTTTGCTTTATTGGATTTTTTTTCGATCCCGTGCAAAAGCTGGTATCTTTTGAACGTTTTTAGAAAGCTTATGAAACAAGAAACTTATGTCATTAATTTGTACGCCAAGTTCACTATTTTTTTTTCTATTAATACTCAATTACTTATGGACAATTTATACAAAATAATATTTTTATGCAACTTAAGACCGTTTATTTTTGAGACTTTGTGAGTTTTAGGCAACGATTTTTTTCAAAGTGAGCGCTTATTTATTAGATTTAAAAAAAGTATCAATTTAATGTAAACAGTGTAATGGTTTTTTTCATAATTAATTGTTTTTGATAACAAGGTAGGAAATTTCAAAAAAATCTAAAAACAGTAATATCTCAGTAACCATACATTTTTGACCCCTGGTTAACTGGACTTAATTTGTTGCAAATGACCTCTAGTATCACCCCTTTGAAGGATCACTTCGAATTACCAATAGGCCGATTAAATTTAAAACAAGGAAATTGATGTTAATGCCGACACCTCCCCAGTCCAGAAGCTTGAAGACAGGCAGTAGCTTTTCGGAGAAACATCTATGTCTATGTTAGTCTCATCCTCGCTGCAACTTAAGATTTTGATTCTGAACCTGGAGGCTGACTGACATGGTGGCGTTTTGGCATAGTCGGAAATACTGCAAAACGGCACAGGTCTAGATCAAATCAAATATTTATTCATAGTCCAAAATGCCAAGCATAGTGACTGACACTCTTCGTCTTCTATTATGTTATCTGTCAGTATTGAACTTTTTTCCCTGTATAGTGATCTATGATACTGAAACCTTTTTTGAAACCGTCTTGTTTGGGTGGTTGGAAGCCGTCATATGACGTAGATATCTACGTGCGAAATGATTCGCAATGACTCTCCAAGACAGTTTATAAAAACAGAACGTTTACTCATGTTTACTGGGATAACAATTTATAATTATTTTTCAATGTATATGTATATAATTCTATTTTATTTTTGTATATTTTTTTGCTGTGAAATTGATTTAATGATTTTAAGTTTTATTGACTGTAGTTTATGAAATGTTAGTGACTTGGATTATTCTGTAAGCTGACATTTTCATGAATAAATAAATTGAAATTGAAAATTGAAATTGAACAAAAAAAAATAGACTCAAGTATAACAGAATTAAACAACTTCTGAATAGCTTGTAGTAACGGTTTTCTACCTACTTTCAAAAGCTCAGCCGTGATCCATCATCAGCCGGTACATTGTTATTCTTCAGCTGTTTAAAAGCTATTTTAATCCTCGTACAATTTGACGCCCATGAAACACGGCTTCGGGACAGTGCAGCGTCGGGTCAATCTGGCTCTTGGGTCTTTACGAGTTTACAACTTTTACAAATAGCCACGTTGCTTACAGAGAGGCTGAAGAATGACTGTCCTAAGAACTTCTTGAATTATTTCAATAGCTCAGAAGAAATAAATAAACAGAACGACGAATGTCTATATTGTTTTCTATGTGTCCTGAAGAAAATCACTGATAAGTTTTTCTTTATACGTTACTTGCTATACACAAAACTGATTAGTGGTTTATTCATAGGAAAACAATATATTATGTGTCTCTACATTATTTAAATATCTTATTTACTAAAAGTGGAAGGTATTTTCTATCAAGATTCAAGACCTCTGAACGAGCATCAGTAGACGTAATTCGATTAAAAATATGCTTTTGTAATCGCCTTCTAAACAAGTTTTATATTATCTGGATATTCGGATAATTTACAACTATAATCCGGATAGTAAAATTGACGGATATCCGCATATCCGGATTGCAAACCCTAATGGAATGCCTCTTAAGCCGGATTACAGCGCGCTCCTTGCACATTGGCGGCAGGTACAGAGCGAGCAATGTGCCCACCCAGTTGGACTTTGCATATTAATTACGGTTCTATAGTCCCTTACGTCAACAATCCATATCGTCTCCTCTGGTGGAGGTAGTGGATTCAGTGGCCAAATTGAAGAGTAGGTAATGCTTTCCATGTACCTAGCTATATCGACTGACGGCAAACGCTAGCTCCATCCAAACTTGCATAGGGTATGAAGCAGGAATTTTAACCCTTTAGTTTAGGGAACGAATTTACAAAAATGTCTTATTAAGTAATAAGAACACACTTTTGATGACGTAAGCACCTGTGTGTGTACCCAACTAGCAAAGTGTGGTGATATATCAGTGATATAAGGGTTGTATTTTGGCAACGCTTATCACTATTCGGTGATATATCGGTGATATTTCAGAGTTAGTGACGCCAGCCACCGCGTTGCTTTTATATCACCCTTATAACAATACTTGGTGTTAATTGGCCCGCTTTTATCACTACTTTGCTAGTTGGGATACCTACGTAGTGTGTACTGGCTGTCGTTCTAATTCTAGCTTCAGCAGTTTCGGCTCTGCGTTGACGAGTTATTCACTGCAGCCAGATAGGTGTCGGACTCGTTAAGTGGTCAAATCGCAAAACAAATGTTGGACTCTCATACAGATTGATCAGCTGCATGTATTTACTTTGTTTATTTTGCTGTAAATCTTCCGAATAGTAAATAAATAAAAAAAATAAATAAAATAAAATGTCTGGCCGGTTTTGTATGGAGAGTATCTACAATTTTTGTGTCCAAATGAACGTGTTCTACGACTACAATATTTCGTTAAACTCTGTATAATAATATTATTATATTATGTAAGAAAAAAAAGAAAACATGCTAATTCGCTTCAGTAACATAATACAAAATATAGGTATACAGTCGTTTTACGTTACCTATTATTATAAAGAAATATATAGAAAATTGGCTTCAGTAACATAACTGCCCTGTGACACGTATTTCGTGTAACTTTTTGCACCTTGTTTTGAGAAAAACGCGTTTGAACGTAAAAACCGTTTTTCTTTCTATTTCTTTAACAAATTATAAATTTAAGTAATAAAAATAGCCAAAAAATAAAGCATAAATTCCAAAACAAGGCCGTATTTTTTTTAAATATCTTAATTAGATAATTGCTAAGAGCGATTTGAAATTTTAGCTTGTTTCAATTTCCATACAAATCGTGTTGCGCGTGGGCGTGTATCTAAGTTACACGCGATCCGCGCGAAAAGTCGTTTATCTATTGAAATAAACCTATCAGTTGTAATTGAAACTACACGGAGTAGGCAAAATTTTATGGGTATTAAAATCAATGAAATCATATAGAACACATAATACAAAATTAAAATGTATGTACAATTTATATGTTATTTTTATTAAAAAATCTTTTACTAAATCATAATACCGGATTAGCTATGTCACTAAATCATCAATGAAAAAAATGTATATAGCTTAGAACATCGACGAAGTAGAAATAATACTTGATCAATATATCTATGAAAAATGTAACGGTATCCTGAGATGAATGCTTCCCAAAACTAAAAAAAATTATCAAAACTAGAATTGCCGTGGTCGAATGAAGAGCTCGCCTAACTTAACCACGACGTCAACACTAAGAAATGTTAGATATAGTACGGCAGCCCCAGTAAGAAAACAATGCGTGGTAGAGCAATATTTGCAGGCAAAAGAAAAGTACCAAAAAAAGCAAGGAAAGCCCTAACATCCAGCTAGAAAGAGTTCTGTGGAAAACAGGAGAGGAAAAGTATGTGGGATAGTATCTACAGGGTTATAAGGCGCACAACAACTAGACTAGATGTGCCACTAGTCATAGATGGTAAGCCTCTTGAAGAGACGTCGTCGGCAAGACTGCTCGCCGAAATATTCTACCCAACGGATGACGAAGACGTTGCTGACCATAGAGAAATCGGAGAGAAATCTGAACAGGTGAATGCGTCACAACATGATGAAACATGTGACCCGCAACTCACGAGTCAAGAGCTTGAATGGCAGTGTCTACCTTGAGTCTTAAGAAGGCACCTGGACCTGACGGACTATGTAGAGAGGCCACCCGAGTGAATCCCTAAGTTTTATTGGCAATTATGAACAGTTGCCTAAAAATAACACTCTTCTCAAACCCATGGCAAGAGGCGATAGTGGTGATACTGAGGAAACCGGGTAAAGACGATTACTTACAGCCCAAGTCATATAGACCGATAGACCTTCAATCAGACATGGGGAAAATGCGAAAAGTAACTTGACATCGTACGGCGAGGTTTTGCGTAGAAGATCTGCAAGTCCTATAGGACAGTGTCTCTCAACTCGGCACTGTTGCCATCTGGGCTGCTTCCTCTGGACCTCAGGGTACGAGAAGCTCTCTCATATTTAATTAAAAAGGGTGAGCCTAAAGAAATAGTGACGGACCGAGAGATTAAGCAACGAGTCGCACATACCGAAATACCATACCCAGCAGTACACATAAAATTCGAGTTTGAATGTCTAGAAAACTCAGACCAACTGGCAGAAAAAGGATAGCAAAAATTAAAATCTACACAGATGGCAATAAAATTCAGTTAAAGTCGAAGCGGCTCTATCTATTTGGACGGATGGTGCTGAAACGAAGGCCCGAAAACTCCTGCTGGATCCATCGTGTACTGTCTACCAAGCCGAAGCTGCTGGCTTTGTATGAGGCGACGCAAGAAATCTCTGCCTCAAGATCTGCCTAAGAGTCAATCGCAAACTAAGCTGCCAGCCATCCCATTATATCCATTAAAAATAAACAAATGAGACTATTTTTAATCAAGAATCAAGGCACATGCAGGAATGGCTGAAAACGAACGTGCAGCGTGCAGACGAACTAGCTAAAATAATGGAATATACTAATTATGAAACATCGTTAAAAATACACAAAATCCCAACACTTGAATCTCGTCGCGATTGCCTTGATGCTGCTCTCCTGTATAAAATATTAAATAACTATTTAGATGCGTCCCCCTTGTTAAATAAAATTTAATTTCTAGTCCCTCGCAGACAACAACGGTCCTGTCGAAAAAAAAATCTTTTCTATGTTTCTACCAGTAAAAATTGTTATGCCAATAACTCTTTCATTCGAAGAGCCTGCAAGCTTTATAATGAGGAATTAAATGATATAGACTTATTTAATTGTAGCCTTACACGTTTCAACGCTCTCGCAGTGCTTTCTGGCTGTGCTTAACTTAATTCTTCTACTATCTCAATAAATTGTTGCTATGATAGGGTAATTTATAGAAAAAATGCTGTTTAGTGAATAATATTTTACAGTTAATCACTAATTAATAGTAAATACCCTATTGTATTGTATTTTGTATAACATTTTTGTATTTCGTATTAAACACTAAGAGAACTATAGGTCTACCTTTAATAAGAAATATGTAATAACATAAGCAAGTGACTGTTTGTTCTTTAATAAAAAAAAATAAAAAAATAAAAAATGGCTGCGCTAAACAAAAAGACCAGACCCGACTATGATTTGATTCCGGTCTCACATGCGAAAGATTCGTCAACTTTGTCCGTACAGGTTTGTTTCGCCTATATCGTGTATCTATAACTACCCTAGATAAGCGCGTTTAGCCGGCGGCCGGCGCTCACGCCTGTTGTGCCTATCTGCGATAACTCAAATTACACGTGGACCGTGTAACGCGCGCTTAAAATTCCAGAGTTACACTAATGTGGCAGGCCTGTTACTGAAAAATTTCAGGAAAAAATTTTTTTTTTTTTAAAGTGCCCCATATAGAGCAGGACTAGACGATCTCAATAAGACCTGTTAAGCTTAATTAGTGTATCTCAACATACACTAATTGCGCCTCACACGGCAGATAATACAAAATATAGGTATACAGTCGTATTAAGTTACCTATTATTATAAAGAAATAAAAGAACAACGATTTACGAGGTTACCGCACCACAGTTTCCACGGGTGCATCCTTAAAACCGTCTGCAAATTGAAATCGTCTGGCGAGTTATGATGTCCCACGACTGCCCTCGAGTTATCTGAGTGACAAGTGTATGGAACGTCACCGGGTCCCACCGGCAGCACAAGGGGTGAGGTCGCCCGCCACCAAAGAATGGCGCAGGGAGTGTCAATTCTGTTCTCTTAACGTCATTAAACAGGGTGAAATTGAAATCGTGGACTAAATAACTGTGGTTTCTGCTCATTAGACTGAGTATATAAATTGATGAGCCAAGTTAGTCAATTTTTTTTGCTGCGATTGAATTCGTTCCTTAGAGGAAGTTGTTCAGTATCTGCAGATGCGGGCAGCGCAGGACCGGTTGGTGTGGAAGTCCTTGGCAATCCAGCAGTGGACGTCTTTTGGCTGATGGTGATGATGACCTACTTAGGGGGAACTGAAACATCATTGAAATCGGTAGAGAGGTATAACTAGCCATAAATGCAGTTGCTTTATTTTTTGCATAATTTTTGTTTTATGTAAAAAATGAGTCATTTGTATTATTCTCGAGGGAACTCGATATTTGTATTGCACAAAATGTAGCCTATGATAACAATTCCCACCAACTATCTCTTTGCAAAAAATCAGGTCACCGTTGCTCCGTTACGACGAGCAAGAAGCACAAATAAACAAACCCATTTTCGCATCGATAATATTAATATAAAGTAAGGATTTTCGGTTCAATTCATAATTAAAAAGAAAAAAAACATCAACGAGCTTGCAGCACTACGGTACACTTTGATGTTTTCTCTACACAGTTGTGTGTATAGATGACCGGTTCGTTCCTTTTGTCCGTGTGTCCCTTTCCTTTCCACTTTTGAATCCATTGAAGTGAGGCGTGGAGAAAAAAAACAATTATAACATCATATTTTTTTATTAAATCGACAGTATAATTTAAGGATAATATAAATAGGATGTATAATAAATAGCGAATCCCTCGTGTATCATTATAACGATGCAGAGTCTGTTACAAAGTCTTTAACCATTTAAAAATAAGTTCTAATATCTTTTTTTAATAAATTATCTTGAATATATTTTAACTATGTATATATTTTACGATTATGTAATTACTCTTTTATTTTATATCTAGGAATGAATCAGGAGACAAGTAAATACACGTTTTTGATGTGCAATTAATTTCTTTTCAAAATTATAATCATTTTATTAATTCTGCTTCTCCGCTCGCTAGCGGCGCGGCGGGTTGACTTGGTCACCGCGCGTTATTGGCTGCCCAGACCCAGACCGCTGACCCTTTTCATTAAATTAAAACCATTTTCAGAAAATATAAAGATCAAAACAAATAAAAAATTGTTAAAATCTTTTGAACGGAGTAGATTTTTCACAGAATATCATTCTGTCGGAGTCTGGAGTATGTACAAGTTTCGATCAAATTAATTCAGCTGTTAATTTAAGCATATAAGTCAGTTTTTTCAAATAAAAATAGGTATTTGTATTTGACAAATCAAATAAGTAATGCAGTTTTTTCTCTACAGCGACAATCGTGTCACCTACATTTATTATTATTTAAATAAGAAGAGACCCTCATTTATTACATTATAGCTCGTCTTTGACGACCTTTCTCGACATTCTGTTTGGAATAACTTTTATCGGTGGGTAGGAAGACGGGGCCCGGGGCCTTGCAGTGGGGATGACAAGGGTTGTTAACGGTGGGCAACTGGGCAGCCAGGGCATGCGCCCACCCATCTATGGATATCAGAGTTGTATGATACTATTATATGTATAATATGTTGAATTAAATTGGATATGTCCCTCAATGCTACGTCATAACAGATTTTTTTGGAGACATTGTAATTGGCCAACGCAGATTAGCACATCATTTTATAGAAACAGTTACAAACACTAGGTTTACAGATAACGTGCTTTATATACGTACTATATACCTGTATGTAGAACTATGTCTACCTTATCTGTCAAATAGTATAAATAACATTTGGCTACAGCTGAATTTAAATTAAAAGTAAAGCTAATCAAAAGTGATTCTAAGTTCGGCACTAGCCACTTACGGTGACGTGAAACTACGAAAATATTTATTAAAATTTATTTAATAACTAAATTATTTGGTTCCTGTAAAATATTAGCTCCTAGCTCCTAGCCTACAAGAGAAGCAAGGCTGTTATTAATCTATCGACTCGGCTTGATTGTTATCTTATCAAAGAAGTCAGATAAAAGTAATGCAAAGTTGATTTCTTCTCTACGAGAGATCTCAAAAACGATATGGGCCACTAGCGGTAGCAGTCAAGTGAGTGTGGGCCACTAGCGGCAGCAGACAAGTGAGTGTGGGCCACTAGCGGCAGCAGTCAAGTGAGTGTGGGCCACTAGCGGCAGCAGACAAGTGAGTGTGGGCCACTAGCGGCAGCAGTCAAGTGAGTGTGGGCCACTAGCGGCAGCAGTCAAGTGAGTGTGGGCCACTAGCGGCAGCAGTCAAGTGAGTGTGGGCCACTAGCGGCAGCAGTCAAGTGAGTGTGGGCCACTAGCGGCAGCAGTCAAGTGAGTGTGGGCCACTAGCGGCAGCAGTCAAGTGAGTGTGGGCCACTAGCGGCAGCAGTCAAGTGAGTGTGGGCCACTAGCGGCAGCAGTCAAGTGAGTGTGGGCCACTAGCGGCAGCAGTCAAGTGAGTGTGGGCCACTAGCGGCAGCAGTCAAGTGAGTGTGGGCCACTAGCGGCAGCAGTCAAGTGAGTGTGGGCCACTAGCGGCAGCAGTCAAGTGAGTGTGGGCCACTAGCGGCAGCAGTCAAGTGAGTGTGGGCCACTAGCGGCAGCAGTCAAGTGAGTGTGGGCCACTAGCGGCAGCAGTCAAGTGAGTGTGGGCCACTAGCGGCAGCAGTCAAGTGAGTGTGGGCCACTAGCGGCAGCAGTCAAGTGAGTGTGGGCCACTAGCGGCAGCAGTCAAGTGAGTGTGGGCCACTAGCGGCAGCAGTCAAGTGAGTGTGGGCCACTAGCGGCAGTAGTCAAGTGAGTGTGGGCCACTAGCGGCAGCAGTCAAGTGAGTGTGGGCCACTAGCGGCAGCAGTCAAGTGAGTGTGGGCCACTAGCGGCAGCAGTCAAGTGAGTGTGGGCCACTAGCGGCAGCAGTGAAGTGAGTGTGGGCCACTAGCGGCAGCAGTCAAGTGAGTGTGGTCCACTAGCGGCAGCAGTTAAGTGAGTGTGGGCCACTAGCGGCAGCAGTCAAGTGAGTGTGGGCCACTAGCGGCAGCAGTCAAGTGAGTGTGGGCCACTAGCGGCAGCAGTCAAGTGAGTGTGGGCCACTAGCGGCAGCAGTCAAGTGAGTGTGGGCCACTAGCGGCAGCAGTCAAGTGAGTGTGGGCAAGTTCTGAAGGCAAGTTAAAGCGCACCAGCAGGACTACCCTATACCTAGTTTAGGGTCCCTCGTCTATGCACAATGTCTACACACATTCAAAATATGTAGGTATCAGTAGCCGTCGCATCGATTGAAAACCCATTAATAGAGCACTATATAATATGCGTTTATGCGTTAAGAAAATACCTAAACAAATATTTCTTTTAATAAGATATATGTATTAGATAAGTTATGAGAAAAAGATAATCAAAGGATTTTCATTAAAGTGACAAGATTTTTTAAAGACGTGTAAGACCTATTTTGCACCCCCTATTCTAGTGAGCAAGAGGAGGCTCGCTAGAGAAGGAAGACTGATACCACAGATGATATTATAATAATTACACTGATATATCCAGATATGATACTGACAGCTCCAACAAGGGCAGGCAGTGCATTAGATGGTGGTTTACTGATGTGTTGGCTGGCACGCGGCGTGCGGTGCGCGGGGCGAGGGGCGCGGGGCACGGGGCGCGGGTGGCGCCTAGTTGCCGAAGGCGTGCCCCGCCGGGCCGGGCGCGCCTTCCGCACTCGTCTCCAGGAAATCGCGCATCAACCTGCGAACAAGCGGACGACCGCTGTTAGTGTGGGTGCGCTGAACTGCGCTGCTACTGCTGCGAGTTGACGCCGTCTGAGAATGGCAGATGATTGCCACGTGACTAGTGGCACATAGCGATGATGCGCAGCGTACGACTGGAGTGATCTTTAGTACGCTCAAACTCAAATCAAAATGTTTTTTATTTAAGTAGATGTTATACACATGCTTTTAAATCGTAAATTTTTCTACCTAATACAAAGTTCACGCGGTGCGTAAAGGTCACGAGGTCATAGTGGTGCTACACGGCGACCAACAAGCACCCTAACCAAGGTGACATTCGTTGTTTCCAACCGTGTAGACCGTGGTTGGTGACCAAATTTTGACCTTGGTTGGGGTGCTCGTTGGCGACCAAGTAGCACCCGTATACTGGAACACAAAATGAACAAAACCGCTCAACGCTTATCTCTGCACTAAAAAGAAATTAATCCCAGTAAGCACTTTACTAATTAGTAATTTGCATACGTGGTTTACCTGTAAGCGGGAATGTCGTAACTGTCGCGGTTTTGAAGAAGTTCCGGATGTTCTCCTATCGTCTCCGTTAGGGCAGCAATTATAATGTCTGAAAGAAAGAGGATCTAATTTAGTCATTTTATAAATCTAATACAATCAGTACTTAGCAATATATTTTTTTAAATGTAAATAATTATTTGATAATGCAGCTGCTGCCGCAATCCACGCTGCGCACTTACCTAGCAGCTCGCGAGCCAGCTGTGTGCGCACTCACTGAGCAGCCGCTGCTGCAGCCCGCGCGCCAGCTGTGTGCGCACTCACCGAGCAGCCGCTGCCGCAGCCCACGCGCCAGCCGTGTGCGCACTCACCGAGCAGCCGCTCCCGCAGCCCTTCGTGCCAGCTGTGTGCGTACTCACCGAGCAGCCGCTGCCGCAGCCCGCGCGCCAGCTGTGTGCGCACTCACCGAGCAGCCGCTGCCGCAGCCCGCGCGCCAGCTGTGTGCGCACTCACCGAGCAGCCGCTGCCGCAGCCCGCGCGCCAGCTGTGTGCGCATTCACCAAGCAGCCGCTGCCGCAGCCCGCGCGCCAGTTGTGTGCGCACTCACCAAGCAGCCGCTGCCGCAGCCCGCGCGCCAGCTGTGTGCGCACTCACCGAGCAGTCGCTGCCGCAGCCCGCGCGCCAGCTGTGTGCGCTGCGCCTGCAGCTCCAGCTCACCCAGCAGGCGGTGCGCGCTCGCCGTGGCTCCGCCCGTACCGCCCTCGCGCGCCGCCGATTGTGCGAACAGCATCTACGAGGCCACAACACATACAGTCATGATTATAAAGCACTTGCTGCCCTGTACGAAAATAATTATTTGTCTCGCCAGGACCGCCAGGACCGACATTGCTTTCGTGCGTCGCACTCAGAATTCTACGAGTCTGTCTTTGAATCATAACAGCTGGAGTGCACTTCACCTTAGCGAGGTGGTAGACGACTTCCTCGAGCGCGCGCACCTCCCCGCGGGCCGCCTCCTGGCCGCCGCTGCCGCCGTTGCCGCCGCCGGCCGGCCCCGCCACCCCCATCGCTGGCTCGCGCCAGAACTCCGCGCCGCCGCCTGCGGTCACAGACTCGTCTCAAGCGCAAGTTTTTTTTGACGTATGTAAGCTGGGTAGGTTTTGAAATTACATTAGGTTCAACGGCTTTAGCAAGAGAGACCAGCAGTAAAGGACGGTACGCAATGAAACTGTTACGAGTGACGGATGTTAACATTCTCAAACGTTTCTCTTCTTCGTTTAGATTTTGCTTTATCCGTTCGACGACCTTTAATGCCCCAGGGGCGCTCATTGGTATGTTCAGATGTGCACGTGTGATGGTCGGGTCAGTGCTCACCCAGCAAGTTGGTCTGCAGCAAGGTGTCGTAGCGGCGGCGGCGCGGGCGCGACGGCAGCGGCAGCGGCGCGGGGAACGGCGACAGCGCGTTGTTGAGCTCCCAGCGCCGCGCCGCCGCCGCCGCCGCCGCCGCCTCGCCCAGCGCCAGCGCCGACCACTCCGCCGCCTCCTGCCCACACACCACGCACTTCTCGTTACAACTCGCTCTGACGCGCGCTGTCATCACACATTCACTTGCGATCACGACGTCGGATCGGGTGATGTATAAACAAACGCTCTAGGGTACGAGTATAACATGGTGAAGCTAGTGTTATAGAATTCATTTAATGAATGTTTCGAAAAGCAAGTTAAAAGAATGTGGTTTAGTTCACAGTGTATTCTGAATAAACTTCATCCCGTGAGCATTTTTGCCAAACTTTTAAAGAGTATCCATTGTAGGTAGAAAAACAAGAAACTGTAACTTTTGCTAAGCAACTCCAACACCTACCCAGGTTATAAGTTCTTGTCATTTTATAGTACTACGACGCCTCATTTGACGACTAAGGCGTTAATAAAGCTGTGACACTTGATTAAGGCGCAAAGTTTAGTGACCACTTAACTCCGCACGGCGCCGGTGGGCGGTTAACCTCGCGTATGTTAACCCGTTATAGGACATGATTAGCACTTACCGATATAGGTCAGAAGGTTATACATACAGCGTGTTAAAAAGGTGCGATTGAGATTTTAAGGGTTATTAAGAATCAAGTATACAATACACGAAAAATATTTAAAAAATCCGATCTACAACTTTTTTTCAGTATTGCATACAAATTCTTGATTCACTATTCAGATTTAGAATAGGAATCTGAAAAAAAAAATGTTAACGCACTTTTTAGAACATATTAATATAATATATATAAAATAATGTCCGGGACAAATCACACACGGTCATCTGGCCCCAAACTAGGATTCCCTGTACTAAGGCACAAAATAGACCAGAAGGTCCGCTCAATACAAACCACTAAAATCGTAAACATATACATGCTTATAGAAGTATACGGTCGTTCTAGGCAAGGTCACGATACTGTGCGATCATGATACATATAAGCATGTACATGCTTAGGATTTTAGTGAGCGTATTGAGCGGACCATGTGTAGCTATGTATTTTGTGACTATGGGAACTAGAGACTGATGTATATGTATACACATATACAATTTAAATACATACATATATAGATATAATACACCCAGACACAGAGCAAACACATCTGCTCATCACAGAAATGTTTGCCCTGGGTGGGGATCGAACCCACGACTCTCGGATCAGTAGTCAGGAGCGCTAACCACTGAGCCACCGGTCAGTCAAAAAGTCATATTGTGTAATATGTAAACAATGTGAAAAATAAAACAACTCTCTACACTTAAACCAGCGCTTTTACTTATTGTACCGAACATATTTTCCATGGGATTCGTACTGAATTCTCATTGTTTGGATCCATACTGAATATTTATTTATTTAATTAATTGTATATTTTTGCATGCCTCATGCTGGCGAACCATGACTGTACTTACTAAATTTATTTCCTAACATCCTACTACCATGTTTGATGCAAATAAATCATTTCATTCATTCATTTTAAATTTTTCATACAAATCGGTCAAGTGATCTGCAATATTTGTATGTCATTCTATATACGGTGTAAAAATATTCTCTCTCGGAAAAGCCAGAGAGTCGTGTATCACTCGGCTCGGCCGTAAACAGGTTTATTTCATGACTGCAAATCAGCAATTTGCTATTGCCACAAAAAAAGTAGGTCACATAACACGCGACGTGGCCGCGACCCGTCTACCAGCCCAGCAGAGACGCACGTACCGCCGGCTTGTCGGGCTGCGGCTGGTCCGGCGGCGCGCCGGCGTGCTGCGCGCGCAGGTACTCCAGGTACAGCTTGATCTCCTGCAGGAACATGATGGCCTCCTCCTTCGTCATCTGCCGGAACAAAGCGTTTTCTCAGCTCATATCCACCAGACAGAGCGACTTTCGCCGCCAGTCAATCCTTGGTATAGTTCGGTGGCGCCCGCCATGTCGAGCGGTGAGTTCGGCACGTGACCGTGAGGCGGTACCTACTTACTGGAATTTTGAGTGAGCTTACTATTGGTTTTGTAACCCTTGTTGATGTGAGTCAGTATATGTGTGGAAATGGTGCGGGAGCGGCTGCACTCAGTTACTGCTGGTGTGTGGGAGTGGTGCGGGAGCGGCTGCGCTCAGTCACTGCTGGTGTGTGGGAGTGGTGCGGGAGCGGCTGCGCTCAGTCACTGCTGGTGTGTCGTGTGGTGTGGGAGCGGCTGCGCTCAGTCACTGCTGGTGTGTTGTATGGTGCGGGAGCGGCTGCCACTCACCAGACCCTCTTGCAGCAGCGTCTCGACGGTTGCGGTGACGGCGCGCTCGTCGCCCGTCCACAGCACGTACTCCGCCATGTCCAGCGGCGAGTACTGCACGCCGCCGTACGCCGAGAAGTGGTCCCTCTGCACACACGACCTCGTCAAAGCTCGATAAACGGTATACCTATCTTCTCCTTCAGAAGAAGAATCGCCTGTACTTTCTGTTTTACTTTAGTTTGCAGCTAGAATTTAAATTAAGAAACCATGCACGGTGCAAAACTTTGCATGAATTTTAGATTGAAATAATACTTTTAAAGTAAAAGTCGAAACAAAAAGACTGTAAAAAATAGCACGCTATATTTGTTTTTTATTAGGTTGTGAATGTGTGAAATTTCCAAAATGCAGCAAAGTTAACATAAAATCAATTTTCAGAATCTCCGTAATATTAGTGAAATGTTCTTCTAGGAAAGCATATACAGGGTGTAAGGGACAGGTTTTCGAAGGGCTTGCTCAGTAGACGAAACTGAACAACTTTCCACAAATCTAGCTGTACCCTAAATTATAAACTTATTTAGACAGTTTGTATGGAGAAGCCGATTTTTTTTTCTTTTCCTGAAAAAAATTATAAACTTGTTTGGACAGTTTGTATGGAGAAGCCGATTTTTTTTTCTTTTCCTGAAAAAAAAATCTTGTGGAAAGTTGTTCAGTTTCGTCTACTGAGTAAGCCCTTGAAGTTTTCGGAAACCTGTCCCTTACACCGTATATTTAAAACAGGGCTTCCTAAACTGTGCGTCGTCGTCGCCCTGGGGCATCGCGGCATTATCCCAGGGTATATGTTGTCACAACCACTAAATGCGTAAAAGAATAACTGTATTCCAGAGGGGGAAGAAAGCTCTTTTTGAATGAATGATGTTGTTGAGAACTTCTCGCAACTGGCACTTTGCTGGAAAAAACATTTTACATGTTGGAGCCCAATCTATCAGTCTATGCTCGTAAAGATCATCAGAGGTCGACATCCTCTATTTAACAGATAAGGCTCTAACGTAAACAAAGTTTTTTCCAGGAAAGTGCCAATTGCGAGAAGTTCTCATCAACATCATTCATTCAAGAAGAGCTTTCATCCCCCCCTGGAGTATAGTTGTCATTTCACACATTCAGTAATTGCGACAACACCTCAAGAAGCCAGTAGGGTCTGACACTAGTGACATCAACGAAGAGATCAGCGTCGGAAACCCTGCTGAAATTACTGTCATGTAAGTAAGGTAATCCATTCGTAGGTCTATCCTGGGCTGTGTATTTAAACTATTTGTAATATGTTTTTATGAAATTCCTGTCATGCAGGTGCAAGAATGGGTATGAAAAAGGAAGATGCTCCTGCAAGATAACAAGGCTGAAACTCTGCAAAGCTTGTGAGGGGAAGACCTGCCTCAACACTCCATCCAAAGCCTTGACTGAGTTGAATGAAGAGAACGACTTCGACGACCTCCCCTTTACAACAAGCAGCAGAACATTCTCCAGAGCCCCAGGAAGAGCTGTCAGATGAACTTAGATCTTCTAAAAGAACACGACTGTTTCGTTGCTAAGTGCGTAAAGGTAAACCTAATATTACATACCTGCCCCTTCATTGTAATTCATTATAATAAATATTAATTTGTTTTATAGACATTTTGTTCTATATTTCATGTATATTTCTGTCGCAGGTGTCAGCTGAGGTCCTGCCATCACTAAGTGATATAATTTAAGTTTTATAATATCATTTTAAATTATTTTACACCGATTTACGTATTTCTTATCCTTTACAGAAGTCCTGCAATTTGTCGCTTTGTCCAGATTACAAGGGAACTATTGGTCTTACAAACTTCAGTTTGTGCTTAAATTAAAGCTAAATAACTGCTCTATAACATTCTGTTTAATGAATTTCCTCGTAGAATGAGTATTATAGCCGATATTCTGCTCGGAAGGCCGCAAAACTACAATTTCGAACTTGTTAGGGAAAATTGCCAATGTTTGAAGTGCTGTATCTTGGGTTCTACATATTAGACTTACAGAGCTTTAATTACACAGAATTTAAATTTTGTCTTCTTATAAGTGTGTATAATGACTTTTTCCGTAAGATGCACCTTTTAGAAGTTATGAGCTAAAATCTGAAAAAAGACCAAAAATTTCGTAATTTTTGGAGAATCACGCAGTTAGCACAAGTCTTTCGAAGGTGAAAAATTAGTTTTACACTACTGTTATCAACCCTAACAACATACCAAAAAATCAGAACTGTTGCAACCAATGCGACCTCACGCGATTTTTATGTCTACGGTGACTGGCGTAGATATGTAAAGCTGCCAAACGCGTAAGCTGCTTCCACTTCACAAAGTGAGAATTACAATCAAAATCAGAATATATTTATTTTCCATTGAGCTGGGTACATAATACTGGTCATAAAACATTTCAGAAGAATCGCCAAGCTCAGCATGATATTATAGCATGCTAAACATTTAAAATTACAATGAAAAATTAAAATAAAACATTAAGACATTCATATTGAAGATACCTATGTTGTGCATTTGTAGTCCAGAAATTCCCTAACTGAGTAGAATGTATTTTGCAGAAGTCATCTGTTTAGTTCTATTTTAAATCTATTAAATGGCAGTTCCTTAATAAATTGTGGAATCTGATTATAAATAATCTTGTACATCCAGAAACAGTTTTTTCGATACCTTGTGCTCTTGGGAACTTCTTCATGGACTAATCTTTCCGGGTACCTTCTACTCCTAGTGACTGAGTCTTTCGCTTCAACGTAATATTTGGCCTGGTGCAGTTTAACAAATTTGGCTGCTTCGAGGATGAATAAGCATGGTAGAGGGAAAATACATAAATCTCTAAAAAGTGGTTTGCAAGACACGTCAGGAGCTACACCACATATCGCACGTATGCACTTTTTTGTGCCTCAAAAACTTGTCTGTGCTATTCCCCCATACTATAAAACCATACCTAAGTACAGACTCTATGTACGCATACTAGGCAACCATAGCCGTATTTCTTGAAGCCACTTTTGTTAATTTTTATAAAGGAAAGATAAATCTGTTTAATTTGGTACATATTATGTCAATTTGGTCTTTCCAGTTCAGTTTTTGGTCCATGGTAATGCCTAAAAATTTACATTGTTAACATTTACATTGTCTCGATAGCTTTATTGTCATAAAATATTTTAATAATGTCAATTTACGTATTGAAATTAATGAATTTAGATTTATTAATGTTAATTGTCAGTTTATTATTACGTAACCATAAAATTATAGAATTCAAAGCATTATTTATGTCATTTATATGTTGATTCAATGTCATATTTTTATTTGAAGTCACAACTACTGAAATATCATCTGCGAACAGAATGCTCTTATGGTTCGTTACTTCTGGTAGATCAATAATATAAATTAAAAACAAAAGGGGGCCTAGTATGCTCCCCTGAGGGACGCCAACACTGTTTTTTCTAAACTCTGAGCAACATGAGAGAGTTTCACTCTTTTTGTTCAATTTCTGTATTTCAACACATTGTAATCTGTTATACATTACTCGTATATTCTATTTTTGATAGAAGTAGATAATGCGACACGAAGTCGAAGGCTTTGGACATATCAAAGTACATATCATATACATATCAAAATAATACTGTAGTGTACGATTTATTATTTAGACTCTGCAAAATTTCTTTTACTAAAGTAAATGTCGCAAGAGTAGTTTTTTTGTTTGTTTGTAAACTCTTTATTGCACGAATATGACAAAAATACATAAGCATAAGTAACAAAACATGTACAAAGGCGGACTTATCCCATAAAGGGATCTCTTCCAGTCAACCTTTTGATCAATCGAAAGGAGAATAAGCAAAGAAAGCACGTCTGTACAAAGAAGAATTTAAGAATTTGTGACATAACTAAATTTCAATTTCAATTTCAATTCTTTATTTGCCAAGTAACAATGTAACATTACTTTTAGCTCGTCCAATACAAAAAATTCAGTAAATAATAATAATTAGCATTAAAATTAAAAATATTTTCCTTATTTGAGGCTGAGCATGTCCTTAGGCGCTTCAAAATACTCATCTAAACTATAAAATGCATTGCCTTCCAAGAAGTTCTTTACAGTTTTTCTAAAGGCGGGTAATTCCAGTTCAGTTACGTTATGGGGCAGTGTGTTGTACATTTTAATTCTAATTGCTACGCCTTGCTTGGATGTTTTAACAATTCTAGTCCTTGGTGCAATTAATTTATTTTTATTTCTAGTGTTATACTTATGTACATCTTTAAATCTTAAAAAAGTAGATTTTTCGGTACGAACTTCTATTAACGAACGGTAAATATACAAAGAAACCAGTGTCATTATCCTATTATCAACAAATATATTTCGCGCCGATGTTCGCCTATGTTTTCTGTTTATTATTCGCAGTGAACGTTTTTGTAGCCTTAGTAATTTTTGAATTTCTGACCCATTACCCCAAACTATGATTGCGTAATTTAGCAGTGATTGCACGTATGCATAGTAAACTACTACTTACAAACCATTACTATAACAAGATAACGATACTATTTATTAACTTATCTAAAAAGCTATCTTATGACTCAATAAACACAAACCTATATAAATAAATAAATAATAAAACATATATATATATATATATATATATATATATATATATATATATATATATATATATATATATATATACAATAAAAATACATAATAATAAAAGTAGTTGATTTGCCTTTTTGGAAGCCATATTGGTTTTCCTTAATTATGCCATGTTTATTTAAAAAAAGCGGCCAACTGCGAGTCGGACTCGCCCATGAAGGGTTCCGTAGCAGCAAGTAACATAATATAAAAGTTTTTGAAGTTCGTTGTAACTTGAATGAAAGGTAAATTGCGGTTTACGATTTATGACGTATTAAAAAAAACTACTTACTAGATATCGTTCAAACCAATTTTCGGTGGAAGTTTGCATGGTAATGTACATCATATATTTTTTTTAGTTTTATCATTCTCTTATTTTGGAAGTTACGGGGGGGGGGGGGGACACACATTTTACAACTTTGGAAGTGTCTCTCGCGCAAACTATTCAGTTTAGAAGAAAATGATATTAAAAACCTCAATATCATTTTTGAAGACCTATCCATAGATACCCCACACGTATGGGTTTGATGAAAAAAAAATTTTTGAGTTTCAGTTCTAAGTATGGGGAGCCCCCAAAATTTATTGTTTTTTTTCTATTTTTGTGTGAAAATCTTAATGCGGTTCACAAAATACATCTACTTACCAAGTTTCAACAGTATAGTTCTTATAGTTTCGGAAAAAAAGTGGCTGTGACATACGGACAGACAGACAGACAGACAGATATGACGAATCCATAAGGGTTCCGTTTTTTGCCATTTGGCTACGGAACCCTAAAAACACATTCGTTTTTTATGGATAATCTTTTCAAAAACTTTTGACAGTACAGGTATAAGAGTTATGGGACGATAATTGTCTAGCAAATCTTTGTCCCCTTTTTTATAGAGAGGTTTAACGATGGATAGTTGCAGTTTATCGGCAAACGTTCCAGATTCCATCGAGAGGTTAACTAAAAATGAAAGAGATTATAGTTTTCTCAATACAATTTTCCTTTATAGGTGTCAAGTAGATTGAGTTATATAAGTTACCTTTACAGTTAGTCAGAGTATTTTTTGAGACCTTGTTTTTAATGTTTGTCATATCTATAAATAAGTCATTAACAGTATTTGCTATGTCATATGGTTCGCTAATAATTGTATAATTATGTTTAATTATGTCAATATATTTATTCATGTCATTTTCACCTGTTTCACTTTTGATTACATCCCATGTTGCTTTTACAATGTTCTTACTCTTCGTTATATATTTTATATTATTTAATTTTTTAGCCTTTTGTATACATTTCTTATAAATATTTGTATAATTCAGGTAAGTATTTCTGTTATGATCCGTTTTATTCGAGTAGTACGTATAACAAAGAGATTTTTGTAATACAGTGAAGGGGTAAAGCCTTATTATTATTTAATCGGTGGCCTAGCCTTCTAGCCCAAACCAAGAACTCACGTTATGCTGGGTCTCTTTGTGAATATCGGCATTGAAGGAGCGCCGCACGGCGGAGTGCGCGGGGGGCGCCGCCTGGGCGGGGGGCGCCGGCTGCGGGGGCGCTGCTGCTGGCGGAGGGGCGCCCGCTCCTGCTTGCACCAGCCGCGCCGCTCCGTGGAAGACCTGGATTCGAAATTAGTCTTCAATATTTTAGTCTAATTAGATCTTTTAATTGGTTATTGTACTCATTACTTTTTCAAAGACAGGTAAATCTCTACGTCCTTACATTCCGCTCATTCTACTAATTTCGATTCCAATTCTATCAATCTACGTTGTATCATTCCGACTCTCTAATTTTTGTGCTTTTCATGCCATTAAATTCCAAAAATGTTCAAATGACGCTACATAAAGCGGAAATAAATATGGCCGAGACAAACTACTAGATTTAATTTAATGTTGGATGTATGGTTTCCAACGGTGGGAGTTCCTTTTGGGCTCGACGTTTCTTCATATTTATATTTATTTATTCAGTATTAATCATACAATGTCAACTTTAATAATAACAGATAAAATAATATTGGGTTGTCCAAATATGAATCCGCCAAATCACAAAATATTTTTTATTAATATTTATAATAGAATAGATCAGTTATGTGACAGTAATATACTGTCCGTCAGAATCTATGACTTGTCGCCAACGCTTAGCCAAAATGACAATGCCACTCTTGTAAAACTCTTTAGGGTTTTTACTGAAAAATTTGGTCAGTTCCATTCTAAGATCTTCTTAGTTATCGATTTTTTTTCTTCCAAATGATGAGCCAATAATCTAAACAGGTGGTAATCCGTTGGCACAAGGTCTGGCGAATACGGAGGTTGTGCGATTATTGTCCAGGCAAGCTTTAATATTTTCTTCTTGACTTCTCTGGCAACATGTGATCTTGCATTATCATGAAAGAAATAAATTTTGTCCTGTTTCCCTTTAAGTTTCTCTGCTACTCGATCGAGTTGTGAATATTACAAGTGTGCTGTTACTGTACAATTTTCTGGTAAAAGTTTCCATTGTTTACTTTACCATACGCTTAACATACTTTTTTATTGTTCAGATTGGGTTTCGGTGTCACTATAGGTTTTTGTCCAGGATTAAGCACACCCACTTCTCATCGACGGTAATGAGAGAGCGAAGCTTATCAAAGTTCCTACGTAAAGTCAAGTTTTGTACGCATAAGTCAACTCTAAGTTGTCGTTGAGACGGTGATAAGTCATGTAGTACCCACACTCCATTTTTTCACATGTTTCCTAATTCATGAAGATGGTTAGCCACTATACTATGGGAGCATCTGAGCTGATCTGCAAGATGTGGTCCAACGTGGGTCCTCTTCTACTATATTTAACAAAAAAACTGACTACTGACGGTCTTCTTGGGTGTGGTTCATCTTCAATGTCAAAATTGCCTTTATTAAATTGTTGGAACCAATGCTTAGCGGTGCCATAACTAAGCGCTTTCTCACCCATCGAAATACATATATTAACTACTGTTTCTCTCGCTTTGTGACCTAGACGGATCTCATGCAGCAATAGCAGCTGGATGTCTCTACGAGATATATCAATTTGTAAGCAATGTTACACGTATCAAAGTTACAGACTAACTGATCCGAAAAGTCCTGAGGATGCGGATGGTGGCGTATCGGGAGCCGGGTCGTTCCCTTTCCTCAAATATGGTCGAGGGGAGCGATGGCTGACTCTCGCGTTATACTCGTGATCGGGTGCTGTCCGTGTGAACTGGCCTGCTCTTGTCATTGGTTTTTGGAATTGTTATTCATTAGCTACAAATAATTTTTAATTTGGTCTCTTTTGAATCCTTTCTTTCTTTATTCTTATTTTTGTATAATTATTTTATTTACAGACATGACATTGTACAATTCATTTATTGATCCAGGATTAAGATGTAATAGAATATGACTTTAAAAAAAAAAAAGTGTTGGAGGGAGTTTCTTTAGGGCCCGCCGTTTCTTCTCACTCCGCAAACACTTTCCGAAACGGTGGGTATACGAGTTCCGAGTGGTACGAACCTCGTATTAGATAGATAAAAGAATGACGTTCGAAAAGTGTACACTGCTACCTCCTTCGAATAAAATATTTTCATTTTAATTTTCATTTTCATTTTTCCTGAGCCTGCCTTTATATACACGCGACAGGACGTTTTTAGAAAATTCTATACGATTCTAGTAAGTATTAGAAAAAATGTCTGATTCATATTTGGACAACCCAATAATATGTTTATTCGAAGTAGGTTGCATTGTACACTTTTCGCAGGTCAGTTTTAAATCTATCTAATACGACGTTCCTACCATTCGGAACTCGTATACATGTGGCCAGATCATAGAATTGATCATTTCATGATGTGGCCGACCATTTCATGAAATGGTCGTATTTCATGAAATGGCCAGCTACAACTGACCATATCGTTTAAACGTCAACGTTTAATGATATGTCCATCCACATTTAGCCATATCATTAATGTAGGGTTTCCATGATATTAAAGGTTTAATTAAAATTAAAAATAGGTTGAAAAGTTAAAAAGTGACATTCGTTAAATCTGAGTAATCTTGGTTAACAGATAAATTATAATTTTTTAATACTTAGCTTTGAAGACTGATATCTACTAACCTATGAAATACTTTCGCCTATTTTATTAACTTAATATTTTGAATTGAATTGAATTGGGATGTACATACCTTGGTGGTGGTCTCCTCCGGCGCCACGCTCGGCGCTGCGGGCGGCGCGGCCGGCTCCGGGGCCCGCGCCGGCGCCTCGGGGCGGGGGCCCTGAGGCGCTTGCGACGGCTCTGTTCCTAACGCAATACTATTATGTGCTAACTTGAACTATGAATTATAATAATTTGAGCTACGATTGAACTAACTGCTTGAATAATGGTTGTACCGAAACACACAGAAACCACAGTTCCTGCTCATTTCGAGCAGTGTCCTCCCATACCGTTGGTTTTAGTTTATCACAATACCTATATTATCTGTAATAACTTATTTCTAGTAAAGTTGGGTTCAATTTACAAGATATCATCCGGTACAGCGAGCTGTATGAACATCAATGGGATGTTGTGAAGCGCTTGTTTGATGTGTAACTCGATTATCTGGCTGGCTGCGCGCGGCCGGCGGCTGCCTTGCTGTGTTGTCTGATACACAACACGATGGATTGATTGAATTAAGTCGCACAGACAGGGGAATATTATATAAGACCCACCCCTGGCGGTGACGACGGGTTTACACTTAAGGAGAATTTTGCCTGCAGCATACATTTTGCACCACGCATCTGTGTTTAGCAAGCACTGGGAAACACAGTAGAGTTCTCATTAAGTCTGTGAGCTGTACGAGACCAACAGACAATAAGTTTGTTTGTCAGTAGAATCGGATAGAAACTTTTGTATTTGCAGTATAACGCTCCTGTGCGGCGCCAGTCGCCGGGAACACGCAGAGACGCCGACCCCTGCAGCCTGCAGCCGCAACAGCGGGAACGTACTTCGTGCGTAGAGTACGGTCTGACCGTCCCTATATAGGTAGATATGGGTAGAGGCCCGTGCCCCAGCACTGGGCACGTTAAGGGTTGCTAACGATAAAAGTAACGTTTACATAAACGTCATATGTAATTTCTTCAGGGTAGTAAAAGTTTAATAAGAAAATATAATAAATAGTTAACTAATTCAAAAAAAAAGTTAGTACTATCTATAGATACTTAATTTCTTAATGAATTCGTTATACTAAGTAACGTAGTTAATTGTTTGAAGTAAATATTTATCTACAACCTAAATAAATAAGTTTAAACGAGTTATTTGTAGGTGTCTTGTCATCTCTAACTCTACATACCCAAATCATAAAGTTTAAGCAATTAAGAGGCATTGCGATGCGGAGCGGCGGAAAATTAGTGTGTGAGGCGCGGAGCGGGAACTCCGCCGACGCGGGCACCGCGCGGGGGCGGGGAGGTGCCGCGTGGTCTCTGTGTAGTTATGTCTGAGGGCTTGGTCTTATATACACTTGAATTATTTATTTAGCTTCAGTCATGAATTTGTTATCAAAAAACCTTTTAACGAAAATGTTACATACGTACCTAAGACTGACTTGAAGTTATCATATAATTGACCACGCTGAATACGTTAAAAACAACTGACTTCAATCGCAACAACTCCAATTTTGCTATGTTTTTGTTGATTTTCTCAAAAACCGCTAAATCGATTTCGATAAAATTTATATGGGACTACCTGTGAAGTATACCTTTTTAAACAAAAAAAGAATTTTCCAAATCGGTTCAGGCGTGTTCGAGTAATCGGTGAACATACATGAAAAAAAAAAAAAGATTCCGACGAATTGAGAACCTCCTCCTTTTTTTGAAGTCGGTTAAAAAATGCAATTATGTTGCACTTACGATATTGGTGAATATTTAATTGCATCAATTTGTTCGCAGTTTTAGCGAGAGATGAGAGGTTTGAGCGACACGTTATAAACACAATGTAATAATATAATTATCCCATCAAAAACATAAAATGTAATAAAAAAAGCGGTCAAGTGCGAGTCGGACTCGCCCATGAAGGGTTCCGTAGCAGCAAGTAACATAATATAAAAGTTCTTGTAGTTTGTTGTAGGTAAATTGCGGTTTACGATTTATGACGTATTAAAAAAGCGGCCAAGTGCGAGTCGGACTCGCCCATGAAGGGTTCCGTAGCAGCAAGTAACATAATTTAAAAGTTTTTGTAGTTCGTTGTAACTTGAATGAAAGGTAAATTGCGGTTTACGATTTATGACGTATTAAAAAGAAACTACTTACTAGATATCGTTCAAACCAATTTTCGGTGGAAGTTTGCATGGTAATGTACATCATATATTTTTTTAGTTTTATCATTCTCTTATTTTAAAAGTTACAGGGGGGGGGGGACACACATTTTACCACTTTGGAAGTGTCTCTCGCGCAAACTATTCAGTTTAGAAAAAAATGATATTAGAAACCTCAAAATCATTTTTGAAGACCTATCCATAGATACTTCACACGCATGGGTTTGATGAAAAAAAAAATTGTTGAGTTTCAGTTCTAAGTATGGGGAACCCCCAAAATTTATTCTTTTTTTTCAATTTTTGTGTGAAAATCTTAATGCGGTTCTCAGAATACATCTACTTACCAAGTTTCAACAGTATACACACATATACAACGCACGCATTTATCTGTCTTTTGCTATAGGTAGATATTAAATCTTAGGTTTTATGTTTCTATGATTATTTAGTTTATTAAGTATAGATATTCACTGTTAAGATACAATTTGAGATTTGGGCATATTGTTTTAACGCCAACTAGCAAAAAACAAATTAACAAATAATTATAACAAAATTATTAAATTAAAAATATATAAATGTCATGTTTTCTAAGTACATAGTTCCTTAAGCTCACTCATGTACTCGTATATGCAAAGAAGGGGTCTGGTCTCCGAGATACAGAGCTCTCCCTAGTTTGGAAACCAGTGTACCCTATTAATATCCCAAAACTATAACCAATTGTTAACTTTTAATATACCTACTCCATAACTTATTGTACCTATGTATTGTAATGTGGTTTTTGTCAATAAAGTTTATTATTATTATTATTATTTCGGAATATAAAATTGGGCTACTCTGCACACTTGGCGCTAGGTCAAATGGCAGGAGCTACTCCAGCAGAAGCACAGTCAGCTGGAAGTCAGTGCGACGAGGAGAGAAAGCGTCGGACAATCCGGGCATTGTCGAGGAGGACTGCCTTTTGCATAGCCGCTATTATCGGTCTGCCTCGAAGTCCCAACCGTCTAAGGTTACGATCCAGGTCAGCGGGGATCAAACCATTAACGGACAGGACTACAGGAATGATTTCAGTGGAATGCACCTGCCACACATCCGTAATCTCGTGCGCCAGATTAAGGTACCGCAACCTCTTGTCGGCATCAGCTTGCACGAGGTTTTCGTCGTGTGGAATAGTGATATCCACTAAAAACACCCTTGACTGCGCCCGATCCATCAACACGATATCAGGTCTATTATGATCAATAGACCTGTCCGTGATGATGTCTCGGTCCCAGTAGAGCTTGGCGCGGTCGTTTTCGAGAACCGTCTCCGGCGCATACTTGTAATATGGCAACCGCCGAGCTATGAAGCCATACTTTAGAGCGATCTCTGGATGCAGGATCCTGGCCGCTTGGTTATGTCTGTGCAGATACTCTGTGTTACAAAGAACCGAACAACCGGAGGTTATATGGCGCAGGGTCTCGCCTGGCTCACGGCACAACCGACATACGTCCAAGGTACCGTCTTTCATTATGAACCTCCTGTAGTTGTTCGTCTTTATCATTATATTATAGTCCTTATGGTTTCGGAAAAAAAGTGGCTGTGACATACGGACGGAGAGATAGACAGACAGACAGACATGACGAATCCATAAGGGTTCCGTTTTTTGCCAATTGGCTACGGAACCCTAAAAGTTCGTAAAAATCTTGAAAGATTAGCGGATAATGGTTTCGCTACCAAAAGATATGCTATTTAATTTGATTACAATTTCTTTCTTTCCTTAAATCAAAGCTCTTGGATAAGGATCTAAGGATAAGAGATTTCCGTAGTCGGGTTTTAGTTTTTGAACTTTTTTTTAATTCCTTTGGACTTTGGCTTACATTTGATACAATTATCGAGCTCGAAGGGCTCGAAACTGGCCCGAAATGGTTCGTGTAAATTAACCCAGGACGGGACGGGACGTCGCGAACTTAGTTCACTGACACACTGGCCGTGTCTCTTGATATTTCTATGAAGCTCGCTTTGATTACATTTTCATCTCAGACATCTGGCAACTTCTGAGGCCGTCTCAGGGTCACACGAGGCCCAAAAAAAGACTAAATAACGTTGTTTAGGATGACCAGCCAGGTTACGGCTACACTTTGCCCGAATAGCTTCCACCGATCACCAGCTAGACTGGACAGGTGTGTAAGGAACGCTACCACTCACCAGCTTTGAGCTGCTCCAGTTGCTCTACCGGCACGTCCTGAAACCAATGCATTGCCTGTAGTCTAGTGCCGACACGCGCCGCGTGACACGGGACGCACTACGTAGGGGTACTCATTGCACAACGCGAAACTAGTCTATAGTAGCATGTGCGGATGTGCCCGACATCTGAGACTAACACGGTAGCGCAGTGGTTGGCGCTCCTGACTACTGATCCGAGGGTCGTGCGTGGGTTCGATTGCTTCCTAGAGAAAAAAAAACTGTGATGAACACACATATATAAAAGTCTGCTTATCATTATCACCGATTTTTTGTATATCTATGGTCTAGTCTATGGTTTCCATAATATACAAGGTACCTTAGCTTAGGGACAGATGACCTTGTATGATTTGTCCTTGGATATCATGACTGACTCGGTGGCTAAGTGGTTAGCGATCCTGACCTCTGATCCAAGAGTCGTGGGTTCGATTTCCACACAGGGCAAACTTTTCTGTGATGAGCAGAATTGTTTGCTCTGAGTCTGGGTGTATTATATCTATATAATTATGTATGTATTTAAAAGTATATGTGTATGTATATCAGTCTCTGGTTCCCAAGATAGAGGGAATCCTAGTTTGGGGCCAGATGACCGTGTGTGATTTGTCCCAGATATTATTATTATTATTATTATAGTTATATTTATCATATCGGCTCGGCACTACTTCCCTGCCAGTCACACGACGAAAACAGGGAGATTGGCTTACAGGGTGTCCATTGTGTTACTTTATCTATTACGTATCGTTGTTATGCTTCGAACTTATATAATATTTTCACAAATGGAATCACCTACTTACCGACTTAGTCTCTGTTGCATCCTGAGTTCCTGAAAAATAAGGAACAAAATTATACGTATAGGTAATTACCACATTTAGTTAAGAGTGTTCTCGCCAACGCAACGGTCAAAAAATAATGGTGGTTTCCATGATTTTACCTACGATGACATAATGTTATAGAGCAGGACAGAGAAATGAAAGGAGACGAGATTGTAAATAAGAAACTTAGGTTAATTAAAGGGACAGAAAATAATTAAGAAAAGACGAATTAATTAAAGCTAGAATAATTGAAGTGACAAAGTATAGGTGCCAGTTTAGTGGCCAATCGTAATCGAATGAGAGCGCCAACAGCGCGGTGTTCCGGAGTACTCGTAACACACTGAATGAGAGCGCCAACAGCGCGGTGTTCCGGAGTACTCGTAACACACTGCATTTGCCAGATTTACGAAAAAGGACTTCTTACGTTTGAATACAATCTGCATACAAATTTACCTTAGCGGAGACTTTTTCCGATAGCATCTAAAATAACCGTAAAATAACCAAGATGAGCTACCGAAAAAAAGGCTCTTAATAAAGTATTTTGAAAGTTTTAAGGCCCCAAGCTTTCTCTTGTTCATGTTACATTTTCAAAATGGCGTATTCAGTGTTTTATTTCGGAAACAGCCGACGGCGGCGCGGCGGTCCGAGTCGCTACTCGGTAGCCTACCGCTGTAGGTGGTAGTGCCAATATTGCGTCACTGCGTGTTTGTGACATGCGAGTGACGATGGTTTTATGAAATTCAAAGCAAAATAAGTCGCAAAAATCTCCGGGCTGTCTGGGATAGAATTTCTCTAATGCTATTGGAAGAACTGGAGTGAAACTTGTTTTGATACAAAGCTTGAGAAATAATCTTAGCTAGGTGTAGTCTGTAGTCTGTAGTTATAAAAATATTAAAAATACAGCGTTGGACAATACGGGTTTCGCCGAGTTCGATCCACTGAAGATCTTCTTGTGCAACGCATGTTAGGGCGAGGTCATTGAGAAGCACGGTGAAGTTTTTTTTTTTTTTTTTTTTTTTTTTTTTTTTATGGCAGAGGTGGCAAACGAGCAGACGGATCACCTGATGGTAAGCGATTACCGCCGCCCATAGACACCCGCAACACCAGAGGAGTCACAAGTGCGTTGCCGGCCTTTGATTTGGGAGTACGCTCTTTTCTTGAAGGTTTGAATGTCGTATCGGTCCGGAAATACCGCAGGCGACAATTCATTCCACAGTTTGGTTGTGCGAGGCAGAAAGTTTCTAGTGAAACGCACAGTTGTGGACTGCCAACCATCTATGTGATGGGGATGAATATGTTGTCGCGTAGAACGATGGCGGAAAGAGGCGGCAGGGATCAATCCGAACAATTCCTCGGAGCACTCCCCATTGTACATGCGATAGAGAATGCAGAGCGAGGCTACATCTCTACGCAGCGCCAGGGAGTCAAGCCGATCTGAAATATCCTGGCAGTCGACGATTCGAGTTGCCCTTCGTTGAATGCGGTCCAGAGGGAGAAGCTGGTACTGGGGTGCCCCTGCCCAGAGATGAGAACAGTATTCCATATGAGGCCGAACCTGCGCCTTATAAAGTTGCAGGCGATGCGCCGCAGTGAAATACTGTCTCGATCTATTGAGCACACCAAGCTTCTTCGAGGCTAATTTAGCCTTACCCTCTAGATGGCCACGGAACTGGACTTCACTCGATATGTCGACACCAAGAATTCCGATACTAGCTGAGGCATTTAGGGGAGTGTCCTCAAAACGAGGTGATACGACAAATGGCATTTTCTTGGCAGTGAACGCGCAAACTTGTGTCTTAGTGGGGTTAAATTGGACCAAATTAAGTCGACCCCATTCTGAGACTTTCTTTAAAGAGGCCTCAATTTCCGACACAAGTTTGTTTCGGCTCTCGATGACGCTTTCCCGAGAAATATTGGCACGGCCGGTATAGAAGGCATCACCTGTGCTGTCATCCGCATAACAATGAGTGCTGCTGATTTGCAGCATATCATTGATATGCAGAAGGAACAGTGTAGGCGAAAGCACACAGCCTTGAGGGACACCAGCATTCACAGACATAGAATCTGAGCATGCACCGTCGACTACGACCTTTATGCTTCTGTCTGCAAGAAAACTAGTGACCCATTTGCATAATTCCTCGGGAAGCCCATAAGAAGGAAGCTTCGCAAGAAGTGCTTTGTGCCAGACCCGATCGAAGGCCTTCGCTATGTCCAAACTAACGGCCAAAGCTTCCCCCTTAGTCTCGATCGCCTGTGCCCAACGATGTGTCAGGTAGACAAGAAGATCACCAGCGGACCGGCCCTTACGGAAACCGTACTGTCGGTCACTAAGCAGCTGGCGGTCCTCTAGGTACCGAAGGAGCTGGCTGTTGATAATGGACTCCATTATCTTTGAGAATAAGGAGGTTATGGCTATCGGCCGGTAGTTGGACGGATTCGAGCGGTCACCTTTTTTAGGGATCGGGTGCACCAAAGCTGTCTTCCATGACTTCGGGACTACGCCAGTGGAGTATGAGAGCCGAAAAAGGCGCGTTAAAACTGGAGCCAACTCTGGAGCACACACCTTCAACACGATAGGAGGGATTCCGTCGGGCCCACTCGACTTATGAATGTCGAGGGAAAAAAGTGCTTTACGCACTGAGCGTTGGTGGAACCGGATATCCGGCATACAGCTCGTGCACCGCGGTATGGTCGGCGGCTCGTTTCCCCCGTCATCCAACGTTGAGTTGGACGCAAAGAGTTTGCCTAGAAGATCGGCTTTCTCCTTTGCGTCGTGGGCCAATGAATCATTTCCCATGTGCAGTGGTGGAAATGATGGCGTGCAGAAATTCCCCTGGACAGCTTTGGCCAGAGACCAGAACGCACGAGTTCCCGAAGGAAGACGCTCTAGTCTCTCGCCAATTCTGCCTATGTGCGCTGACTTTGCCCTGGCAATGTCTCTTTTGAAGGACCTGGAGGCAAAGTTAAACTCCTTTTTTAATACGCTGGTCTTTTCATCCCGTACCTTCGCCGCATTTGCCCAGGCTTGGTAACATTCCTGCTTTCGGCGAGAAGCCTTTTTGCAGGACCGACCAAACCAAGGCTGGGATTTGCCGCCAATGGGGACCACTGAGGATGGGATAAAAAGCTCCATACCCTGCAGCACCACATCAGCGACAGAATAGGCAGCGAAGTTGGGATCATCCGGCGTGAAGCAAACCTGCCCCCAAGGGTAGGACGCAAAGAAAGACCGCATCCCATCCCAATCTGCTGACTTGTAATGCCACACACGACGGCGACAGGCGACTCGCGGTCGCGGCGGGCACGTGAGTGGCACCGTACTCCGGATAAGGCAGTGATCCGAAGAGCCGAGTGAGGCGTCAACGGATACTTGGTAGCCGTCCGGATGAGAAGTCAGCAGAAGGTCCAACAGTGAAGGTTCATGGTTCTCCACATCTGGGATTCGCGTGGGCGTAGTAACCAGTTGTGTCAAACCATATGCCAGGGCGAAGTCGTGAACAGATCTCCCCGCATGATCGGTCTTGCTAGAACCGAGCCATTCGGCGTGGTGGGCGTTAAAATCGCCGAGTACCACGATCTCAGCGGATGGGATCTGCTGCTGCACAGTATCTGCAGCCATTTGGATGTGCTCAATGAGTCGGTCAGTTTCGCCATCGCCGGTATGGGACCTATATAGGCACGAATAGACGCGGGGATGGTCATCGCCGTCTACACGTAGCCATATGGTGGAGAGGTCCCTACCTTCAAGGTTGCTGAGACGGCGAGAACTGATATCGTCTCTAACGTACACGCACACTCCAGCCCTAGGCACGAAGGAGTGTTCCAGTCCATACCCAGGGTAGGAGAGGTATGATGTGTCTGCTGGGGACGATATCTGTGTCTCGGTCAGGAAGAGCAAGGCCGGCTTTGCTGTCTCTAGGTGGTAGTGAACAGCATTAATGTTTGAGTGTAAGCCCCTGATGTTGCAGAAGTCCACGGCCAGCGTGGCAGGGGGTGCCAAGGTGTTTTTGCCCTTCCCTTGTGCAACTGGATGATGGAGCGCTGTTATGCCCCCCCCAGAGTACGACGAGGGGCGGCCTGGACGTCCAGGCTCAGGCACATTGTATCCTGAGCATGGACGTCCAGAGAGGGATTCTCCAGCGCTAGCGCAGCTGGTACCCTCCTGGGGTAACAAATTTGGTAACTGCGCTATCATTGGGGGGGGGGGGGGGGGGTTTGGGCCTCCGGTACCTTCACTCACTCGGCGAAACACAACGCAAGCGTTGCTTCACGCCGGTTTTCTGTGAGGCCGTGGTATCACTCCGGTCGAGCCGGCCCATTCGTGCCGAAGCATGGCTCTCCCACGGAAAAATGAATGAAGTTGCGTCGTCTCGCACCGCGGTCCGAATTGACTTCTTGATGCAAAAAATACCTTGGGCCATTCACACCGTTCCATCCAAGCATTGCGATGTGAATGGTCCCATTCAAAAAGAGGTCTTGGGCGATTCGCACCGCGGTCCAGACCGCTCATGGTGCGAAACGACTAAAAACCCTTGGCGCTTCGATCAACAGGCGAAGCAGTCAAACGTAATTTGAAATTTATAGGTATTTCATAACTATTTTAAGTGCGTATTTGACTTTCGCTATCGCGCAGTCGGGCAGGAGAAGTGGGTCGTTGCTGGAACTGGGGCACTACCGCCGCCCGGGGGCGCCGCGGCGGAGGTGGCGCCGGAGGGGGCGCCGAAGGGGGCGCTATCACAAGTGCAAACCGCAACTTGTGCAGCTAGTGCAAAACTTTGCAAAGATAAATTAACAACTGATATTTGTTTGTAACCAAAATAAACAAACCGAAATTTCCAAACGAGGAGCAGAGTTGGCTGGCGATCTGCCGGGAGCCGGGAGCGCGACGGCGCGACGGCGCGGCGGCGGCGGCGGCGCGGCCACTGCTCACTGCTCCACTGGCCGGTTTATTGTAGAATAACGACAGTTATCAATTACTTCTTTGCCAATCTTTAATGTGGACTGCTTTACAAGGAATAAATCTTGTTGCCGAGATATGAGTAGTACCTACGTCATATCGGTGTGTTAATTAAGCATATACGAAAATTACCTATTAAGGTATCGTCAGTGGAGGAGTTCATTGCAAAGCTCAGTGCTCGAGGAAAGTACTTCTATGATTCCGCCGACGGGAACGCTTCCCGTGCCAGGCCGCGTGGAAGGAAATCTCAGACAGAGCGTATCGAGCCCCCGCCGAGATCGGAATTGGTATATTTGTGTTGGCTTTGTTTATCTTTCACAATGGCGGAGCTGATTGCTCGGCTCGCCAGGGGGTCGCACAACAATACCTGCCCATACCGATACGTACATATTAGATTGTAAGGCGGATAACACACTGCTCCGGAATCCGCTCCGGTGTGCGGTTTTACTTGACACTGTCCATAGTAAAATACCGCTGCACCGCACGCCGGAGCGGATTCCGGAGCAGTGTGTTATCCGCCTAACAGCGAGGGCTTTATTTTATTAATGAAAATAAACAACAGTGGCGTAATACGAGTACACATACAATATGTTATAAGGAACCAATATTTAAAAATTGTAGAGAGAGGCAGTGTCTCGGTGCTGCCGGCGGCGGGCGTCAGCGCGGAGCACCTGCTAGCTGGGCAGCGGCCGGCACCGGCTTCAGCCTGTGTCGCTGCACCCTCAGTTCGCTAATTGCCCGACCTTGTGAGTGTACGCCGTCAGCGTAGTAATACGATGAATAGAAGGCTCACTTTAAGTTCAGAAAGTTTTAGTGCGCCCTGTGTAATAAGGTCAACATATTATTATAAGAATTTAACGAACATTAATATATTATTTTATTTATTTATTTTAATTGGTTATATCTAAAACTTTGCTTTAGTTTTTCTATTAAACGTATGCGATCCTTTAGCAGGGCCATGTTTTATTATTTCTGCTTGTAAAATATTTTAGGTCTTTATGAAAACTTCGGTGATTGGTTGCGTATACACTCATACATTGAAGTATGCTAATATTTCCCAAAATAACCGATCCAATTAGTTTAAATTCAACATAATTTAACTTAGAATGCTACCTAAACCGCAATAAATTAAATACCACGAAAGACGAAATCCGAAAATACCTAGATTGCGTAGTCAGAATAAGTACAAAGACTGCGAATTCAAACAAAATGTAGGTATTTTATACATGCAACATTCAGCTATCACCCTTTAGCGCGGTACGAATGCGAGTAAATTATTTATTTGTTTACACGCTGTGGTGTACAAAAGTGATAGCAAATTCAAATATCTCTAAATTTGGAAATATATGTCGGATCAGGAAGGCCGATAAAACGAAATAACTACTATTCGAGGATCCAACATCATTATTTGGAAATACAATGTGGGCAAGAAAACTAAATTTGGTAATTAAATTAATCTCAACGAAAACTTAAGGCTTCCTAGATATGTGCGCGGGCGCAGCCTACTATCGAATAATACTGAAAAACGTAGGAGCAGTCCCTCGAGCCCTGGACGCGTTCACACGCTCCGAGGTCCACCGAGATTCTGCCGAAGCGAACAGCCAGCCTGTGTCACTTGCGTTTTCAGGTATTCATATAGGTACTTAAACTGATTGCTAAACATGCCGACATATACATATTTGTGACTTAAACATACCTAATATACACTATAGACTAGAATCTAATGAAACATATAGTTATTTAGGTTAAAATCTGTGATAGCTATGTATTGAAATGATATGCTGTTCCTCTTGCACGTTTTCTGTCCATCTGGCCTAAGATGATCGAGGATGATCATCTTACGGCAGATAAAGAGAAAACGTCCAGATCGTGCCGTGGAGAACGCATTGTGTGGCTGAATAAGCCCATGATTCGTTCTGCGCATATTGTTGAAACCCGTTTTTGATGTGAAATTCTTACCTATACTTAAAAGGATGCCCAAAACACATGTTTTATGAAAACTATTTTGTAATGTTTTTTTTTTTAAAGTGTGGTCAATTGGGTATTCTGTGGTATAGATTCATTGGTTCTCCTTGCAGTCCACGGTATCATTAGCAGTCTTCTCCAACACCCGATTTTAAATGCTTCGACCTTTTTGCACTCGTGACTCTTAAAGCACCAGGTCAGGCCTCCGTCACTTCCTCAAGGACGCGCGCTATATACCTACAGCTCCGTGTACACTCGACTGTACAAGATTCAGAGGGCCGCCGCACGCTTGACGCCTTAGCGCTCGCACGGCGCACGGTTCTCCTCCCTTGCAAACATTCCAAAATGCCAAAAAGAGGACGCAATAGGGAATTATCATAATACATAACTCAATATTCATTTTTAAATCGTCGGCAACATAGAGAAATATTGTATATACTGAGAACTCGGCAACCCTTGCGTATCTGTGAGATGACGCGCTCAAGGTCACGCGGCGGGCAAAGCAACGACAACTCTCGATGTGCGTGGTTAAGGTTCTTTTCTGCTCACAGCGAGCGATTGGTAATAATAATAATATTTTGTAGGTAAATATGTCGTAGGTATTTTCGTGTTTGTATGGGAGTGAAGTATTTGTACGTAGTACTATTATCTAATCTGTGACCAGGTCTCTGAGCTGTAGAGGAAAATCAAGAATATCTGCGCCACCAGTCTGTACGTATTTTTGTTTTATGCAAACGTTTACAAAAGTTCAAAGTGGTGCTACGGGCCGCGCCGGCTACGCGCTACGCGGCCGCGGCTACTGCGCGCCCGCGCAGGGTAAGCTGACGCGCCGACGCGGCGGGCGCGGCGTCCGCGGCTTAATTATTCTTGCGGTTCTAATCATAAAAGTGAGTTGTTTGTGTGTGTGTGTGTGTGTTTGTAAATTATTTATTTAAAAAGTGGTAGAACACAAGTTGTTGCATTTAATCCGATATACCTATATAATATGGATATTCCCATCCGCCATTAAAAAACATCTTGGATGTTCCTTGGGGAGAGTTTTTTAGCTAACTAAACAACTGGAGCTAACGGGTCCTCCAGCCTTTGTACAAGGGGGGACTAAATGTTTGTAAGCAAACATAACCCAAATTTTAAGCCCAAAAGTGTTTATGCTCTGAATGATTATTACAACACAAAATTTAATTACATTTCAAAAATACAATTTAGTTGCAAATCTAACACACGGTCTTATCTGCGTACGTGCTCAAGGAAGATTTTTTATTTTAGATTCAAATGAATCCAGTTTTTATGATAGGCGTCAGCTTTGACAGAATATGTCAATTGACAGATGCTGGAATAGTCCCAGCCTGCTCACGACAAATAACTCACGCCAGTCTGGCTGATGTCATTTGGTTTCAGCAATCCCAACACGGAAAAGAGTACGAATTGTTTTGCGCCAACAGATTCTGAGGTCTTGGATTTGTTTCTTACTGCATAAATAATATTTTTTATAATTTAAGTTTCCACTCTCACAATAAAAATGTGACATTCTCGATATCTTTTTCAAGAAACTCATATTATCCATTGAAGAAAATATTTCATGGTGCATATACATACAATATGAAACTATATTTTCTTGAATAAAAGAAATTGTTTTCACCGTGAACCAATCGTGTTTGACAATAATCAAAGTCAAAGTCAAAGTCAAAGTCAAAATATTTTTTATTTAAGTAGATGCTGTACGCATACTTTTAAATCGTCTTTTTTTCTACCTAGTACAAAGTTCCTACCACGCGGAACTTGTACACTCAACGTTTCGGGAAGTGTTAGCGGAGCGAGAAGAAACGTCGAGCCCAAAAGAAACTCGCCCCAACACATTTTTTGAAATAAATACTTAATATCTATTACAATTGATGTCATTACTAAAGCTATGAGCTGGAAGATCTATACATGTCCATACATCATTGTCATTAACATAGTCTTGGGTTTTATAATATCCTCTTGAACACAGGCATTTCTTTACATAAGTCTTAAACTTATTTTCGGATAAACTAATTACATTTTCAGGTATTTTATTGTAGAATTTTATACACTGCCCCATGAACGACTTCTTTACCTTACTCAGTCTCGAATAAGCAACTTCGATATTATTTCTATTTCTAAGATTAAAATTATGCCTGTCACTGTTTTTTGGAAATAAATCTAAATTCTTACGAACATACATGATGTTTTCATATATGAATTGACTGGCAACAGTTAAAATATTTATTTCTTTAAACTTGTTCCTCAATGACTCTCGAGATCGCATCTGATAGATAGCGCGAATAGCTCTTTTTTGCAGTATAAAAATAGTTTCTATGTCAGCCGCATGTCCCCAAATTAAGATGCCGTAAGACATTATACTATGAAAATAGCTAAAATACACTAGTCTTGCAGTATCTACATCTGTTAGTTGCCTTATTTTCTTGACGGCGTAGGCAGCTGAACTAAGCTTTCCTGCTAAGGTTTCTATATGTGGTCCCCATTGTAAAGAAGCATCTAAAGTAATACCAAGAAAAACAGTGCTATTTACGAACTCTAAAATATTACTATCTAATATTACATTATCGTGAGTTTGCTTGACATTTGGTAATCTGAATTTTATTACTTTTGTCTTTGTGGCATTTAATAGCAAGTTATTAACAGTAAACCATTTATGTATCTCTGAAAGTGTGTTGTTTACTTCGTCAATTTTGCTGTCTTTCCTGTCTACCTTAAAAATAAGAGATGTGTCATCTGCAAACAACACAATATTTGAGAGACGTTGCACCATAAATGGTAAGTCATTTATATAAACAAGGAAGAGAAAGGGGCCTAAAATAGATCCCTGGGGAACACCTATTTTTACTGTAGAGCCGAGAGAATTTGTGCCATTTACTTGGACTGTTTGTAACCTATTGTTAAGGTAAGAATTGAGAAGACTGAGAGCCCTATCTTCCACACCGTAATGCTTTAGTTTAAGAAGTAAAGTTTGATGTTCCACACAATCAAATGCTTTAGATAAATCACAAAACACTCCTATTGCATCTTGTGATTTCTCAAAAGCATCATAGATGTTTCGTATAAGTGCTACTCCTGCATCGGTAGTTGATCGACCTTTCGTGAAGCCAAATTGTTGGTTATGCAGAAGTTTGTTTAAAGTGAAGTGTTGTAGCATTTGGTTGAGCATAATTTTTTCAAAGACTTTACTAAGGACGGGTAATACAGAAACAGGTCTGTAATTTCCCGCATCAGTTTTGGAACCTGATTTATAAAGAGGTATAATTTTACTACACTTCATGAGATCTGGAAAGTCACCACTTTCTATACTAATATTGAAAAGGTATGCTAAATGTGGTGCTAATACGTCAATTACATTACTAATTAATTTAACTGATAAACCCCACAAGTCCTCAGTTTGTTTCACTTTAAGCGACTTAAAAGTTTTAATAACAGTTTCAGGTCCAATTTCTCTAAAATAGAATATTTCATCACAAGAAATGACATTTTCTTCTAATATTTTTTTAGCATATGTGGGTGATGAGTCCAGGGCCTCAGTTAGCTTAAGTGGAATGTTTGTGAAAAACGTTTCGAATTCCGTAGCTATTTCTGCGTTAGATGTTATTTTGCCTTTATCTGTTTGTAAAACAAAATCTTTATCGTGTTTCTTGAATTTACCGGTTTCTTTATTTATTATATTCCAAACCGTCTTAATTTTATTATCAGATAGTTTTATCTTTCTGGCTAAGTAATTAGATTTGGCTGCGCAGCATACCTTTCTGAATATTTTTGAATAACGTTTTACATAATTTCTGAAATTGTCATCAAATATATAACTTTTTTTCTCATAAAGATCAAATAAGGTTTGACGGCTTTTATAAATTCCTACAGTAGCCCATTCACAAAACTTAAATTTATTATCAATATTTATAGATTTAGTTTTAAAAATTTCCTGAAAATCTCGCTCAATTACTGTAAATAAATCATTGTACATATTGTTGGCTTCTGGTTCATTATCAAAATTTGGTATGGGCAGCTTGTCATTTAACGCTTTTTTATACTTTTCTATTCTTTTAACAGTGACAGGCCTCGACTGTATTTTAATTTGTTTTATAATTGACCTGAAAGGAAAGCTAGCCATTAGTCCGCTATGATCAGACCTCAAGCAGTTAATTACTTTTTTCTCTACATGGCTACAGTTACAGAAAATATTATCGATACATGTGGCAGAAGTCTCTGTTTTTCTAGTTGGTTCTAAAAATAAATAATCCAAATCAAACGACTTAAAAAGACAAATAATTCTTGTTGTTAGGGACTTCTTTTCTAATAAATCAACGTTAATAATAGAAATAATACTATCAGACTCGTCACATACAAGGCGCCGCGCACTCACCTGCGCCGGTGGCAGCGGCTGGCCGCGCGTGCGCCCCGCTCAGCAGCGCGGCGGCGGCGGCGCACCACAGCAGCGCCCACCACGCGCCCCGCACGCCCCGCAGCGCCATCTGCAACAATTACATAACATACAGATAAACCACAACTCTGAAGTCCGTTTTTCAGATCTCGGTTAGTGATATACCTAGCTGCTGAATCCACTAACTGGGTATTTATACTAGGTTTATTATAGATATGCCAGATAGAGCATAACTTAGGCTTTGTCATGTATAAACTGAATCGGTTATTTGAGAAACCCCATATGTCCATGAGACCTCATTTTAAACATTAAAGTGTATTTTTTTTCTATTAAACTTAATGAGCTGATTAGACCAAAGTATAATTGGGACTATTCTTAATTATTCGATAAAGGATTGAAACTCAAATACTACATCTACATAAAAAAAACTAGTTAAAGTCAATAGACTTATAGGGTTTCTCAATTACACGAATAAAACAACAACACCAATTCACCAATCTTTTTCTACAGAAACTATAATAGACAGCCATATAGATTCTTTAGGGTGCGTTTCCACTGACGCGGAGCTGGGTGGAGCGGAGCGGAGAAGAGCAATGGAGTGTTTTCACTGAAGCTGAGTAGAGATTTCGAGGACTGTGATTGATCAATTATCGGTCCGCTCTACACTCCGCCCAGCTCCGCATCAGCGAGTTCATAATATTGGGTGACTTTGAATTAGTTCTTGATACGAAAAGCTTTTGTATCAAGAACTGCATAACTTTTTGTATCAAGAACTAATTTAAAGTCACCCTATATTTTATTTGAAATTCCGCCTTACGCCACTCCGCTCCTCTTACACTGTTTCCACTCACGCTGAGCAGAGATTTGGAGCACTGTAATTAGTCAGTTCACGGTCCGCTCCGCTCCGCCCAGCTCCGCGTCAGTGGAAACGCACCCTCAGACTGAGCAGACAGCGACTGAGTATTTTTTTTTTTATGGCAGAGGTGCCAAACGAGCAGACGGATCACCTGATGGTAAGCGATTACCGCCGCCCATAGACACCCGCAACACCAGAGGAGTCACAAGTGCGTTGCCGGCCTTTGATATGGGAGTACGCTCTTTTCTTGAAGGTTTGAATGAGTAATGACTGAGTATGGCAATCAAATTGCCATATTCTGTAAGTTTGAAGTTAACTTGTATGAAATTTCTTAGACTTGTATATTTACTTCTAATGAATGCATTGCCATGCATAACACGATTTCGCCAAAATTGTGACTTGCGAGGTTTTTCAAATAACCGATTTAACTGTATTTGCTGGTAGAATTCAAGTAGGTACCTTGGTATCTTGAAGTTACTCTGACATATGACATCTACATCTGTCAATCCGACATAACACAAACTGACTTATATAAAAGCTGACATCTGTCAAACTGGCCTCTGTCACTCTCACTTATGGCAAACTAGACATCTGGTAAACTTAAAATAATAAGATAGATAGATAGACACATTTAATAACTGTTAAATTGACATCTATGAACTGCCATCATGAGATCTGACGTATGGTAAACTGACATCTGTCAGACTGACACCTGTAAAATGACAACTGATAACAGTAAGGGGTTGGTTGCCGGGACTTGTACCGAGCACACGTCTGTTAAGTTAATTTTACAATTATTACCGTTTTAGAATAGTTTCAACGTTATTTTTGTGATGGAGAAATAGCTGTGATCCCGATTTGAGATAAGCGATAATAAGAAGAGGATTAACTCAGGAGACAGCTCCGTTTTCCGAGTTCCAGCAGCAAACCACCACGTGGAGCGTCTTTAAGTGCCCATCACCCTTAGAGCCGTCACTTTCACTTGACATTGGCATTTTGCCATTTTTTTTATTGAAGATTCTCCCATTTTTCACTAGACATTGGCAAAATCACGCTCGGAATGAGATGTGGAATGCCAAATAGAAAAATAGAATAGAATAGATAACAGTAAGGTTTTCCGTGGGAGAGCCATGCTTCGGCACGAATGGGCCGGCTCGACCGGAGTGATACCACGGCCTCACATATTTTATGATGTTAATACCTTATTAACCATATTTTAAGCAAATAAAAACATTTCATATAATTTCACAGAAAACCGACGTGAAGCAACGCTTGCGTTGTGTTTCGCCGAGTGAGTGAGGGTATCCCATTTCAAAGGTCGGCAACGCACTTGTGACTCCTCTGGTGTTTCGGGTGTCTATGGGCGGCGGTAATCGCTTACCATCAGGTGATCCGTCTGCTCGTTTGCCACCTATCACATAAAAAAAAGGTAGGTTTGATTTCCGCCTGACGCACGGGCACACTTGACTTTTTCGGGATAAAAGTATCCTATACATTAATCCAGGTAATAATCTACCTGTCTGCCAAATTTTATCAAAAACGGGTCAGCCGTTTTTGCGTGGTTGAATAACAAACATCAAAACTAGTACTAATATTAGAATCAAAGTAGTTTTGACTAACATTCTTAGTCAAAACCACTTTTAACCGATATTATTTCAGTCAAAAGTAGTTTTGACCGATGCCCTTAATTAAAACTACTTTTGACTAATTTTTGCAGTCAAAAGTAGTTTTGACCGGATAAGAGTTTTGACTGTAACATATAGGTACATAGATTTTGATTTTGATGCGTTTTATACACTCTCATTACACAGGCTTGCTGTTATGGGACCGAGCCGGGTCCGCAGAGTGCAGACTTCAAGTTATTAATATTATTAAGTCTCCATTCCTATATCAATATTCAAAGTACGTTATTCACAGCCAACTTTTCATTTTAATCTAAATACAGGGTGTAAGGGACAGGTTTCCGAAAACTTTAAGGGCTTGCTCAGTAGACGAAACTGAACAAGAACAACTTTCCACAATAATTTTTTTCAGAAAACGAAAACAATCAGCTTCTCCATACAAAATTATAAACTTGATTGGACAGTTTGTATGGTGAAGCCGATTTATTTTCATTTCCTGAAAAAAAAAATTGTGGAAAGTTGTTTCGTCTACTGAGCAAGCCCTTAAAGTTTTCGGAAACCTGTCCCTTACACCCTGTATATAAATAATTGACCACGCTGAAAAACAACCGACTTCAATCGCAACAACTCCAATTTTGCTATGTTTTTGTTGATTTTCTCAAAAACCGCTGAATCGATTTCGATAAAATTTTTATGGAACCACTTGTGAAGTATACCCTTTTAAACAAAAAAAGAATTTTCCAAATCGGTTCAGGCGTCTTCGAGTAATCGGTGAACATACATAAAAAATAATAATAATAAAAAAAAAAGATTCCGACGAATTAAGAACCACCCCCTTTTTAGGGTTCCGTAGCCAAATAGCAAAAAACCCTTATGGATTCGTCATGTCTGTCTGTCTGTCTGTCTGTCCATCCGTATGTCACAGCCGCTTTTTTCCGAAACTATAAGAACTATACTGTTGAAACTTTGTAAGTAAATGTATTCTGTGAACCGAATTAAGATTTTTACACAAAAATAGAAAAAAAATAATAAATTTTGGGGGTTCCCCATACTTAAAACTGAAACTTAAAATTTTTTATTTCATCAAACCCATATGTGTGCGGTATCTATGGATAGGTCTTCGAAAATGATATTGAGGTTTCTAATATCATTTTTTTCTAAACTGAATAGTTTGCGCGAGAGACACTTCCAAAGTGGTAAAATGTGTACCCCCCCCCCCCCTGTAACTTCTAAAATAAGAGAATGATAAAACTAAAAAAAATATATGATACATCATATTATCATGCAAACTTCCACCGAAAATTGGTTTGAACGAGATCTAGTAAGTAGTTTTTTTTTAATACGTCATAAATCGTAAACCGCAATTTACCTACAACGAACTACAAAAACTTTAATATTATGTTACTTGCTGCTACGGAACCCGTCAAAATATAATGTCAAAATATCAAACAATCAAAATATCAAAGTACCAAAGTATCAAAGTATCAAAATAACAAAATATTAAAATCAAAAAATGTTACAAGTTCACAACGTCGATGCTTCGAGTCGTCGAAACATCACAGCGTCAAAATTTCGAAATGACATAATGGGAAAAGTCAATATGTCAAAAACTCAACTTATCAAATCTTCTACATAACGTCTAAAATCTCCAGAACATCCTTCTGTTTCTGATGCCACCTTAGTTTCTCAAGTCACCACCCTTCGACAAAACCTTTCTGCTCTGAAATTCGTCTAATCTCTGCTCCGCGGACAGTCCCTTTCCTTTCCTATTTATCTTCTTCAACTCCCTAGATGCATAATCGCCTCTCGGCTCAGTTATTTTTGAGATCAATCCCGGATGAATAAACAGACTTTACTATTTCAATATTTTGTAGATTATAATAAGATAGTGTGACCGGTTTTTTAGTCTACGCGGGCGAAGCCGCAGGCACAAGCTAGTAGTATATAATAGTTCTTAATATTATTTCCTTCAGTCCAAAAGGGCGCTGTCCGCGGCGGCGGCGGCGGCTGGCAGCCTCGTGCGCCTGACAGCCAATTTAGATCGGACGAAAGATAAGGATTAATTGTATTTTCTGAACTTTAAGGTCCTTTTATTTTCCTACGAACTTTTATTTTCCTATCAGCTTTCTCAGAGACTGGGGCTATTTTTACCAACAGTTGATAAGCCCGTGGCCTTTGCTATCGTCTCACTTGATCGCCGGTGAATGATATGTGGTGATCGGACCCGAGAAAAAATAACAAAGAAAGTACTAGACTGCACCGACTTCAGGGTCAGCCACCGGAGCAGGGACAGGAACAGCAACGTGTTGGTAGGCCTTCGCAGTCAGGCAGTCAGGCAGGTCCCGGTAGTGTGGCAGCTCCTTCTCGGGACTTCTCCAGAGTTCCTCCTCGGTTCGTAGACTGAACCGTAGTATGCCAAAGTAGCAGCTAGTAGGCTATTTAAAGTGTCCACACCGATACACACATGTGTACCTGAATTTTGAAGTAAATTATAGAGATATTATATTTATATGTACAAGCCAATATCAAAACATATGACTAAGGAGACTAAAATAATACAATCTTTTGAGAAACATAGAGAATGGAACAATTTGAAAGATGACAATTGTTCATGAAATCAAATTAAACAAACGTAAAGCGTCAAATAAAAATACCTATACAATATTTACAAGTGTATGAAAATAGTGAAAAAAAGTGTAGAATTTAAAAAAAAATGTCCGCTCAGAAACCGGAGCATATTAAAAGGTAAGCATAAGGCGTAGGCAATGCTACAATACACGTCACCGCAGGTGATGCTAATTGCAATATTAGGCAACCTCCGTATACAAGGATAGCCTTGTGGATAGAAAGGTTAAATGTGCTACACGATAAGAAGAATTTTATTTATAGCAAACAAAATTTTTATATGCTGTCCAAATTATTAAACAACAGTTTGTTTGCTAACCAGATTAAATACCGGCAAACAATTTAATTATTTTTCTCAAAAAAAAAAACTCTCCAAATCAGTCTAGTGCTGTGGTCTAGGCGCTGCTGCTTCGGAACTCCACACACACACACACACACACATACACACACACCTATTGATATAAATAGAATAGATAAAAAAGCCCAATCCTGCCTCTTTTTCCGACTTCCGTCCTATCTCTATTTTGCCAGTGTTGTCCAAGGTATAGTTCCCAAGCGACTGGCTGATTATTTGCGTGTAATAGGTCTCCTTTCTGATTATCAGTCAGGTTTTCGATCGGGGCACAGTACTGTGACAGCACTAGTGAAAATTACCGACGATATTTGTCTTAATATAGAAAAGAAGGAGCTCACTTTACTTATTCTCTTGGACTTCAGCAATGCCTTCAACACCGTAGATTTTGACATCCTTCTTGGTATCCTCAATTCCCTTAACCTTTCCCCTACAGCCCTTTTCTGGTTCAAGTCGTATCTGTTCGACAGACACCAATTAGTAAAGATCGATGATCGATCTTCTGATTGGTGCTCCCTTAATTCTGGCGTACCACAAGGCGGTGTACTTTCTCCTATTCTCTTTTCCGTTTTCATAAACAGCATCACTAACTCTCTTCACTCTTCATTTCACTTGTATGCAGATGACCTTCGAATATACACCGCCGCCCCTCTCTCTAACTTCTCTCAGGCTAGAGATGCGGCCAATGATGACCTTTTTTCAATTGCAGAATGGTCCAAAAAATTTGGTCTCGTAATAAATGCGTCCAAGAAGAAGGCTATTGTCATTGGTAGCCCTCACTTCATTGGTAAATTCTAGTCCATGTTGATGCCTAGCCTTGTGTTTGACAATACTGTCATAACACTATCCAAAACAGTGAAGAATCTGGGTATCATCATGAACCAAACCCTTTCCTGGACAGCACATATCAATGAAGTGAGTCGAAAGATATTTGCATCCTTTCATGGTCTAAAACGCCTGCAGAATTTTCTCCCTTTTCAAACTAAACTCTTGCTTGCTCGTTCTCTTCTTCTTCCCTTACTAGACTACGGTGACGTCACTTTTTTAGATCCCACTGTTGAGTTAGTTCTCAAACTGGAGCGTCTTCAAAATCTGTGTATCCGTTACATATTTGGCCTGCGGAAGTATGACCACGTGTTGGAGTACCGTGTGAAACTCAACTGGCTACCCATCTGCCAGCGCAGGGATACTCATATCTTAACACTTCTTTACAATGTGCTGTTCAACCTTGCTGCTCCACGATATCTTTACGAGAGGTTCAGCTTCCGAATGAAGAATACCACCAATTTTTGTTTTTTATCTTAAAATATACTCTATTAAAAATAAAAAAATATGGTGAAAAATTTTTTTTGATACGTTTGATAGTTTCCGAGATACTGAATTATTTAGGTAGGCAAGTGACGCGGGGTCACCGTACGCTGCTGTGACGTCACTCCACAACGGTCGCTCAGTGCGCGCACCGCTCCCTACCTGTATGTATGAAGTTTGCGTTGAAAATTTTAAAAATGACGAATCCACAAACTAGAAAATCATGCTCGTGTCAAAGTGCTTAAATACAACTACTAATATACCCGAAAAGTTATTTTTTACTATTATATTTTTGAACCTTAAAGTCAAAAGAAATGGATGAGAAAGTATGATTCACCCAGGCCCAAAGCCAAAAGTTGTGTCTATCGCCTTCTTCTTATCTTATAACTTTTGCATAAACAGTAACGTCGTCGCCGTAGCTATTTCTAGCCAATCTAAAATAAAACAAATATGAGTTAACCCACGGAGTTAACCTATACACATAAATAATAAAAACCGGACAAGTGCGAGTCTGACTCTCGCGCAGAGGGCTTTGTCCATACCTACAAACAAACAATATTTTAAATTTTATCAACTTATTTTAAGATTTATATAAACTTCTTAGAGATTTTCCTGTAATTTATAAGCAAAGATTTATTTTCTGTATAATTTGTTTAAGTTTTATGCCCAGTTTTCGGAAATAAGGAGTGAGGGCATGGTAAAGGTGATGGTGTCAAAATCACTAATGTCATCAACTGTAATATAATGACACAATAACGACACTGAAGCGGTCATGGCTCAGCGCTGCTTACGTGGTCGCGTCGATCACGCAGGTTAACTGACTACAGACATGGTCACAACTTGGATGGGCTTAAATATCAGTAACTATCACTAGATGGAAGTCGTCAATGGCTATGTCAGAGGCGTAATAGGCAGCTTGGATGGACTGCTAGTCAAGTCCATCCAAGCTGTGACCGTGTTTGTAGTCAGTTAACCTGCGTGTTCGACGCGATCACGTAAGCAGCGCAGAGCCATGACCGCTTCAGTGTCGTTATTGTGGCATTATATTACAGTTGATGACATAAGTGATTTTAACAAATCACCTTTACCATGCCCCTCACTCCTTATTTCCGAAATATCAAGTTCATAAATATCATTATTACCTACATTTTTCAATAATAGTAATGAAAAATAGGTATGTAGGTTCTTATGGGGATCAACAAATTTGTGATAAGAAAGAAAAAAATAAGTTGTAAGTACTTTTGCATTTTTTATCATTGTGTCCCGGCGGCCGCGGTAAAGAAATCGGAGTTATTCTAGAAATAGTAGCTTAACTCGTCTATTTAAGGAATCATTCGATTTTTCAATCAATTTTTAAAACTGTCATCGATTATACTTGTAACACTACTGTAACACCGATTCACATAAAAAAACTCCAGTTAGAAATGTTATTGTGGGCGAACATGGGGCGAACATAGGGACCATCCGATAGCAATGTATGAAGAACACAGTACGGTGAGAGCGGCGAGTTGTTGTATGACGTCACGCGCGCTTGGCGCGCCCGAGCGATGTATTTGAAAAAGGCGGAAACTAAAATTATCGTAACTTCAAAACTACTCGCTTGATTTAAATAAAACAAAAACAAAAGGTCTTAGAAACTATTTAATTAGGCAATTATTAAATATGGAAGAGGCCCTACCTTTTGTTTTAACTAATCAAATGAACAGCATTAATAAATTTAATTTAATTTAATATAAGAAAATATATAAAGACAGGACATAATTTAGGGCATTTTGGAACTCTCATGAAGCTGTAAGTCAATAAATTCAGTTTTAAAATATAAAATTAAGCGAGCAATGTATAGACCAACTACACATCACTATGAAAGCCGCAACCCTATAGGGGTTGCGGGAGGATCCACCATAACCTCCCCTCATCCTCGACCAGTCTAATACCAACCGTTCCGAACAAGTTTAAAATATAAGCTTCATGAAAGTTGACGTGGATACGCCCAAAATGAAGCTAGCAATACGGATTGCAACGCGGTTAATGATATATAAATATTATGATTGAGGAGCCCCAGATATATGGTGAACTCAGATGATTTGTGTAAGATAATTAGGTATATTATACCAGTAAATATAAAGTAGGTATTACTACTTGAGTCGATTCTGTCGAGTCTGTTGTAATGTTACATTGTTACTTGGCAAATAAAGAATTGAAATTGAAATTGAAATTCTCTACGACTAATGCACTGTGCTGTACAGTTTCTGTAATTATAACACATATAAGATCAAATGTCAGATGAAATTAAAATCATAATAGGAACAATGTCCATGTTCAGTTTGGTGTTGATTAAATATCTGCACTTTGGCAGTAGAAATGAATTAGGTCTTCTTTGAGACATAAATAAAAGAACAATGTCCATGTTCTGCTTGGTATTAATTAAATATTTGCTCTTTGGCAGTAGAAATGATCAAGTCTTCTTTGAGACATAAATAGTAGCCTGCACTATGACAGATATTTCAGATAGTAAATAATCCACCCAGATTGCAGCTCACAGCAGCACAACAGCGTACTTTTTCCGCAGTACTATAAGTGAACAACAGCAATCGACTCGCTATGAGCCAGGTGAAGTCGGAAGAAATCGTAAAATGAATGAAGATTGAAAATGAAAATGAAAATGAAAATATTTTATTCGAAGTAGGTAGCAGTGTACACTTTTCGAACGTCATTCTTTTATCTACCTAATACGAGGTTCCTACCACTCGGAACTCGTATACCCACCGTTTCGGGAAGTGTTTGCGGAGTGAGAAGAAACGGCGGGCCCTAAAGAAACTCCCTCCAACACATTTTTTTTTTAAGTCTTATATTCTATTACATCTTAATGCTAGATCAATAAATGAATTATACAATGTCATGTCTGTAAATAAAATATACAAAAATAAGAATAAAGAAAGGATTCAAAAGAGATAAAAGTAAAAATTGTTTGTAGCTAATGACTAACAAATTCCAAAAAACCAATGACAAGAGCAGGCCAGTTCACACGGACAGCACCCGATCACGAGTATAACGCGAGAGTCAGCCATCGCTCCCCTCAACCATATTTGAGGGAAGGGAACGACCCGGCTCCCGATACGCCACCATCCGCACGAACATTTAAGCGAGCATGCACCACTCCGATCAATGGACAAAGAAAAAGGAGAAGAAAATGTCTTACCGAATCCCTTCAGTTCTTTCACAATAGAGTTTGTATCTTTATTGTCTCACAATATGTCATGAAAGTGTTGCTGTGTTGGTTGGAGAAACACTTACCGTCCAAGCATTTCTATCATCTAAGTACTCACATGTCTTATAGTAAGCTTTATTACATAGTATCTTTTTTACATAACTTTTGAATTTATTCTCTGTTAGGTTTACAATATCTTCTGGTATTTTATTATACATTCGTATGCATTGTCCCACAAACGACTTACTAACCTTACTGAGCCTAGTAGATACAAGCTCAAGCTTACTGTTATTCCTGAGATTACGAGTATGTCTGTCAGAATTCAGTGTAAAGTGATTTAAGTTTTTTCGCACATACATTATATTTTCATAAATATATTGACAGGGAAGCGTTAGAATATTGATTTCTTTAAATTTTTCTCTAAGTGAATCTCGAGATCGCATTCCGTAAATCGCGCGAACAGCCCTTTTTTGTAGTACAAAAATAGTATTTATATCAGCTGCATGCCCCCATAAAAGTATACCGTAAGACATAATACTGTGGAAATAGCTGAAATATACTAGTCTCGCCGATTCTATATCTGTCAGGAGCCTAATTTTTTTAACAGCATAGGCAGCTGAACTAAGCCTGCCTGCTAAAGTTTCTATGTGAGGACCCCATTGAAGTTTTGAATCTACGGTTATACCTAAGAAAACTGTTTTTGGTACGAATTCTAAAACACTGCTAGCTAATGACACGTTTTGAGTTATATTTTTAACATTCGGTAAGGTGAAATTTATGCATTTAGTTTTTTTTGCATTAAGGACTAGGTTGTTCACGGTGAACCAATTGTGTACTTTACAAAGAGTGTCGTTTACTTCGTCAATCATATCAGTTTGTCTGTCAATTTTAAAAACTAGAGATGTATCATCCGCAAACAACACAATTTTAGACAGCGATTCAACCATAAAAGGTAGGTCGTTGATATAAACCAAAAACAGGAATGGTCCCAAAATAGACCCTTGAGGCACACCCATTTTAACGCGTGAGCCTGACGAATTTGTACCATTTATATGCACCTTTTGAGTTCTATTAACTAAGTATGACTCTAACAAATTCAAAGCCTTATTATTGACCCCGTAATGTTCTAGCTTTAAAAGTAAGGTTTTATGTTCGACGCAATCAAATGCTTTGGACAAATCGCAGAAGACTCCTATAGCATTTTGCGATTTTTCGAACGCATCATATATGTTTCTTATCAGTTCGACTCCTGCGTCGGTTGTCGAACGCCCTTTAGTGAAGCCAAACTGTAGATTATGAAGCACTTTATTAATATTGAAGTGGCTTAACATTTGAGTAAGAATTATTTTTTCAAAGATCTTACTAAGTACTGGCAGTACCGAGACAGGTCTGTAATTACTAGGGTTAGTTTTTTCTCCGGATTTGAATAAGGGAACAACTTTACTAAATTTCATAAGATCCGGAAATACACCACTATCTATGCATATATTAAAAAGAGAAGCAAGATAAGGGGCTATAGTATCAATAACCGACTTTAACAAATTAACAGACATGCCCCATAAATCTTCAGTGTTTTTAAGTTTAAGTGACTTAAAGGTTTTTACAACTGTATAAGGGTAAATTTTTCTAAATTGAAAACATTCTTTACACTGATCTACATTTTCAATCAGTAAACGTTGGGCGAGTACCGGCGACGAGTCAAGGCTTTCCGTTGTTTTGATGGGAATATCAGTAAAAAAAGTTTCAAATTCTTCTGTTACATCCGGTATTTTTGATATTAAGCCGCGATCTGTTTGAAGAATGTAGTCTTCCTTACGCGGTTTTGTTTTTCCCGTTTCTTTATTGATAACGTTCCACACAGCTTTAATTTTATTTTCAGAGTTTTTAATTTTTCTTGATAGAAAGTTAGATTTTGCTGATAAACAAACTTTTTTAAATATCTTCGAATATTTTTTAACATATTCTATGAACCCGCTGTCAAAATTTATAATCTTTTGTTCATAAAGAGAAAACAATTTTTCTCTACTTTTATAAATACCAACTGTTGCCCAATCACTAAACTTAAATTTTTCATTAACGTTGACAGTTTTACTCTTAAATATTTCGTCAAATTCTTTACTAATAATTCCAAAAAAGCTGTTATAGAATTTATTAGCTTTCTCTGTGTCGAAAACTGTAAGCGGCAGTTTTTGACTTAAGACATTTTTATATTTGTTTACTCTCTGGACTGTGACGGGTCTTGTTTGAATTGTAATTTTTACTCTAGTTTTTCCAAAGGGAAAATGCACAAGCTGACCGCTGTGATCTGATTTTAAGCAATTAATAATACTGTGTTCACTATATTCACAATTTAAGAAAACGTTATCAATACATGACGCTGATGTTGCCGTGACTCTAGTGGGCTCATGAAATATGAAATCTAAATTAAATGATTTAAACAAACTAAGAAATCTCGTAGATAAATTTTTCTTTTCAAGAATATCTATATTAAAATCTCCGCATACAATAACTGACTTATTACTTTTAGTCAAAATGCTCAAGACATCCTCCAAAACATTTTCAAAAACGGAAAAGTTCTCATCGCATGGAGGTCTGTACACACATAGTACAATATGTTTCTCCAACTCAACACAGGATAGTTCGGCATTTCTTTCAATCGAAAGCCCAACTACGTCTTTACGTTCTTTGGCTTTTAAGTTACTACGAACAAGTATAAGTGAGCCACCACACCGAGCGGTCTTTCGGTTGAAAGAACTGGCTAAATGGTAATTATCATAGCTGAACATCATTTGATTTTCTTTGAGCCAGTGTTCAGTGATACAAAATATGTCAACGAAATATTTATCCAAAAACATCTCTATTTCTAGTTCTTTGCCGGAAAAGCCTTGAATATTTTGATGTACTAATGACAAAGTTAGTTCTGACTTTCCCGTTGTCTTACGCATTAATTTAAATCGAGAGATCGAGAACAATCGCCAGCCGCGGCCCCGCGGGTCGTACTCGCTGGTACGGCTAGCGGCCGCGCTGTCCCCGCGGCGCCGCAGTCGGCGGTCGACTCCTCCGTCGTTAAACAAGTTATTACTGACTGAATACAGTCAGTACGGTGAATAATACTATAAGCTAATAACTTAGCTAGTTGCCGCTTTTGTCTATTAGATAGAAACATTCTATCGTATGTCAGTTTAAAGTTACGAACAAAACTGTTCGACTCAAAATACAAAATATAGTCAGAATGACTACATGTTAAGTTGATTCGATTAAGTTAATTCGAATCGATTGAATAACTGGTAATAGTTAAGGCTACTTCTTGGGTAGTATGAAATTTTGTGGTGTTTCTTTGAATCCAAGCAAAACATGAACTCTGCAATGATATGTTCAGTTTTACTGAAATAAATAAATTGTGGGTAGAAATTATGGTTTTCATATGAAAAAGAAAGAAGATAAAAGCGGCCAAGTGCGAGTCGGACTCGCTCATGAAGGGTTCCGTAGCAGCAAGTAACATAATATAAAAGTTTTTGTAGTTCGTTGTAACTTGAATGAAAGGTAAATTGCGGTTTACGATTTATGACGTATTAAAAAAAAACTACTTACTAGATTTCGTTCAAACCAATTTTCAGTGGAAGTTTGCATGGTAATGAACATCATATATTTTTTTTAGTTTTATCATTCTCTTATTTTAGAAGTTACGGGGGGGGGAGACACACATTTTACAACTTTGGAAGTGTCTCTCGCGCAAACTATTCAGTTTAGAAGAAAATTATATTAGAAACCTCAATATCATTTTTGAAGACCTATCCATAGATACCCCACACGTATGGGTTTGATGAAAAAAAAATTTTTGAGTTTCAGTTCAAGTATGGGGAGCCCCCAAAATTTATTGTTTTTTTTTTTATTTTTGTGTGAAAATCTTAATGCGGTTCACAAAATACATCTACGTACCAAGTTTCAACAGTATAGTTCTTATAGTTTCGGAAAAAAAGTGGCTGTGACATACGGACAGACAGACAGACAGACAGACATGACGAATCCATAAGGGTTCCGTTTTTTGCCATTTGGCTACGGAACCCTAAAAATGATGGTCGAATATTTTGTTAGAGGTTTCTTTAATAAATAATTTTAGATTAATTTTATAAATATTTTAAGAACACAGTTTAGAGTTTTATGGTTTAATTTATTTTAAAAGTATTAACTGCCTAGTATTTATTTAATTAAACCGGATTTACTATAACCAAAGGCGAGCCTAGAAAAGCATTATTTAATTCTCCGCCAAACATCACTATTAACGCATACGAAAGTAAATTTCTAATTAATAATAACAAACACACAATAAAAACCCAGATATATTATCTACCTAAATTCCTATCAATTTTACATAACGATTTAAAATTATACGATTTAAATTATAGAAACACAACACACAGTTCAAAAATACAAAAATAAATCACACATAATATAAAATCATAATAAGGCATGAGTTGAGCGAGACCATTAAGTATATTATTATTTTCGACTAAATATTCACTACAATCTTTCCAGTTTAATTCCGCATAAATCATAATAAATTATAAAAATAATAATAAATTTATGTAATGTATAAATTAATTCTCATCATCGATTGGAACATAGGCCTACCTATACTCCACTTAGCATGGTATCTAGACCTGTCTCGTTGATATCTATTGTACGGCTACCGCCTTTTCATACAAAAGACATCAACGGGTAACGCACACGTTTTAGTCTACCGTCTTTAATAGTCTCACCTGAGGCTGAACAGTTATCGGTCTACCTAATAACTTAAACCTGGGTAAATGAGGTATCTTTAATAGGTTTGTTTCTTAGGTCACATTTTCTGATGACTGAAACAATTCCTATAAATACCCTTTACGGGAATCGAACCCGATATGCTAGTTAGAAAATTGTTCATATTTCACACTAAAGATCTTTTATTCCTTTCGTCCTTCTAGGACTGAAACAAATGACCAATTACTCGTACTTCTTGTACATAAATAATTTACTGCAAATTAATAGCTGATTTAACAGAACATGTAATGTGACCACCTGACTACCCGTTTCTTTCGTCTTTAAGACTGAAACAGTACAATCTCACGGTTGGCCATCGCCTTATTAAACTGAGCCCATATAGGCAATACTTAACACATACAATTTTAATCATCAACCCATCTGATCATATGTTCTTTTCGTCCTTAGACTAGAACAAATAATCTTCAACACTTATTTTGTGAAATATCTATTAAGCACTTCGGCCTCAGACACAATACAATCATCAGGCTAACTGTTCCTTTCGTCTTCTAGACTGAAACAGTATAGCCACATAAAATGGTAGAATCAAAACCATATCCAATCGGTTATAAAATCACCTGTTCCTTTCGTCTTATAAGACTGAAACAGTATGACAATAATTATTGCCGATAAATTAAGATCGGATTCCTGAAGCTGAAATAAAAGATTAATTAACACATAGTAATTTAAACTGGAAATAGATTTTGGATAATTTAAGATCTATATTAAATCTTATGGTCCCACTCAAGTAAAATAAAAGCACATACCCACAGCAACACCTATGCTCCGCTTATGGTTTTGTTTTCACTTACAAACTTATCTCTTTCTCTGATACCGACACTAAAGATTTTTAGGAAAAACTCGACACCATCCACGATTATCATTTATCACGACTAAACTCAAACTAGGCACTTAATCGCGACTTATATTGTGGCTTGTCCGGGCAGCCTTCCCTCTTTGAGGTCCGAATCTTGACTGACGTCTTGCGGCTGTATTTCTCCTTATATAGTATCTTCGTGCGTCATTTGTCCTATGCCTTTGGCGTCGGTGCCTTTTGCACCGGTGGCAATGGCATCGGTGGCAATGGCACCGGCGGCAATGGCTCCGGCGGCAATGGCACCGGCGCCTTTTGCACCGGCGTCAAAGGCACCGGTGGCAATGGCACTGGTGCCTTTCGTACAAACGCCTTTCGTCTCATACCAGTGTCCTAGAAACAGTTTTAACAAGTTAATTTGATAAAGAAAATGCCAAATTCATAGGTGTGCCGTTACAGTACGGCTATGGACTCTAGACTTCGCTCCAGTCATAACCTTTCGCTTGCAATTCCAATCCAAAGCACTGATACCTACACTAAGTCGGTCGTTCACTGTACGCGCCGCTCGGCTCTGGAACGCTCTCCCACCCGACGTCAGGTTGAGTCCCTCTCTCGTTACTTTCAAGTCCTCACTCAAAAAGTTGTTGAGTCCCAAACCTGGCTCCTGAGCACATTAATCTATTTTATATGTATATTACTGTATGTATTGTATGTATGTATGTATTATATATATATTATGTTTTAGGATATAGTATTTCAAAAGTGTTTATAAGTTTCTTAACCCACTTGTTCCTGAAGATAGTTTTTATGTTAGATCTCTTTGAATTTTACATATTGCGTTCATAATATGATATTATTCACGAAAAAAATAATTAAAAAAATCGCATACTTTCGGAAAACTCGAGAAATGACGTCCTTTTAAAAGGATGCTAGCAAAATGCTAGCTATGCTAATGCTCTAAGATGAATAAGATAGCAATAAAACGAGTTTGAATGTTTTATTCACCTTTATTTGGGAATATGAAAGTTTTCAAAACAATTTTTTGGATGCAACGTAATATCACATTTCGGACAGTAAAAGTTTGCTTTTTTGTGACACTCAAAACATCTTAGTTGATTGACGTTGTATATGATAATGTGGTCTTTTCCATCAAAACGTGAATTTTCGCGGAAGTTTTGGGACACACGAGGTACTCTGCGTTCTGGATTTTTCTTATATGATACCAGGAGAGTGGTTGCAACACTTCGACGAAAGTGCAGATAATCATATTTTCCATAATTTTTTTTATACAACTGCCAGGAATTGTGTATAGTCATAGCTAGTCCGTGGCACATCAAAGAAAAGTACCATTTCTTTCCTCTTATTGACGTTCTGTATAGACCGATATTCTGATCAGACCTGTCCACGCCCCCCATGTTCTCGTTATATTTTTTTACCACAGCAGGTTGATCCACCAGCACGTATTTTTTATGTTGTTGTGAAAATTTTTTCACTTTGTTTACAGGCTGGACCTGAATGGCATTTGATGCTACAGTTACTACGCTATTATCATTCCATTTGCAGACAACAATTTCTTCTGCCCTAGTAGACTGATACTTGAATGTCCCTCGTGGGGTCTTGTTCATATCTTTGTTTGGGGGCAATGGGCATTTGGCTACGCGATTTTCACGAATAGTTCCAGTCGCTTTTAATCCTCGCACACGCAGCTCGTCGATAAGATGGATAGATGTAAAAAAGTTGTCAAAAAACAGATGAAATGGCGCTTGGTCATTGATACATTGCAGCACATCAGCATACTATATCTTTATGACTTTTGAAAATATAAAAACAATATGTATAACTATATACATACCTTGATTCCTCCATTATCAAATGTGGTTTTTAAATAAATAAATAAAAAAAACAACAGCACTGAAACCGCACAAAACGAATTGTGTGTCCACTCCGCATACAGGAAACGTGTCGAATGAATATAAACAATATGTTTCTGAGTGCCCCCATTGTTTATAATAATTTTATTTATGCAGTGTCCTTTTAAACGTACAATAGCAACAAGTGGGTTAATTTTATTATGTTGTGTTTGAGACTTTGCTCCTACTTTTAAATATAATTCCTTTCAACATATAAGGTTGACTGGAAGAGATCCCGTAAGGGATAAGTCCGCCATTGCGTATTTTTACAGTTACTTTTAAGTTTTGTACATTCATTTCTTTTTGCAATAAAGAGTTTACAAACAAACAAACAAACAAACAAACAATAGATAGTCCGATCTACCGGCCCCTGAAAGCTTTCAGCGCCGGCCCTGGCTGAGCTGTCTTCAAAGAACTTGTACCTATATATCTAAGGTACTACATATAAATTCCTTGGCTGTCTTATTTCATCACACTGAGGCGGACAGCACTGAGGTCAGGTGGCAAAACAAAGACGACAGAGAGAGCCGTAGGCGGTATCCAGTCCGGAGAGTGTGGAGTATACCGTCTCATTCACCAGCGTATTCGTACTATTTCGTTCTAACATATTATATTATGTATGGAATATTTGCTCTCTAGAGCGCGGCATCAGTTCAGTTACTGGAAACGGGTTTTGAAGGAATAGTGCGGCTCCGCGCGTGACCTAGTTCAGCTCTTCCCCCGCACCCCGAGCCCCGCGGACTGGTCTACCCACCTGACTCCAATGTTTCCTCAAAAACAGAATAGAAATAGAAATTAAATTTACGTTATAAAAAAAATATATATTGTTAGTAAAATATTGTTTATTTCTTTAGAAAAGTGTACACTTTGTATCGTGGCTGATGCCTCCTATTAAGCCGAAGAATGTGCCAGTAGTGTAGTGCGTGTGTGTGTGTGCGTGTGTGAGTGTGTGTTAATTGTTAAGTAGAGCTTCAACATCATCATAATTTTGATCCTCAAGCCAATTCGATATAATTTTCTTACATTCATAATAAATTTTATCGTAGACTAGCTTCCGCCCGCGACTTCGTCCGCGTGGACTTCAGAATCTAGAAATTTTTAGTTTTTAAGCATTCCTTCGGGAACCCTTAAGTTTTTCGGGATTAAAAGTATCCTATGTGTTAGTCGAGTGCTTTATCTATCTACCTACCAAATTTCATCCAGATCCGTTCAGTAGTTTCGGCGTGAAAGCGGAACAAACAAACAAACAAATAAACAAACAAACTGACAAACAAACAAACATCCATACTTTCGCATTTATAATATTAGTGAGATGAGATAGTGAGATGAGATGAGATTAGTGAGATGAGATGTTAAGTTCTTTGTTTATTTTATTGTAGAGTTTGGATACGAGCACGAGGCCCTTGTCGATGGTCTTAAAATCAACACGCGAAAGACCTAGGAAATGCGCACAGAAGGAAAGAACGCGCTCCCTCTAAAACTAGGTACACAACGCATTGAGCACGTAGAGAAATTTACGTACCTCGGCAGTGTCGTGTCAGAAACTGGAGGGACTGAGGAGGACATCACCTCGAGGATAGCCAAAGCCAGGGCGACCTTCGCGAAACTCCGACCCGTATGGCGTTCACGGAAGCTGACACGAAGAGTAAAACTCAAAATATTCCGATCCAACGTCAAAACCGTTCTGTTATACGGGTGCGAGACGTGGAGGGTTACCAAAAATATCACGCAGCCGATCCAAGTCTTCGTCAACCGGTGTCTCCGACAAATACTCGGAATCTTCTGGCCCGAGAAAATTTCCAACGAGCAACTCTGGGAAATGTGTCGTGAAACACCGATTGGTCAGCAGATCGCTTGTCGCAAGTGGACCTGGATTGGCCACACTCTCAGAAGGGACCCCACCCATATACCTAGACAGGCGCTAGAGTGGACCCCACAAGGGAAAAGAAAACGTGGCCGTCCCAAACAATCCTGGCGGCGCTGATATAAAGAAGATCGGGTTATCATGGCCCGAAGTGAAGCGCGTAGCCCAAGATAGAACGCAATGGTGAAGCACTGTAGATGCCCTCTGCCCCACCTAGGGGACTTAGGACATTAAGTCGAGTAAGTCAGAGTTTGGATACACGTTTGCAGTATTGTCTGTCTGCGAATACAGTATTAGTTATGACAGGACGTACTACTACGTCCTTCCTTCTCTTCCTAGTGATGCTGTGATCGTAAGGTAAGTCTCTATGTTTTTTTAGAACCGTATTCATAACGTATAGCTTCCTTACTGAGAGAAGTTGACTAGTACGATAAAGTACATCCGTCGAATATGTATTTTTTTTTAAATACATTACTTTAATCAGTCTACGTTGTGCCCGTTCTACATGAAGGAAACGCGTTTTAGCAGCACCACCCCAGACAGTTATGCAATATGTTAGGATTGACTGTACTAAAGATATATATATTTCTTTAAGAACATCTCTTGAAGAGCCATGAGGACCAGGAACGGCTCCTGGAACCACATATCTAAGTTGTTTGAAAATCCATGTTAATTTTCTAATTCTAAGGATGACATATTCTAGATGTGGATACCAGGAAAGTCTCCGGTCAACCATGACTCCAAGATATTTGATTTGATCCACCCTCTGTATTCTAGGACAATCACAGCTTTCCCAACTGGATCTAATTTTGCAGCAGTGCATTTTAACTGTGAAGTTATCACTAGTTTCAGTGTCATTGTATATACTGTGGCAGATATAGTTTGTCTTTAAAAAATTTAAAGTAAGGTAGTTATTACGTAACCATTTGCTAATCTGCTCTAATCCTTGCTCAGCACGATCCTTGACAGCTTCCCAGGTATCCCCCATGAAAACAACAGCGGTGTCGTCCGCGTATGATAATATTTTCGCATCATTAATATTCATGTTACATAAATCATTAATGTATATTAAAAATAGCGTCGGTCCCAGGACGCTTCCTTGGGGTATGCCAAAAGACACCTCTGTCTCACCACCAATGCGGTCTCCAAGTTTTACTTTTTTTTTCCTATCAGATAAGTAGTCTTTAAATAAAGAGAGTGGAGTTCCTCTAATACCGATCTTTTCCAGTTTGTGCACAAGAATGGGGATAGAGACAGTATCGAAGGCTTTTTTTAGGTCAAGAAATACTGACATGCATTTTTTATGTTTATCTAATTGTTCAGTAACTAATGAACTTAATTCTAACACTGCGTCTTCCGTTGATCTTAATTTGCCTGAAGCCGTATTGGGATGAAGATAAAATTTTATTTTTGTCTAAATAACTTTGAAACCTCGAGTTCATAAGTTTTTTTAAGATCTTAGAGATTGCTGGTAAGACAGAAATCGGCCTATAGTTACTGATGTTGTCTTTATCCCCATCCTTGTACACTGGCGTATTTATAGACTTTTTTAATGCAGATGGTAAGATACCATTGTCAAAACATAGGTTAGCGAGATGTGTTATAACAGGGATAACATCTAATTTGGCTAGTTTAAGAAAAGTGGTAGCAATACCATCCCAACCCGAGGCACTCTCAGATTTTAAGTTCATGAGTATGATATTTACTTCATCGTGATCTGTATGTAGAAGAACAAGGGAGTTAGGCTGGGCTGGTAAGTTTTTGAGGTAATGGTTTGATTCGTCAACAGAGGTTTGAATTGACTGAGTTAGTTGTTTACCTATATTTGCAAAGTAATTATTTGCAAAATCTGCTAAGGCTGTAGGAGACGATTTCAAATTAAGCAATTCAGCATTAAGACTATTTAACTTACTAGTATATGTAATAGCTTTAATATTCTTCCACAATTGTTTATTATTTTTCACACTTTTGGATATCAATTCCCTTTCGTAGCTCCTTTTAAGTTTTTTAATGAGGTTATTACAGAAATTTCTATATCTAGTGTATGTAATTTTGTTAATGATATTAAATGAGTCAGAACGCGCTTTTTTTTGCAATTTATTACGATTTCTTATACATTTTAAAATGCCTTTTGTAATCCATGGTTTTATGGTACGATATTTTTTGGTATATTAGTAAGTTCTGTACTTCATACAGACTAACCTAACCTAGCCTTTGTTTTAATTAATTACACTGGGCAAAACTCAAAATTTCCCGGGGAAAACTCGTAGCGTATTTTGAAAATGAAAATGAAAATGAAAATATTTTATTCGAAGTAGGTAGCAGTGTACACTTTTCGAACGTCGTTCTTTTATCTACCTAATACGAGGTTCCTACCACTCGGAACTCGTATACCCACCGTTTCGGGAAGTGTTTGCGGAGTGAGAAGAAACGGCGGGCCCTAAAGAAACTCCCTCCAACACATTTTTTTTTTAAGTCTTATATTCTATTACATCTTAATGCTAGATCAATAAATGAATTATACAATGTCATGTCTGTAAATAAAATATACAAAAATAAGAATAAAGAAAGGATTCAAAAGAGATAAAAGTAAAAATTGTTTGTAGCTAATGACTAACAAATTCCAAAAAACCAATGACAAGAGCAGGCCAGTTCACACGGACAGCACCCGATCACGAGTATAACGCGAGAGTCAGCCATCGCTCCCCTCAACCATATTTGAGGGAAGGGAACGACCCGGCTCCCGATACGCCACCATCCGCATTTTATAGATAATAATCATACACCTAATACAAGAATAAGATTTTTTTTAAATCACGTATAGAAAAGAGGATAAACACTTTTTTTATCAATTTATGAGGGTAGTGCAAATTCTCAGAAACGATCACAATACTATTTTGTAGTGTCAATATACATTTAGTTTTTCACCATATATCGCTTTTGTTTTAATTCTCCGGGTTAATTTTGTTTTATTTGCGGTTTGTATTCCTCAAGAGTTGGGTTTATTATTATTATTTGGGGTAAAGGGGTATCCTTATTGGATCACTGCGACCTGGGTAGATCTATTGTGATCACTGCCCCTGTTATATTATATCCTTAAGGCCAATAGTTCTAATGAACTGTAGGATGCATTTTTAGCCTGGGGCACTAGCCCGAAAGTCCCTTTGTAGTTCTACTCTGTTCCTTAACCCATTCCTGCAGCATTCTTCTTCCGGTGCAACGAAGCACTCTCACTATTGGTTCGGGTCCCATAGGTGGTGCCTCTGCTCTGTTCCTAGCTAGCTCATCTGCTATTTCGTTCCCCTTGATGCCACTGTGCCCAGGCACCCAACATAAGGTGACTTTGTTGTGCCTTCCTAGCTGATTAAGTGCACATAGAAGTATGAAGAAGTTTGAAGAAGAAGAGCTGGGTTATATCATAGAAAATATATCTTGTCTCTGGTTACATGTATGTATCTAAATGTAACCCAAGTCTGACACTCAAGTCTGACACCCAAGTCTCACACGCTCGAGAAACAGTTTTGTTTGCATGCAGCAATAATGATGACGATCGACTGACGAGTCGAGGCTGTTTTACTGCGAGTGTCGCCATCATTGTTCGAGGTTCTGCACAGTAGATATCTGTTATTATTGTTTAACCGGATCTGAGGAGGCTGTAGTGACTTACACCATGAACTGACCACCAAACAGTTACCATCACCTTATATGGGCCAATTTCGATTTAGGACATTGTTGTGGTGTTTGATCTGGGGCGCGGCCATTGTTTTGTTCTCTCGCGATTATCGTAAAGAATCCAATTCTCGTCACACGTCACAAATTGGTCCAAATATCTTCATTTCTCTACCGGTTTACAAAATAAGAACAGATTGCGCCAATTTTGCGCCAGATTTTGCGCCTTCCCGTAATGTGTCAACCAATCGCAGTACTATAACGAAAAGTTGTTTAACTTGAATATGTACATATTATTATACAACTTAACATGTAGTCAATCTGACTATATTTTGTATTTTGAGTCGAACAGTTTTGTTCGTAACTTTAAACTGACATACGACAGAATGTTTCTATCCAATAGACAAAAGCGGCAACTAGCTAAGTTATTAGCTTATAGTATTATTCACCGTACTGACTGTATTCAGTCAGTAATAACTTGCTTAACGACGGAGGAGTCGACAGCCGACTGCGGCGCCGCGGGGACAGCGCGGCCGCTAACCGTACCAGCGAGTACGACCCGCGGGGCCGCGGCTGGCGATCGTTCTCGATCTCTCGATTTAAATTAAGGCGTAAGACAACGGGAAAGTCAGAACTAACTTTGTCATTAGTACATCAAAATTTTCAAGGCTTTTCCGGCAAAGAACTACATAGAAATAATTTCAATTTCAATTCAGATAAATTCACTTGAAATATGGTCACTTAAGATGTTAAAATATAAGTAAAGTACAGCATATTTCGTCATTTTATGACATGCAAATACATAACACAAGTAATAACATTAAACACACAAAATCATGAAAATCATTATAAAAGGTCATTTACAGAGTAAAAAGTTTTTCTCTTTTTAAGGCGGGAAATAGTCTGAATAACCTTGTTGAAACGGAGATTGCTGAGAGTTTTGCCGACGTCAGTGCCATCTAGCGGCTACGGTTGGTACAGTTGAAATACTATAAAAACTGCAGAAGGGACTAGTGTTATTTATTAGTTATCCTACATAACTACGTATTTTTGTTTGCCCATCACTGCAACTGACGTCATCGTTACGTGCAAAGTGTTGAGTTTTATTTTTTATGACCAGTAGGCGTCAGGAACCAATACGAGGTATGTAAGTATGTTTAGTTCTTTGGCACGCTCTACAGCCTAAACGGATTCAACTTCTTTTGTCGGATTTCAATATTTGATGTTATTAGATTTGTCTTAGTTGTGGGAGTGACATGGGGTACACTATTTTATTACTAGCTGTTGCCTGCGATAACAGAGAGAAAAGTAAAAAATCTACTCATCATAGAAATGTTTGCCCTGCGCCGGCTGGGGATCGAACCCACAACTCTCGGATGTAGTCAGGGGCACAAACCACTGAGCCAACGAGTCCGTCAAGTTTATGTTTTTAGATTTTAGGACTTGGTGTGATATAAAAAATATTCTTCTGTGTCTAACTAACGGTGTTCCAAAACTAATGCGACTTAGGAGATCATTCAGGCTCCACACATTTTTTGGCCTTTTTTAAAGTGCCAGTCAACAAAAAAATTACGTATTATTAGAACTTGCTATTTGAAGCAATAGTTAAAATGACACAAAAGTTGTAGGGTTTTTCTGAACAATGTTATATAAGATCGATGAATCGTCATTTTCATACATTTATTGATTCCTGAAAGCTCAGATGTAACTAGAGTTTATCATCTGGAACAATTTTCATTAAATTTTTCAACTTTTGTGTCATATTAACATAAACTATTGCTCCAAATAGCTAGTTCTAACAATTCGTACTTCTTTTTTGTTGGCCGGCACTTTCATAAAAGGCTCAAAATTAATGATCTCCTTTTGGCTGGTGATAGCTTTGATCAAGACCTATCAAAATAACGAAACATGTGTTCTGCAAAAGTTTATGGTTTTCGAGGTATACCAGATTTAAAAAAATGAAAATCACTACTATGTTTTTTAATTAACTTGTTTTTTTTGGACTCAAATATTGTTGATTAGTGTCTCAACCCGAATTCACTACTTTATTCTACAAAAAAATTAAAGATGCCATTAGAAATATATCATCAATTAAAAAAAAACTTTAAAAATATTCGATAATGAAACTTTATACATCTGCGACGTAAAAAAAAATACTCAATAATTTTTGTCTCACATTATGAGATAGAGCATATTATGCTATAAAAAAATCCTTGTTTCATGCCCATTTTAGAAATGTATGTATAATACTTGGATATTTTCCTTGCAAACAATGAGTTAATTGCTCTTTTTGACCTCAAGGTGCTGACTTATTATATTCGAGGTTTTCAAATAAAATCAATTAGATTGATTAAAAATAGAAAGGCGATCATATTACGTTTGTTCTAGAAGGTCACCGTGACTAACTACCTAAAATAAAATAAAACCGGCCAAGTACGAGTCGCACTCGCACATGAAGGGTTCCGTACTATCGTACAAGAAACTCTAAAAACACGTCTCTCGTATGAGCGCCACTCTGTAGCGATTCAAACTCTGTGAGCATTTCATTTAAATCGCAAGGGAGACAGAGCAGCGGCGACACTGTGGGACAAAAGTACCTACCCTAATCGGAGACAACTGTACTATTAGATTTTTAATACACCCAAGCTACTGATTGAAAGACTGCCTGGCTGAAGTAGACGAGACGAAGACGTTGTTTTGGAAGAAAGATGGAAAAGTGGCGGCAAAATGTAACTTTTTTAGGGTTCAAAGTTTAAAAGCCAACGGGACCCTATTATTAAGCCTCCACTTTCCGTCCGTCCGTTCGTCTGTCTGTCTGTCAGCGGGCTGTATCTCATGAGCCGTAATAAGTAGAGAGTTGAAATTTTACAGAGTGTGTATTTCTTTTGTCGCTATGACAATAAATATTAGGCTGGCCCATTCAAAATAACATCTAGTAATCTTAAGATTTCCCAAAAAGTTTAGAGATTATTCTATATGATCGAATCAGTAATTCGAGAGCTATCACCTACATCAAGCGTTTAAATTTTCTGCTTCGCAGTGGATCGCCAAAACTAAATATTTTGCTCTATGTTCTTCAGCAATCATGGTGATTGTGAACATTGGCTTACTGTTGACAGACCTACCACAAATCCCTACTGATACTGGGAGACATAACATTCCTTGCCAAGTTGACCTCTGTGACTCGATCATCCAACTTCATCAGTTTGATAGGTAGATGTATTAGTAGCATTTGGTATATTTCCTTTCCTGAATATCCAGGTACTTCTAAACACATAATCAAACGCAAAACTACTCCCAGGTCTAGAAGGGATTAAGGGGTCCATTGCTCTATGTTAATCAGCAATCATGGTGATTGTGAACATTGGCCTGCAGTTAATAGATCTACCACAAATTAGAGAGCGAACATTCCTTGCTCAGTCGACTACAAGTATCTATGACTCGATTATCCTACTTCATTGTTTGATACATTACCTTGATACCACTATAGTTTTTATACTCGTATCGGCTGTATTCGCGAAGTTCTCAGTAATATCCTAATTGTTAATCAAGATCCTGAAAGAGTTAAATTGCGTAAATAACGTTATATATTGAGATAAAATCGCTAATAACAACCCAAGAATAGTTAAGCTATGTTTTGAATGTTAAGACTTCAAAAATATCACTTTCTGTTGAAAATAGAATGTTAAAACTAGGGATGGGACCTATAGTGTTTTGGCCGGATAACCGGATACCGAATATTCAGCCAAGCCACAGGCTGGATAGCCGAATATTCGGCCAAATTATCCTAAAAATGTCTGCAAACGGATGGCAGCCTTAATTGCTATGACATGACTATGCGAAAGCCAAGACCGTGTCGCAATTAAAGCGGCACCGCACCGACTGGTCCCAACTTCTTGCTGCGATCTGTGACGCCGGTGACGAGTCTCTACCTTTCCCGGCTTCACTTCACCACCCTGGTGCAGGACGTGCAGGAGTATGTCAGGATCAAGACCAAGATGATCGTAAGGGTTCAGCTTTTGGATTCGCGTTACGACACTCACTTCAAGGCGTTCGTGGTGCGTGTCCCGACTCAGAGCTTGGACACCTTCATGAAAAAAGACTTCTGGCCGATAGGCGTGGTGTTTCGGCCGTTTCGAGGTCGTCTTCGGGACTCTAACACTGCGAGCATCGGCAGCGCAACAGCACAAAGAAAAGTGCCACAGATATAATTATTATTAGATTTAAAGTAGAATAACTTATAATTGTATTTATTTATAGTATTTATGTCATTTTAATTGTATAAGTTTTTATGTATCTATGGGCCTGTACTTAGTTACTATGTTGCCTGAAAATAAATGAATAATAATAAATAATATGCGCAGCAGCCGGCGGGAGGCTGCGTGGCGCCCACGCTTTGCATTGATTCGGGCTTTCTTCGGGCTGACACCTAGCGAACGTGGACAGTTACTATACTCGCTTGTTTTGTTTATGTATTCAATCAAACAATCACAACGTTTTTGATTGATATACTCTTTATTGTACACACACAAAAAATATATAACAACAAAAGGCACAATATTAAAGTTACAGTGGTAAAATGTAGGCGATCTTATCGCTTATAGCGATTCCTTTTTTAAGTTACTGATAAAAATTAAATCGGTAGTGGTCTTAATTTGATTTGTGTTTGTAAAAATGGCAAGTGTACAGAAAAAGTCGTCTTTATGGACGTATCAGCTTCCCGTCCACGACTTGTCTGCGTGGACTTTAGAATCGGATCCAGAGGGAAAAAATGTTAAGGTGGCGCCATCTAGTGACGAAGGGTAATTTTTGTGTTTTTAAGCATTCCTCCAGGAACCCTTAAGTTTCCGGCACAAAAAGTATCATATGTGTTAGCTGAGTGCTTTATCTATCTGCCTATCAAATTTCATCTAAATCCGTTCAGTAGTTGTGGCGTGAAAGCGGAACAAATAAATAAATGAACTAAAAAAAAAATAAACTAAAATAAACAAACAAACAAAAACACAAACAAACATCCATAATTTCGCATTTATAATATTGGTGAGATGAGATGAGATTTCGTCGAAGAACAACAATTTGCTAAGTGTAATTTATGTGAGGTGATTTCTCGAGGTATCACTGGGAAGAAGGCAGAAACCTCGGCGCTCAAAAAGCATAATTACTACCTCATTATTCTTCTTATCGTGTGGCACATTCAACCGTTCTTCCCACAAGCTACAGACGGCGGTTGCCTAGTGTTGCATTTAGCATCACCCGCGGTCACGTGTAGGGCATTTAGATTTACACCTACGGACGTGTGCAACGCGACCATCATACACATCTAGATCTAGTTTTCTCACGATGTTTTCCTTCACCGTTAAAGCAGTCTGTATGAAAATGCACGTAAGTTTCGAAAAACTCATTGACGCAGTGGCCAAGATTTGAACCCACGACCTCTGGTTAGGAGGACGGAGTCACTACCCGCTGCGCCACCGACGCTTTTTTTCCTACTCTACTGCTCTTTTTCTCCTACCTCATTAAAGAGGCTATTGGGCTAGACTAAAAATTGGTTTTGTGTTTTTCGATGTTCATTTACGAAATTCTAACTATCCGGCGGGGGCCGGATAATTGAGCTACTATCCGGTATCCAGCCTGATACTAAAGTACTGGCCGGATGGCCGGATACCGAATAGTAACCAGATATCCGTCCCATCTCTAGTTAAAACCACTTCCTGAAAAGTTGTCATTTTGTAATTGTGCCCTTATTCGTAAGATACGACGATATGTTTCGTTATTTTGTTAGGTCTTGCTCAAAGCTATCACCAGCCAAAATTTGTGGCATTAGTTTTGGGACAACCTGTATATTATTTTATTTATTTAGATTTCGATCAGAGGGTATCCTCAGGGGTTCTGTGCAAATATCCAAAAATTATAAGATAATAAATAAATATCCAGGACAATTAACATACAATCATCCTGCGGTCATCTGGCTACAAACTAGGATTCTCTGTAATATGGGAACCAGAGACGAATAATATACATATGTAAATAGATACGTTTTTGGAATAAAAACATATATAGATATTATACACCCAGACACAGAGCAAACAAATCTATCGCCAATGAAATGTTTGGTCTGGGCGGGAATCGAACCCGCAACCCTTGGATCAGTAGTCAGGATAGCGCTCCTGATCACTGAGCCAAAAGTCAAAATAATTACCAGTACTCTTGTAATCGCCGTCCTGCTTTAACACAATATTTTTTCTTGTATTTAGGCATTTCTATTTACGAAACAATCAATCGTTACTTTGACAAGATAAAAAAAAAAATTTTTCGTGAAAAAATATTTACTTTAACTTTTCGCCCACTAATGCGTAGAAAATATCTTAACTAAGTTACTGATGTTATAAAAAGTATGCACAAGTGAGTTTAGTCTTCAAAAGCGAAGTGTTTTTGTCAAGGACGTCGCTCCGACACAGACGCGCAGTCCACCCTCGATTAGATCGCGACGCGGACTGGCGGCAGAGCCCGCGGGGGATTACAGGACGGTGGAGCAGGCAGGGTCGCGCGGATTTACTTCGATTTTGGAGGAATAAATACTTTCCACGAATAAATTACGCAGTAAAAATAAAATTTTCAATAGAAACTGTTAATATTGTTAAGATCTTTATCATGTGTAAAAATTAGCACGATATCTTGTGCCGTTTCCGAGAGAAAATAACATTTATGGCAAACAAGGTGTTCTTCAGGTTTTTTTTTTGAGAGGTGGTTGTCAAAAATATAATTTTGATCAATACAAAAGATTAATTAAACCCTGGTCTATTATTGTGTATTTTTTATTTATAGATTAGATTAACAGTTATTGAAACAATTTGCCTGAAATATCCAAGAATTTGGATATTTCACATATCTTAAGGCCTTAATCTAAAATATTTGGCAGGTATATTCTTAAATTGTTCTGGCAAAACATTAAATATTTTTACACACATACCATGACATTGTTGTTGATAAAAAGTTAATTTGGGCAAACTATTGTAAACTAATCTGTCGGGATTTCTAGTGTTTCGCGGAAAAACTTCTTTCGCAGTTTTGAAAAGTTCCGGATTTCTCTTTACAAAATTTGCTATTTCTAGGATGTACATACTTGGAAGCGTCATAATACCCAAGGATTTAAATAATGGCTTGCAAGACTCAGAAGGAGGCTTCCCACAGATAGACCTGATGTATTTCTTTTGAGCTATGAATAATCGGTTTATGTCAGTTGAATTGCCCCACACCAGCAAACCATACCTAAGCACAGAGGCAACATATCCATGGTATGCAGCTAATGTCGTTGACAGCGACGCTACTTTATACGCAGCCTACTGAGGACATATACATAGCGATTCAGTTTATCTTTGACATTATTGATGTGTGATTTCCAACTGCAGTTTTCATCAATATTTACTCCTAGAAACTTTGTTTCACTGATTTGTTTAATGTCATTTCCATTGTAATTTACATTCAATGTCATCTTTTTATTTCTTGTACTACTAATATTGCATTGTACATGTTTTATTGAAATTCACATTAAGATTATTATTATTCAACCAGTCAATAATTAATTTGGAGGAGGAATCTGGAGGATGCCTTGAGCATTTTGAGCAAAAGTAATAAGTCAGTAAAGTTATTGTATGCGGAGATTTTAATATAGATATACTCGAAAAGAAAAAAAATATCTACAAGATGTCTTAGTTTGTTAAAATCATTTAATTTAGATTTATGTATGTATAGAATATGTTCAAAAATATTCGAAGATATTTAAAAAAGTTTGTTTAGCAGCAAAATATAACTTTCTATCTAGGAAAATTAAAAACTCTGAAAATAAATTAAAGCTGTGTGGAACGTTATCAAAAAAGAAACGGGAAAAACAAAGCCGCGTAAGGAAGACTACATTCTTCAAACAGATCGCGGCTTAATATCAAAAATACCGGATGTAACAGAAGAATTTGAAACTTTTTTTACTGATATTCCCATCAAAACAACGGAAAGCCTTGACTCGTCGCCGGTACTTGCCCAGTGCTTACTGACTGAAAATGTAGATCAGCGTAAAGAATGTTTTCAATTTAGAAAAAAATACCCTTATACAGTTTTTAACCTTAAAGTCACTTAAACTTAAAAACACTGAAGATTTATGGGGAATGTCTGTTAATTTATTAAAGTCGGTTATTGATACTATAGCCTCTTATGTTGCTTCTCTTTTTAATATATGCATAGATAGTGGTGTATTCCCGGATCTTATGAAATTTAGTAAAGTTGTTCCCTTATTCAAATCCGGAGGAAAAAACTAACCCTAGTAATTACAGACCTGTCTTGGTACTGCCAGTACTTAGTAAGATCTTTGAAAAATAACTCTTACTCAAATGTTAAGTCACTTCAATATTAATAAAGTGCTTCATAATCTACAGTTTGGCTTCACTAAAGGGCGTTCGACAACCGACGCAGGAGTCGAACTGATAAGAAACATATACGATGCGTTCGAAAATCGCTAAATGCTATAGGAGTCTTCTGCGATTTGTCCAAAGCATTTGATTGCGTCGAACATAAAACCTTACTTTTAAATCTAGAACATTACGGGGTCAATAATAAGGCCTTGAATTTGTTAGAGTCATACTTAGTTAATAGAACTCAAAAGGTACATATAAATGGTACAAATTCGTCGGGCTCACGCGTTAAAATGGGTGTGCCTCAAGGGTCTATTTTGGGACCATTCCTGTTTTTGGTTTACATCAACGACCTACCTTTTATGGACTTTGTACTTTGTACTAGGTATAAAAAAAATATTGACGATTTAAAAGCATGTGTAAAGCATCTACTTAAATAAAAAAACATTTTGAGTTTGAGTTTGAGTATGGTTGAATCGCTGTCTAAAATTGTGTTGTTTGCGGATGATACATCTCTAGTTTTTAAAATTGACAGACAAACTGATATGATTGGCGAAGTAAACGACACTCTTTGTGAAGTACACAATTGGTTCACCGTGAACAACCTAATCCTTAATGCAAAAAAAACTAAATGCATAAATTTCACCTTACCGAATGTTAAAAACATAACTCAAAACGTGTCACTAGCTAGTAGTTTTTTAGAATTCGTTCCAAAAACAGTTTTCTTAGGTATAACCCTAGATTCAAAACTTCAATGGGGTCCTTACATAGAAACTTAAGCAGGCAGACTTAGTTCAGCTGCCTATGCTGTTAAAAAAATTAGGCTCCTAACAGATATAGAAACAGCGAGACTAGTATATTTCAGCTATTTCTACAGTATTATGTCTTACGGTATATTTTTATGGGGGCATGCAGCTGATATAAATACTATTTTTGTACTACAAAAAAGGGCTGTTCGCGCGATTTACGGAATGCGATCTCGAGATTCACTTAGAGAAAAATTTTAAGAAATCAATATTTTGATGTTTTCCTGTCAATATATATATATGAAAATATAACGTATGTGCGATAAAACTTAAATCACTTTACACTGAATTGTGACAGACATACTCATAATCTCAGGAATAACAGTAAGCTTCAGCTTGTATCTACTAGGCTCAGTAAGGTTAGTAAGTCGTTTGTGGGACAATGCATACGAATGTATAATAAAATACCAGAAGATATTGTAAGCCTAACAGAGAATAAATTCAAAAGTTATGTAAAAAAGACACTATGTAATAAAGCTTACTATAAGACATGTGAGTACTTAGATGATAGAAATGCTTGGACGGTAAGTGTTTCTCCAACCAACACAGCAACATTTTCATGACATATTGTGAGACAATAAAGATGCAAACTCTATTGTGAAAGAACTGAAGGGATTCGATAAGACTTTTCCTTCTCCTTTTTCTTTGTCCATTGATCGGAGTGGTGCATGCTCGCTTAAATGTTCGTGCGGATGGTGGCGTATCGGGAGCCGGGTCGTTCCCTTCCCTCAAACATGGTTGAGGGGAGCGATGGCTGACTCTCGCGTTATACTCGTGATCGGGTGCTGTCCATGTGAACTGGTCTGCTCTTGTCATTGGTTTTTGGAATTGTTAGTCATTAGCTGCAAATATTTTTTTCTTTTATCTCTTTTGAATTCTTTCTTTCTTTGTTCTTATTTTTTCATATTTTATTTACAGACATGACATTGTATAATTCATTTATTGATCTAACATTAAGATGTAATAGAATATAAGACGTTTTTTTAAAAAATGTGTTGGAGGGAGTTTCTTTAGGGCCCGCCGTTTCTCCTCACTCCGCAAACACTTCCCGAAACGATGGGTATACGAGTTCCGAGTGGTAGGAACCTCGTATTAGGTAGATAAAAGAATGACGTTCGAAAAGTGTACACTGCTACCTACTTCGAATAAAATATTTTCATTTTCAGATAGGCAAGCTTCAACGCGCGCTGTGTCAGATCAGTATTTTTTTTAATTTTACCATTTACAATACTGTGGCTATGCTTACGCCAAATCATGCCGCTGACTCTTTGGTAGTTTGATACGGATCATCTTCTACCATCTCCTTCAATTTATCGTTATTTGCCTTAGTAGCTGATCTTCCTCATGGTTCATTCTACTAGTCGAAGTTTCCACTACAAAAGAGATTAAACCAAAAATGAACAGTACGTCATTTGCCGCAGTCTCTTCAAGCACGCCATTGACGTTACGAGCTGTTTCTGCTGTGATGTAATATGCAACGTCGATTATAATCGCCAGTGCCAGCAACTTCTGTACCTTTAGTAAGGCAAATTACGTATTATTTTTAGGTCTTATTGCTGTTGATTATTTGACAGGAAAAGATACATAAATAAGATAAGATAAATAGTTTTTCGTTTGCACTATACAGGTAATCCAAAACAACTTCGAGAGATATAGCTAACGAAGCATGTCACTCATATGTAGATTCAATCCTTAGGTATGGCGTTACGGTCTGGAAGAAACGCATACTTGCAATCTACAGAGCAGCGCTATCAGACGAATCATGCATCCCACTGTTTAAAAAACTGAAAATTATGCCTTTGCCATACCTGTATATTGTTGAAATATAAACATTTTTCAGAAAACACTTGCTTTTGTTCAAAACAGTGAAGTACATGATTCTAAACAATACAAGGAATGCTACTAGATTAATCCATAAAGTTATTCCAAGAACTGCAATATACAAAAGATTTTTTTATTCTATGTTCTTGTGAATTTACAAGAAGTTATCAGAAGACATGAAAGATTCGTCAAATGTACAATTTTTAAAATGTCTTCAAGAATTTTTTATTTCGTATAATTATGATAGAACTTCACTTACAAATAAGTTCGTTTAATCATCAAATAATTTGGTTGTGATCTGATGGTGGATGAGGACGATCCACCTCCTGTTTTGAATAAGCAAGTGTTTTCTGACAAATCATATTCCAACAATATACAGGCATGGCAACGGCATAATTTTCAGTTTCTTAAACAGTGGGATGCATGATACGTCTGATAGCGCTGCTTTGAAGATTGCACGTATGCATTTCTTCCAGACTATAACGCCCCAGCCAAAACCGACTACTTGAATAACTTTTGCATAAACGCAATTCTGGCGACTATAAGCTGCCAAGGTTGTTTGGATAACGTCTGTGTAAGCGCTTATGCAGATGATATTCAAGCAATTGGGCACAAAATATCTTGCTTGAATTTGAATAACATCTGACCAATAGCCACATAGCAGCTGAATAAATGCCACATAGAAGCTGAATATCTTCTGCATAAATTCTGATTTACCTTTTATTCTGAAATTAAAGCTCTATTATGCAGCTGATAATTTTTGACCTCAGATATTCAGATGATATTAAAAAACAGATGTATGTTGTAGTTTTATACAGAAATTATGCAAATAAATCTATGACATTGACATTTTGTTTCTTACGAACGGCATCATTTTAGGTTAATTACATACAAATCGTAATAAATATGGTATAAGTAAATTGTTTAACATATTCAAAATACGTTCAAAGTAATTATTAACACGCATGGCACTTTACTGTGAATTGATATATATGTTTACTGTGAAATTTCTAAGCGCCACAAGATAAAACTACAATTTTAGAAGTAAACATACGTGTAATAATATCTCGACTTAACGAATAAAATTATTGAATACATTTTTGCAAATTTCAGTCCCGGAAAACAGTGATAGTGATATTTTGTAAACCGCTATTGTTCTTTTTTTATTAAATCAAATGTTTGATAAGAAAAATATAATAGATTTTCATAAAAAGAGGTTAGGTGATGGCGGTGATGTTCTTCCTAAATATAAGTGGCTGTTTCAGTGATTTTCTTGCATAATAGGTCACATGCAATTACTAATCCAGATATTATTTGGTTAAAAGTACCATAATTATACTCTTATCCAGCTTGTTAGGGTTACATTTTAGGTAGAATAAATAGAGATAGTTGATATTACATGATATAATGTACAATAAATGTTTAATGTATGGAAGAAACTCGCCTCTTATTTTATTTAAGAAAAATATGAAAAAAAAAATCCTCACATCTTCAAAAATCTTTTTTTGGATCTCTTAAAAATTGGCAAACCATCAAAACTGATTAATTTTATGGTACTTGGGAATTCTTTTACCACAGCTTCTACTCATGAAATTGAACTACTTTCCCTAAGGAACCTATACGCAATTCGTAAAAAAAATGTTGAACTTCCCATACAAAATTGACACTGTATACAAGTATACAGTTGTTGATTAATTAGTATGCGGACTCCAAACATTTTTTTGCCAATTGAGTATAGGTTCCTTGGGGAAACTTGTTCAGTTTTACGAGTAAGTAGAAGCCTGTAACACCCCCCCTAAGCCTAACAAACTAAACTAAAGAAACCAGTACGTTTTAACTTTATTAACTGATCCTGGTAACGTGTACCAAATTGTAACACCCTAACCTACCTAGCTAAAGGAAACTAAATATATAAAGAACTTACTTAACAAAATAATAGCGGATCTTAAAAATATGTATGGACAGTGATCGCTAGTAGCGAGAACCCTAAGTTGTGATCGTCAAGAAATAAGTAACCCTAATTCTTTTAGAATGGATTGAGATTAACGAAAAGTCATCTGAACGGATTTCCCTAAAATAGAACCTTAAATCCCTGAACCATAAACCAAGAACCTAATACAATAAATACTCTTTGTAAAGGACCCCTCCCCAAAGGAAGAGGGAATGTTGCCCCTTAGAGCTTTGTATAATGCGTAACTAAAATGTAGTCGCGCATTATATTTGACGTATAAATGTAGCCAAGATGAGCAAAGGTTATTTAATTAATCAGAGAACTGAACTCTGTACAAATAGATAAGTTACATTTAGGCGCTCCCGCAACATTACATGCACTTCAACCCTTCTTACTCCTAAGTTGGATAGTGCTCTGTCCCCATAATTTAGTCCATACTCTTATCTCGTAAATATTGGAAACAGCACTTGAAACAAGAATGTTTTTCACTCTTCTAGAGTATTCAATAATTATTGTAGATAACAGCGTTGTTTCGCCCGAAACCATCTCTCTGAACAACTGATTGGTCGATTACTTAAATCTCGCAGAAAGCTGAAGTTCTAGCTGTGTATGATGAGTTTGTAGAATTTCACCGTACAATGTAGCTAGGTAACTAAATTCATCCAAGACTCAGTCATAGCGTAGTACTTTTCAGGTTTCGCGAAACCACTAAGAACCCAAGTGTGAACGCATAGGTTTGGAATCAATCTAGCGACGTCGGCGAGTAAACATGAAGATATAGTAAAAGCTGCAGTTCTTTAATGCTTTAAAGCTTAGTAGTTTTCAGGTTCGCCAGTAGCACCAAAGAACCGAAATGACAACCTGGAGGTTGTTTACAGTAAATATGTGAGTAGTTTGATCTCTCATTGATATTGTACAGAATAGCTTCAGCCCTCGACGATATAAAATAATAAGTTCCATCGATCTAAATAGGAAGAGTAAAAATAATAGTTGCCAAGCATACTGCGTAGTAGAGATTGGTATCCAAGCAAAACAAAGATGTCACATTATAAAACACACATGAAAATAGACAAATAAAAGCATGCAATTTCAAACCGCATATTAAATAACGCAAGGTCCAAATAGGGAGACAACCCCGAAACCTATGTAAATAATACACATATTATTTCAAACCATCATTCGAACCATACGAAAACATAAAATCCAAGGCGCTACTAAAGAATCGCCCTAGAATGAGTATTTTTCCGATTCGGCCACTTTACTAGCTAAATAATAATTAATACTTTGGTATCAGATGTACTAGTGAGTTTAAACGAAAAACGGAAAGTGGCAGGTGTCTTTCTGGATTTAAGTTCTGCTTTCGATTTGGTAGATCATTCTATTTTGCTTTTAAAGAAGGAATATTATGGTGTGAGAGATTCTACCTTACAACTTTTCAAATCCTATCTAAGAAACCGGATGCAATATGTGGAACTTGGTAGCATGTCCAAGGAAGGCTGCCTAGAAAAAACCACATCGAAATTAATCTCAGTTAATAGAGGGATTCCGCAGGGTTCTGTGTTGGGACCGATATTCTTCTTGATGTTTGTTAATGATTTAACTAATTATATACAACACAGGAATCCAGATACAAGACTTATATTATTTGGAGATGACACAACAGTAGTTATTTCAGCTAAAAGCATTAGTGATTTAAGTGAGAAAGTTAACTCGGCTCTATCGCATTTTCATATTTGGTTTGAGACAAATAACTTGAAAATCAATGTTAATAAGACGAATGTAATTTTGTTTAGAACAACCGCACGTAATAAAGATACCCTTGATGTACACTTGAGAGGTGAAAAAATAGAAACGGTTAAGTCAGTGAAGTCATTAGGTGTATACAGGGTGTTGTTTTGGTCGACAACGAGCTTTTCAGGGGTGATAGTATACATGATACTGATGCCAAAAAAAATATAAAAATGGCACCTTAAATTTTCATAAGTAAATCTTAGAAAATAATTAATTATGGTATCCTTGTTTCCGTGCGTAACGTATTTTAATAATGAATGGTTGCCTAGCAACGAGGCGAGGTGTGCGGGGATGTGCGAGGGGTCCCGACTGCGGCAGCGCCGCGGCCGCGGGCGGCGCGGGCAGTCTGCTGCATGCCTCCGCGCCGAACCCGCCGCGTTCCTTTTTCTCAGCGAGAGCAAGCGCCTCTGCGCGTGAACTTACGCTACGGCTATGATCAGGAACAAGTCTTTATTCAAATCGAATCAAAATGTTTTTCGTGTGGTGTAAATCAAGTCGAGTGTGTGAGATTTGGAGTTATTTGGAGTGACGTCGAGCCGCCGTAATGTGTTACGCAATAAAAACATTATTTACAAACTCCGCAAATCGTGTTCTACCGAAAAAACATCCCATGCTCGAGATAGAGCCCAAAGTAGACAAGAGTTCAAGGAAGAAGCTATCTTGGAATACTGCTCCCGACAGGTTCATGTAAGTGTCATTGGCCTTTTTGTAGGAAAATTCGTGAATGAGCCGGCCGTCATTGACTGACTGCGCGAACATGCGTTTTGATAATTTTAGGAAAATTTCTAGGTCATTTTTTCACTAGAATCAATTAATAAAAAAAAATATTATAGGTATTTTCAGAACAAGTATTTTTTATACTTTCATCCCTTAGAAGGCCGTTGTCGACCAAAACAACACCCTGTATATAGGGTGACTTTAAATTAGTTCTTGATACCAAAACATATGCATGTGCTCATGATAACAAACAACTTTCCCTAAGGAACCCATAGTTAAATCTCAAATTGGACTCTTCATACTAATTTGGCCGGTCCATTGACCGATTTGTATGGAGAGTCCAAAACTTTTTTTTGAGATTTGACTATGGGTTCCTTAGGGAAAGTTGTTGGTTATCATGAGCACATGCAAAGCCTTTCGTATCAAGAACTAATTTAAAGTCACCCTATATAGATGAAAATTTGAACTGGAAGGAAGAATTAACTTCAATTGAAAATAAAGTAAGTTTAGCGTGCTATGCCCTTAGAAAATTGAGGGAAGTTCTAACAATTGACCAAATAAAAGACGTATATTATGCTCTTGTGGAATCAAGATTTAGATATAGTGTTAAATTATGGGGTATGATCTATGATTATAATATATAAAGAGCCTTTCTTTTCCAAAAAAGAGCTATACGCGCTATAGTAAGAATCCCACCATGGGAGTCCTGCAGGGAGCACTTCGTTAAACTGGGAATACTGACGGTACCAAGCCTATATATTCTTGTACTACTGACAGATTTTGTAAAAAACCGTCACCATTTTGAAACAGAAAGTGAAAGAGAAGTTAGAGAATGCACCAGACGCAAGGATTTTAGATCACTTATTACACCAAGATTAAATGTAGTAAAACATGGAGTTCTGAATCAGGTTACAACATTTTATAACAGGTTACCTGTAAGGTTGAAGGTTGAAAACAGAGTGCACATTTTTAAGAGAGAACTGAAACGGATCCTAGTGAAAAAATGTTATTATAATTTAAATACAATTTTAGAGGGTAAAGATACTATTGACATATAATTCTGTAACTATGGAATAATAATATATAAGTTCTCACTAATACTTTTAGATATAAGTAATGTACCAAAATTGACAGATTTATTTATATTTAGCAATAATTTATGTCTAACACAAATGTATTTTGTTATAGACTAAATAAATAAATAAAGGAATAAATAAATATGTAGATTCACGATATCTATTTTAATACAAACACTCATAATCTATCCCGCAACCCCTTTGTCTATCTAAATAAAGTGAAATAAATTTCCCCATTTCCAATTTATAAAACTATACCCTTCTGATTCAGGCTCGATTCCCTAGTCCTACACAATGTCAAAACCATTATTCTTCTCTATAAAAATATTACAATAAACTTGTCAGTTTGTTTGCATTTTTAATATCGCCGTCCTTAGGTTTCCCTTAAATAGTGATGCTATTATAACAAAAGTTATAAAGCATTAATTTCTAAGCCTCTTAGAACTATTTATTATTTAATTAACCTCAACAGATGCATTTTAATAAACATTATTTTTCCACAATTTGACAGATAGACTAAGCCACGGGTAAACCCTTAGTATTTCCCCAAAAATCAGTCATTTGCTCAGCAGCAAAAGCTGTCAGTAATTCCCTTTAAATTTTTCGTAGCGTAAAGGAGACGAAACTATTGAAAAAGATTTTATTCCTGGAAATGACTCGCAAGAAGATTGAATGTGCAGGTTTATTTCTATTATTATAGAAAAACTGTTGAAATTCGTAAAAGTTTTATTAAATAATTGCATTTGTGAATATGTAACGCAGTTTGGTCCGTTACAAGCCGTGGTTAAAAAAAACTGGTATTTCATAAAGATCTTCCACCAGTGTTGGGCGTTAATCAATAAATTTTTCAATTAATTAATTAATTAATTAAAAAATAAATGCAATTAAATTAATCGCAATTAAACTTTTAGTTGCACTCTGCAATTAAATTGATAATTGAATAAAAATCAATAAAAAAATAATTGCAATTAATAATCGCAATTAAACATTTAGTTGCACGCCCCGGATGCGCCAAGATGTTACGGAGGCACCCTAGGAGCGCCAAGGGGGGGTACGGGCGCGGTATCCCCTTGCCCCTCCTACCAAACCTTTCCTACTTGCCCCTTCTGCCCCTTCTGCCCGCTTTCCTCTTTGCCCCTCCTGCTACGTTTCTCCTTCTGCCCCCCTTGCCCCTCCTGCCCCCCTTGCCCCTCCTACCCCCTTCCCTCTTGTCCCTACTGAACCCCATTCCTCCCTTGCCCCTCCTGTCCCCTTTCCCCTTCTGCCCCCTTGCCCCTCCTGACCCCCTTTGCCCCTTTTCTCCTCCTGCCCCCTTCCCCCTTAACCTGGGCGCCAAGGGGAGGCAAAGAGGGGGGCGCAAGGAGGGCAATGGGCAGGATGGGCAAGGGGGGCAATGGGGCAGGAGGAGCAAGAGGGGGCAATGGGGCAACCTCCTGTCCCCCTTGCCCCTCCTGCCCCTGCAATTAACAATTAATCAATTGTTAATTGCTACTTTTACAAATAACATTAATTAATTGTAGGTTTTCACAATTACAATTGATCAATTGCTAGTTGTACATTTAGCAACTAATCAATTGTCAATTCAATTGTTAATCTTTAATTGGTAATTGCAATTAAAATTTGCCCAACTACCTTCGATTTCTTTGATGTCATAGTCCTAGGATCAACTGGTGAAAGTTCCAGGACAGGACTCTTGGGAAATATCTTTATTTACTGCCCATTTACTAAAGTTATTGCGAAAATCAAGTCAATCTTTTAAATTACTAGAACTTGAATCGCTATTTTCAATATTTATATTGTAATTTTCGTCTAGAATCTGAGATTGAGATTGATTGAACCCTCTTCAACTGTGTTGGTTTGACTCACACTTGGATCCGGCCTTGTAGTGAGCTTATCTGGGTAAAAACGTAGTGTTTCATCAATTAATCAGTTACTTTCTGAATAAGATTAAAAATGTTATCTGTTACCGCTATAAGCTTAATATAAAGGTAGTTGTACGCTTCTATCGCAGAAGTATTTTGTATAAGGAAGAAAAATTCTAAAATATTCAGCATCTGAATAAACTCGTGTGATTTGATTCACTATGCAGCTTCTTACTGTTCAACTACACTGTTTACCTAAGTTATACAGAACAATGCTGAATCGTCAGCTACTGTGCAGCTAATAGCTGTTTCAGTTGCTTGTATTTGAATATCGTTTGTTTAACGGTTCTACTCATGATTAATATTCAGCTTGAAAAAAGATAGCGAACTTAACACAGAACCTATTAAGCTTACTATAGTTTAATTATAGTTTGTTAGTTTGACGTGGACAGGTCAGGAATAAACAATTATATAATATGTCCGTGTATTTTTTTGGGTATATTTACATGACTGCGCGACATTACTTTTTATTAATGATTCATGAAATAGGTATTATTGTATTATGTGAAATATGTTCAAAATGCATATGATAGCGAAGAACGCGCTAAAGCATGTTTAGCCCCAGGAAATAAAAATATACCTATGATTTTCAAAGCTTCAACAGGAGGGTGTGATCTCAAAATATTCAGACAACGCGCATAAAGCAAGCATTAGGTATTTGATTTCTAAACATACAGTAATAATTTGGAAATAGTTAATATTAATTTCTCTTTCACTTTTTTTTATTAATCGGCAATGTCACTGACCGCACGCACTTGAGTATTTTGATTAGATTTTAATACATAGTTACGTACTTAGCACAATTAGGTACTCGTACCTAAAATATGGAAGGATGGTGGATGCAAGGTGAACGTCATTTGGCTAATGATAATACTTATGATAAGACTATGAACTTCTCCTCATACCTAGGTATTTGTTGGTTAATTTCTCTCTTCAGTGACTTCCTGTGTAGTTAGTCTCGCAATACTTATGTTATCTCTTCGAGTTCAGTCTATGAGATTTCGATATAAAAAAAATGAGAATGTTGTGACAACCCTTGCGCTGAGGTCAGTAGTAGGTTACATGAGCGGACTCTCTGTTACTCTGTGCTTGCAATGTGTTTCGCGAGTGAGTAAGGGTACCCGAGGCCCAACCGCCCCCCTCCCCCTCCACATTTCCCCATCCCATTTCAAAGATCGGCAATGCACTTATGACTCCTCTGGTGTTGCGGATGTCTATCGGCGGCGGTAATCGCTTACCATCAGGTGATTCATCTGCTCGTTTGCCACCTATCCTATCACATAAAAAAATATGAGTGATATGTGTAGTGTTTATGACTACCTAAATCTATGAAATAAATATAATACACTGTCAAAGTGTCATGGCAGGCGGTTAGCTGTCAGTTGACTTACGAGCTTGCACTGAACAGACGTGTCGCTGCACTCGGTACCTAGTGTGGACATAAGCCAGTATTTCCCAGCGGTATGGTGTGGACCACCAGGCCACTACAATATGCTTCGTTAGCTATATCTCTCGAAGTTGTTTTGGATGACCTGTATAGTGCAAATGAAAAACTATTTATATTGTTTCAGATCTTATTTATGTACCTTTTCCAGTCAAGTAATCAATAATAATAACACCTAAAAATAATACGTCATTTGCCTTCCTAAGAATTTGTCCCTCATACTTTATAAGTCATTGATATTTACAGAATTCCAGTATTCATTGTATCTGCAGGACGCATAAAAAAAACAAACCAAAGGAGCCCAAAGTCGAGGGGCTTATTAGCAGCCATTGTAGTTCCACTGTTCTCCTCCTGGTGCCATCATCAGATCAGTTTGATGGAACCAAATTACTGTATTGTCGTCGTATCTAACATACATTGATAAAGTTTCAAATGGCACGATTATCAGCTTCTACTTCCAAGATTTGTAAAAACCGTTGACGAGTTCTATGCAGGAGGTGGATCGTCCTCATCCACCATCAGATCACAACCAAATTATTGTAATGTTATAACTAATTCTTTTGCAATAGATACATTAATTAGAAGTTGGTTAAATTAACTTCCAAGATTTGTTTACATACAAATTTAGTTACAGGTGGGCTGGAGCTAATAAAAGCGTCCTTGTCTCTGATTTTTGTAGCTTAATTAATAGAAAATAGGAGAGAATTGAGATTATAATCAAACAAAACTTGTTTTCAACATATCCAAGTAGGTAAACATACACGAAACCATTGACGAATTTATTTAACACGCTTTTATTAGCTTCATTAAAATAGAATAGAAATTTATTTACTCTTGAACTTTTACCATTTTAGAGATAAAAGGTACTTACCTATTCGTGGCGGCGCGAGCGAAGTAAACAAGCGGTGAGTTGACGGCGGGTCCTCGTCTCGCAGCCAGGTGCCTGCGTGGGCGCTCGACACGGTTCGCACTTCGCACACAGAGCACGCAGCACACAGCACGCAGCACGGCCGCTCCCGACAACTCGCGCCACGGAGTGCCGCCGCTGCCGCCGCCGCCGCTGCCGCCGCCGCCGCCGCCGCAGCAGCCGCAGGGGTGCGCCGCTTGCCTGTTTGGCGACACCGAAAGCTTGTTCGAGAACTATCAATGAGAGATTTTTAAAGTTTATATTAGGACGCTCCAAATTTTAAGGGGCCCACTCCAAACTAAATATTTCCAGTAAAAGAAAAAACTAAGAATTTGTACATCAAATGTTGATGTCTATTGTACTACAAAAAATATTAATAATAATAATAATTTATTTTTCTTAACTGGGTTTACAGAGTAAATATTACCTTTAAATTCAGTAGTACAGTATGAAAATGGCAACAGTTGTAGTTACTTAATAATTGCATATTTCGAACTTTATTAAATTTAAACATGAGTGAAGCAGTAAATACCGTTTACAGTCTCAGATCTGTGAAAGAGTGGCACAGATTACGTAAATGTTATAAAATAGGCAACGCCTGTCCTGTAGGTAACTAATGCAGATCCTAGTTTATAGGACGGCAGTGCGAGAAGTTAATAAAAGAATGAAATTCAGATGGTGGACTGTTATCATAAAAATTAAAAGAGTGGGTGCGAGTGCGTGCGTACGTGCATGTGTATGTGTGCGTGCTTGTGTATGTGTGTGTGTGTGTGTGTGTGTGTGTGTGTGTGTGTGTGTGTGTGTGTGTGTGTGTGTGTGTGTTTGTTTGTGTATTTATTATTTATTATCTAGCTGATCCCTCTTAGACTCTTTTTTTGTAACATAATATCTGTATAGTTTGTTGAAATTAAAACAGATCTATGAACCTTCATCATAAAATCAAAATGTTTTTTATTTAAGTAGATTTGCACATACTTTTTAATCATCGTTTTTTTCTACCTAATACAAAGTTCTTACCACGCGGAACTTGTACACTCAACGTTGCGGGAAGTGTTTACATAACCCGTAAAATGAATAAACCCCGTAAACTGAGAATGTCTAGTTCTCTATAAATAAGAGAGCTTTAATATCTTATTTGCCTATTAAGAATTACTTTTATGACAGAGCGTTGAATTCTTTCTAGTGTAATATAAGTGGTTGCTGCACCACCCCCAAACTGAGATGCAGTACGATAGAACAAACTGACAGATGAAGTTATAAACTGTTCTCAGCAGTTTTTGTCAGCTGTTGATCGAAGGTTCTTAAAAACGTAGATAAGCTTTCGTACTCTATTTGTAGCTGCAGTTAGATGTTGTTTGAAATCCAGCTTCTCGTCAATAATTAAGTATTTTAGACTAAAATGTTCTGCTGATTGAGTTACAAAAACAAGAACCTTGTACGCTTCTTAAAGAACAGGTATGTACAGTAATATTAGAGAGATCAGGAGGAGAGGAGGCTTTTGTTTTGTGAAAACAAAGAAATTTCGTAATATTTTTTTATTTGCAAGAATCATGGTATAAAAGTTGGAAAACTCGAGCTCGAAAATTAGGAGCACCCCAGAATTACTTCAGCAGACCTAACATAATGCGGGAGCGAGCGAAGCGCGCTCGGAAATTCGGAGCACCACAGAAATATGTACTTCAGTAGACCTATGATAATGCAGGAGCGAGGAAGGTTGTAAATTCGGAGCACCCTAAAACGGATAATTTTGGTTCGGAGACTGTGAGACGGAGGCGAGCTCTGCTCACAGTCATTGTGTTAGGTTGATATTCCATTCTATAAGCGGAGGAACACAAAGAGAGCTGAAGTCTGTCCGAAAGCTGAGGGGTTCTGGGCCACTTATGTGCTGTGGGTCGTCGACAATTCGTGCGTCGCTGGGTGGAGACTCAGAAAGAGGGGATTCAGCTGATACTTGGGTGAGGCTGCCCACAGGGATGTGATCAGTACTCTATAAATGTGGCCTCACTTGAGCTTTATATGGCTGCAAGGGCTATCTGGGTATGAGTACCACTTTGCTCTATTGAGCACTCCAAGATTTTCGCTGCAAGAGTAACCTTGCCTTTGCCCCGAAATTGGACGTTGCTTGAAAATTCGACACCTAAGGTCCCCCATTGCTCGTAGCAAAGGCAAATGTTATTCTTTGAAACTGAGGCGCTACGGTAAATAGTATATTTTATGCGGTTTTCTTTGTTTTTTGTCATTTATAACCAAGTCGTGCTTTATTTGTGTTTTTTAAAATAATTTTGGATCTTATGAAATAAAGATATTTTATTTGCCGAAGCCGAATCTCGGCCGGCTTGTGGTGGGTCTAGCCCCGCTCCCCGCTCCCGCACCCGCACACCGCCGCGCCTGCGCGCTGCCCCCGGCGGGCGGCGCGGCGCGGCGTAGTGGCACGCCTCTGACGTCAGCGGGTCGCCCACAACATAGTTCACATATCGTTCGACGGATCCCGCGAGAGCGGTGGCTGGCGAGGACTGGAGAGGGTTACAGAAGGTGCGTTTTTACTTACAACAGCAAATGCACTCAGCTCTGGTGATTGAACGCCTCTCTTTTCAATTAAAGGCTAGTCGCCGTTGAACTTACGAGTGACGAAGAAGCAAGGAATTATTTTCATTGCAGAACTATCGAGATATGGATCTTTAATTTACTCTATCAGAGTCAAAATAATATCAAACATGTTAGTGTAAAACCTTAACATTACTGTATGGGGCTATAATAAATGAATTCAATTCTTTGAAGAGGAGGAGGTTCTCAATTTGACTGTATGTCTTTTTTGTATGTTTGTTACGCGATTATTCGCTTGTCTCATCTCATTGCGTGTTCCTCGCAGGCAAGAAAGAACGTGTCGCAGTAAGGCACTTTTCTCTATCGCTCGTAGCCGGACTTGTTATGCTGCAAATAATTTCTTAAAGCGGTCATGTAACTTGCTAAACAACAAACTAAGCACAGTCGATGTCTTCAATTGCAGTTTGGCCAAATTTAAGAAACAATGTTTGGAAGCTTTGTCGGAAACAGATGTTGACTGATGTTTTATATATTATGAATAAAAAGCTTGATTGTACTCTGCTCATTTTGTTACGAATTGTATTATCAAATTGCCTTAATTAGGATTATATAAAAACTATATCCAATACTCGTAAAAAGTATGTACAATGTTATTTAAGGGAACTTCAAAGGTCTAGTTTTACTCTAATAGCTATATATTATATTTAAGTGTGGGACTGTTTGTTCCTTATCATGAATAAATAAATAAATAAATTATTCCGCCAGTTATTCTGTTTTTGTTTGATAGGTCAGAGATGGTTAATGACAATTTATTCAGCGCTTTTTGAAAAAATCCACAAAAACAAAATAAAACATAGCAAAATTGTAGTTGTCAATAATTTTACATTTATATTATAAGCATTTTTAGCGAAAGTTTTCCAAAGGTTGTAATAATGTTGATTAACTAGCCCCACTGCTGTTACTGTACTGGGCACGGGTCTCTTCCCAAACCTCGGGAAGGTCAGGCCATACTCCAAGGCTTTGGAAGGCACGTGACGCCATTGGTACCAGCTGCCATCACTAGATGGCAGTCGTTAGGCCATGTCATGGGGTTGGCCCTACAACCTTCACCAATACGGAATTTGCTTCTTGTTTTAGCATAGACTACTTGGCACTGTCAATTGAAACTAAAAAGATAAATAAATATGATAATTAACAACTATTTCAAATAACGGGCTCTTTGAATTTTTTTTATTTTATTTATTTTTTATGGCATAGGTGGCATACGAGCAGACGGATCACCTGATGGTAAGCGATTACCGCCGCCCATAGACACCCGCAACACCAGAGGAGTCACAAGTGCGTTGCCGGCCTTTGATATGGGAGTACGCTCTTTTCTTGAGGGTTTGAATGTCGTATCGGTCCGGAAATACCGCAGGCGACAATTCATTCCATAGTTTGGTTGTGTGAGACAGAAAGTTTCTAGTGAAACGCACAGTTGTGGACTGCCAACCATCTATGTGATGGGGATGAATATATTGTCGCGTAGAACGATGGCGAAAAGAGGCGGCAGGGATCAATCCGAACAATTCCTCGGAGCACTCCCCATTGTACATGCGATAGAGAATGCAGAGCGAGGCTACATCTCTACGCAGCGCCAAGGAGTCAAGCCGATCTGAGATATCCTGGCAGCCGACGATTCGAGTTGCTCTCCGTTGAATACGGTCCTGAGGGAGAAGCTGGTACTGGGGTGCCCCTGCCCAGAGATGAGAACAGTATTCCATGTGAGGCCGAACCTGCGCCTTATAAAGTTGCAGGCGATGGGCCGCAGTGAAATACCGTCTCGATCTATTGAGCACACCAAGCTTCTTCGAGGCTAATTTAGCCTTACCCTCTAGATGACCACGGAACTGGACTTCACTCGATATGTCGACACCAAGGATTCCGATACTAGCTGAGGCATTAAGGGGAGTGTCCTCAAAACGAGGTGATACGACAAATGGCATTTTATTGGCAGTGAATCCTTCTCAAAAGGCTCAGCCAAAACCATACTTAGTCTTGCGGCAGTACTACTACCATCATTACGAGCTACTAGAGTAACCTCTACAGAATTATCTTCGTCAGATAGAAAATCAGTGTTAGCTAGAACATCTGTGACTTCTACATCCCTCAAAACTGTGAAAAATAGCGAAAAAAGTGAAGAGAAGAGCTCTATATCGTACAGGTAAAACATCAAACGCACAAGTCATTGGGACCAAGTGTAATATAAAACTTTTCTCATTTGTTTCTGAGTAGTCATCATCATTCTCATAATGATTAACCCATATTCAAAAGAATAGACCAATGTATCACAAAATATTAGTTATACACAATGAAATACTTAAATATTTTTCTAAATATTGAAAATTACTCTTCACGAGGTGATACCGTTGCCACCATCGTTCACGTCAAAATGAAGAATGAATTATTTAATTGACAGTTGACTGACCAATACAAGTTCAAAATGGCGTATTAATAGTTTGTCTATGAACCTAAAATAACAGTTCGATATTTATCATACAGATGGCGATCCAATAATTTTTTTCTTCTTATGTATTATATTTACGACGCTGGGCCCCAGGGGCCTGTTTCATAAAAAATATGAGTCTGATAATATTACATGCTTACTCATAATATGAGTAAAAATATAAGAATAACTCAATAATATCCCTAATAATATCGGCTCTTCCATAATTATAAGTTATTTTATTACTAATTATATGAGCTAAATGCCAATATTATCAGTATTTTGACGTTGTCTGTCATTATGTCATAATAATTTTATCTCATAGTATTAGTCGATTGTTATTAGTTTTGCGAGTACAATAAAATTAAGTTTTTCAACTGCAAATAAAAATTTAATTAATGTTTAATCTAAAAATGAATTCCGATTGAAGTGTCGAAGACTTATACATTTCACGGAGGCATCGAATTTTCAGAGTGAGGACAAGTTATGCGTTTTTTAGAGACATTCGAATTCAGTGAAAGATTTCGGTTGTCTTATGAAAAGTTTCATTTCATATTGACAAAAATTGAACATATTTTGAAAGTTCCGACACGAAGAAAGGAAGCCCTATCCCCCCCAAGCAGCAGTCAATGGTCGCTTCAAGTGCTTAGTAGGTAAAGAAGTCTAGAAGCTTTGTGACTAATATACATTCATACGAACGAAATATCTCATTTGGCCGTATTTATGCCTTAACGATCCAACTGATTTAAAGTAAGCGAGGGATCCCTTGCTTTTTTTAAATCAGTTGGATCGTTATGGCATAACTATAGTCATTTCATCTCACTAATCTCATCTCATCTCGTCTCACTAATATTATAAATGCGAAAGTATGCATGTATGTTTGTTTATTCCACTTTCACGCCGAAACTACTGAACGGATTTTGATTTTTGGTAGGTAGATAGATAAAGCACTAGGCTATCATATAGGATACTTTTTATCCCGGAAAACTTAAGGCTTCCCGGAGGAATTCTTAAAAACTCAAAATTTCCACTTCGTTACTAGATTGTTAAGTAATCCCTCGTAAAATGTTTTTTACCTTACCACAGTTATATCCATCTCTTTTATTATTTCAACGATCTTCTCGATCCTATTATGTCACTGGTGAAATCATAGAAACCGCCAATAGACGTAGTAAACACTCAAACATCAACACATGCATGAAAATGAGATCTAATGTTCTCCTAATAAAATTAGAGCTAGTAATATTAGTAATTTAAGTATGTATATAGAGATTTATGAAACAGAATACGACGATCATAATAATATTAGTATTGTTTCTCTTTTGTTTTGTATGTGTGTGTGCTTGTCTTTTTTCCAAATAAATTATTTCTATTCTATTCTATTCTATTCTATTCTATTCTATTCTATTCTATTCTATTCTATTCTATTCTAAATATTAGCACTTTTATGAAACAGGGAGGTTAAAATAGCTCCGAGGTGCCTCACATACAAATAGAGTTTTAACCTAAAACGTTTCTAAAACCTGACTCTAATGATTTTATTATATTTTACATTACAACAACTTATCTATACTACCGTGTTTGCGATAAGAGCAGTAAGTATATTTTTAAAAGCAGTAACTTCACCCATTTCGTCATTTAATTATGTAAGAACAAATAAATAAGACACACAAAAACGCATTATAAAAATACAGAATGTGAGCTACACATTTAAAATTTTTTATTAAAAATAATCTAAGGAAAATGCAAAAATGTGACTCAAAAGTCGAAAGTGTGTTTTCCAGACTTACTGCTCTTATCGTAGGCACGGCAGTATACACACACAAACCCTATACACATGAACCCACAGTGTCGATTGCTGCATCAACAACAGCCTGGCTCTGAAAAAAGAATGTTTATTTATTTCTTTTTTATTATTACTTACCATTCCTTTTAGTAAGTAAACGTAGAGTTCGTTCGTAACGTTTTAGGGTTCCGTAGTCAAAAAGGAACCCTTATAGTTTCGCATTGTCCGTCTGTCTGTCTGTCCGCGGCTTAGCTCAAAGATTATTAGTACTGGAGAGCTGTAATTTGGCACCGAGATGCATATTGATTATACCAACAAAGTGGTAAAATAAAATCTCGAAAAGTTTTTTTAGGGTTCAGGGACACGTTTAGTGGGGATGTTTTTTTTTCTCAACTATCCCATGGTGTGGCGTGTCGTTGGATAGTTCTTTCAAAAATATTGTGGCTTTGGGAAAACTATTTTTCGATTCAGGGATACGTTTTGTAACGAACCACCTTCGTTAGCTAAGTATTTATCGGTCAATTTTCAAAAAGAAACAGTAGAAAATATCCATATGATTATTACTATTATTTTCCTTATTTATTAGAATTAATTTGCTTAAAATGACTGTTCGAACCATTCGTGTTGAAAATCTGTACAGCAAATCAGGGTTGGATATTCACGGGGCGGTCGTCTTCTGCATGATGAGTCAGAATAGATGGAAGACTAGGCAGCCACGGACGGAAAGATGTCCATCTGTTTACTGGTTGAATCGGAGGGTATATAAGGGATTGATTTAGGATAGGCGAGTTTAGTCAACGTCGGTCGGTCAAAGCATGAGGAAATGCTGAAGGAGCGTCCTATGGTCCGTTCCATGGGATGTTGGAGTGGAGTAAGCAGCCTTGGAGATTACGAAGAGGAGGAGCGTATGCGGGCGAGGTACAGAGATTGGCGCATGGGTATGAGAGTTTTCTTTACTAAAGTGAGACCATTGGATTCAATTGAGGTATGCAAATCTTGTTCAGTTTATTGTAGATTTTAAACGTTTAGTTTTGTTTGGAAACCTTTAGATGTAAATAAGATTTTAATGGTCTGCACTCTTAAATTCGAATAACTTTCAAATATGGAGTTTATATTATTTGAAGGTTGATTATTTCTTCTTTACTGTATATCCACACTGGATCTAGATTGCATTTCTCTATAACTCCTACATCACTCACGACTAAACAGTACTCTTACACTACTCTTTACAACACACTACAATACATTTACATTCAATTACACTATACGGGGAGCCTCTGGCAACCTTCACAGGGAAGTTGTGGTTTTGTGCGATTAACCTCTCCGAGGACACCAAGACGCAGCTTCCTTACAGACTTACGTGGATTATTGAAGGACAATATCCTTCGACGTACCACTTACACACTTATACTCCACTTAACATTCATCACTTTTCCCATAAATTCTAAGCTATAATTTTACTTCAATATTTAGTATAATATTTTGTATGTTACCTAAATTATAACTGAGGAAGATAGACCTGGTTGTGGACCTCCTGTGTTTTATTTCATTTTATTTTCTGTGTGAGTGATTTTCATATTTTTGTGTGTGATTTATTTGTTTTATTTGAATTTGGTAGGATTTGTTTCTTATTAAAACGGAGCGATTAGTTTGTGTAATATTAATTAGCTTACGGGTATATTATGTCGAGTCAAGTTTAATTAGGGTATCGTATTGTTTGACGTGACAAGTAGTTACTAGGCATTACGTTCGGTTGTGATATTAGGGCATAAGTACGTAATGCACTTACTGCGAATAAAAAGGTAGATATAAGCGTTTCTTCCGATTTGTCTAACTGAACGAAGCAACAAATCGATAAAATGCGGTAGGGCGCATTAAGTCTTATAGGGTAGGTAGGACAGAGTCCCTGTTTGACCTGGAACCTTTTGTCCTGGAGGTGGGCTGATGATGGTGTTTCTTATATTATTCCAAATTCTAAAAGCCTAAAATATTCATTTAAGAGCATCGACTATCGAAGTGGTGGTTTATTTAATCTTTTGAAATTACAATATTTCTGGGGTTCCCTATACCATATTATTTATATTTAAGTATATATACACAAACGCGTTGCAATCCGTATTGCTAGCTTCATTTTGGATGCTTCCCGCATCAACTTTCATGAAGCTTATATTTTTAAACTTTACGCGATGGATGGTATTAGACTGGCCGAGGATGAGGGGAGGTTATGGTGGATCCTCCCGCAACCCTTTAAGGGTTGCGGCTTTCATAGTGATGTGTAGATCTATAGTCTATACATTGCTCGCATAATTTAATAAATTTACAAATGAATTTATAGACTTAAAGCTTCATGAGAGTTTCATAACGCCCTAAATTATGTCCTGTCTCTACGTTTTCTTGTACTTTATTTGCTTGAGTTAAACTTAATAATTTCTGCTCATTAGATTAGTTAGAACAAATAAGTAGGGCCTCTTTCGTAGCAAATAATTGCCTAATTAAATATTTCCCTAAGCCTTTCATAATTCAGTCACTATCAACACTCTAAAAGATTCTGGGTTACTTTAATTTCGACGTGGGGTTCCCACTAGATGATCTGGCCAAACGTTTCATTTAATAGTTACTTTTAAGTTTATTTGTATTTATGTATATATTTTTATTTACGTCTCTTTTACTTTGCATTGGCGAGGGGAGGATCGTTACAATTTGGTGCCGTAGGACCAGGATTTAAGTCATACTACGTATATTGAATAAGTTATTATAATATAGGCGCGGTGGCTATTTTAGCCACAATTTGGTGTCCGTGAAATGGAAAGAGTGTTTGATGGTGACTTGTCGAAGGGTTTTTAATGGAACTATAGTTTACTTAACGGGGGGTTGAAAATATCATTACGCTTACCTTTTTAGTAAATTGCCTTCTAGGTATTAAGTAGAATTACTCAATAAGCGGCATCAAGAAGTTAAAAGAACATTTTTCGAATTTCCAATTACCTTCATGTTTTACAATTAATTTTTAAGTTTATTTTATGCAGTTTAAGTGTCCTATTTATTAGAAACCGTTAGTTTTTCAACCTCTGGTATAAAATAAAAACGATAATTTGATTTAAATTTTTAATCACTTTAAGAAATACATAAGTAGTTTACCACTGTTTAAAATAGATTTTAGACACTACGCACTGGAAATTCGGGTTCAGTCTGCATTCGTTCACTAGGTAAATCATTGTTCAAAACGGTATCAGCTTCAGTATTTTATTAATATAGTGCATTCATCACATTAGGTAGGACTCGTTCAAATCCATAGGTTGTCGTATAATGTGATCAGATATTCGTATTTCCCTTCGTTTTCCAGTTTTATTTCCAATGTAGGTAGACCGGTTTGTGAGTGAGTGCAGGTTATGGCGTGAGTACGTGGCAGGGTAGGGTAGGGTAGGTGTAGACATTGCAGCAGTCGTATACCACGTATTCCCACCTGGTTGTGGAAAAAAATGCGTGATTAGAATTGGTATGTGTGTAGGATACTATATAAATGCATTTTTATGTTTTGTAGACTAGAACACACAAAAGTAACGTGATAGATGTATCCTGTGGAAGTTTTGGTCAATCTTACCTCATTACTGTCGATATTTACACAGGGATGCTTCTCTGACAAGGTTTTTTATTATTTTCTCGCTGTCTTTCATATTTTCTGTTTCCCTTTTATTTCCTGTTTGGTTCCCGAGGCGAGAAAGTGGTATGATGTTTTCCATAAATATTCTTGTTTTATTTTACCCCGAGACGGGGAAGGCAAAGGATCGGAGCCGTGCAGCCTAATCTGTTGTAAGTCTTCTGTCGTATTTGGGGGCCAGAAGCCATTTCTTCCGTATTTCTTCGTCTTTATAGGAGGGTTCAATTAAGGCCGAAGCCATTTCTTTCGTGTTTGAGTTTCCTATTCTTCGGCAAAGTGGCTTTTGATGGGGATTTCGTGGACTTCTTGGGAGCGTTCGAGGCGCGGTCTACACACTTTTATTTCATATTGTCCTACTTATTGGACACTTGAGTGGCGCTTTGTTGGGCAATGCACTGTCAGTATTGTGCGTTGGAAGCCGCGATGTCTGTTTTTCGGATCGTAGGACTGGAATGACAGACTCTTGCCGCGAGTTCCTGCTGGGAGGTCCCTTTTCCATAGATAAACTGCTACCATAGATTACAATCGTCTGTTGAGTAAGACGCTCGGACAAAACAGTCCGGTCCGTTTAAGTCGTCGTGTCGGTTGAACAGTTGCTAACAATTTGATTAGAAATAGGTCTAAGGTAAGCGATTGATGTGAAAAAAAAGAAATCTAATTTTCTTTTACATATAAAGATATTCCATGAATATCATTAAATATTTTTGGTTGAGTTGAGTTTAGCAATTTTACAATTATTTTTCTTTTTATAACATAAACATAAACGAATTATTTTATTAGGAACGTGCATTGAAACGTAATTTTAACTTTGTGGGTCTACCTCCTAAAACATTGGGTCTACCTACTAAAACAATTTATAAGAAACTTGAAAGGTATTAAATACTAGATAAAAAGTGTTTTCCATTTGCAAGCGTTTCTTATTATTTCATTTATTAGATACGATAATAAAATTCTTATCATACTATGTACATATTTATGTATAATAGCTGTAATTTTATAAACGTTCAAAATTACTAATGCGTGTCTCGTTGATGTCTTTTCTACGTAAGAAATCCTGATACGCTTATCACTAATACTGTAATGATTTTATTTATACTATCAAATCATAAAGGTTTTTAAAAAAAAAACGTTTAAAAGTGAGTTAATAATACGCATGTAAGCAAGTATGTATGAGTAAAATAAGTAGTATCCTGACATTATTTGCACAGCAAAATAATTCGAAACTTGAGGCTTTCTAAAATGAAACTGCTATATTAAAAGTAAAAACTTTTGTATTAAAGGCGACCAAATAATTTCATACGCTCGCTTTACGCAGTTTATTTTGTTTTTTAGATTTTACAAGTTCTATTACTTTTCTTGGCTTTAAATATAAAAAGAAATCGTGCAAGAGGAATCAAAAGTATTAAAGTTTGCCAATTTTTGTGTATTAGTTTCATTAAACATAAACGAATGTTTTTCCGTCTCAATTGAACAACAGGGTTTTGAGAATATATTTTTGACATCTATGTTGGTACGATTTTTATGGTTTTGTTATAGTTAATTTGTTTTATTGTTTCAAACATGGGTATAAAATAAGTTTTCCGTTGTGATAGGTTCATGCAGCCTTTTAATATTTTGAATCAGGTATAACGGTTTAACGTTTCTTGTACACGTCAAGAGTTTTATAGATTGGGGGTTGTGAAGAAAAAAAAAACATTTTTCACAGGATTTAGGGCTTTTTAATAGTTGTTTAGTTAAGTCATTGATATAATTTTAAAATTTATTTATTTTTCTTTAAATGTTGTATTTTGTTGTGGTATTTAAACAAGGTATAGAAACGAATTAATAGTCTCATGTACGGGGGGTTGATAGGAGTATACCTAAATGGTCGAATAATTATATTATTGTTGTATTAATGCCGATTTGAAGGTATCATCTTGCCTCAGTTATGAAGCTGCCTCTGCTTATTGTTTTTATAATCTCTTGCTGATTTGTACGTGTCTTTTAGTTCAGTGTTGAGAAATAGAAGTGAAGATTATTCTGTTTATGAATGGATAATACTGGTTCAAAAGTAGATAGGCATTTACGTAAAGGTTTTAAATACTCGGTAGATTTTCTTGCACGGGTTGCAATTTTGGCGTATCGGGTTAGGAGTAGTGCTATAGAACGTAAGATGGCGTTGTAAGCTTATGTAGGTTATCGTTCGTTAAAGAAAATCTTTGGTTGAGGCTCACACTACGTTCATGTATAGTTAAGAAGTTGATATTACACGTGTGAGATTTCACGGTAGAACTAGGTGGCGCTGACTGGATCGGATTAGAATTAAAGTATTAAAGTATTTTCTAAATTAAAATTTTTAGGCAAATAACGTATAACCTCGATGTAATGAAGTTATTATTATATGTAGTAGGTTCACTTTGACATATTTCACAATTAGCTTATTACAGCAGCAGTAACACACATTTAAGTTAGACTGATGCGATTTAATAAATTAGTTGCAGTTGAATTTGAGAGTTACATGAAAGTTCTGTGGTCTGTGTTAGAAAAAGGGGCACCAAATAACAGGTAAACTGTGTTTATTATGACTGGGTTAATAGATAGGGATACAAACAAAAGCGGAAGTAGTACTCGTACAATTATTTTGAAGAATCATCGTAGAATTATTGTGATTTATAGTTTCGTGGGTAGTTTTCTACTGAGTTATAAGTTATTTAATTAGTTTTCTACGGAATTCAGTTGGGAGCAATTAATTAAATAAGTGATATAGTATGATTCAGTATATTTGTTCTCCCTGAGACTGTTGTGCATACGTATATCTTCAGAACCCTTTTACTCGCGCGCATATATGCGCATACACGTTATCTGTTGGTTATAATATTTAACCTGATTAAAGTAAGTACGTTCGCAATAGGTAAGAAAAGTGTTTTCTCGTACCGTTTATTTTTTATTATCTCATCTTTCATCGTTTGTTGCATCTTATGTGATCTTCTTGCCTGTTTTAACTGTTTATGACTGAAAGATAATTGAGTCTTGAGTCAAGTAAATCTTAAAATTGACGCGTTAAAGATATAATCTAAATCCAAATTGCATTATTATTAATCGATTTCTAGTAGGAAATTGTGACTTTGTGCGTGTAGGGCGTTAGATCAGGTGTTCTCAATTTTTGGGGATGTTGAATTGAGAGAAGGTGGATGGCGTAATAAGGAATTCCATTTAAATCTGTTCAGCCTGTGGAGGTTAGCGTTCATAAATGAGTAGATAAAAGCTGTTTACGATGTAATTTCAATGATTAGGTACTTATCTGATTTTTCTGTTGGTCGTATGATCGAGTCATGATGAAATTAATTTAAGTTTTATTTTTTTGTTAGCTTTTGTGCGTAGATTAGTATACAAAAATGAGCAGTTAGGAGTTTGGTAGGAACCTAGTTGTCTATATTCGGTTTTAATTCATTTAAGATTCAAAACCGTGGTTAATAAAATCTCTTCTTCACGTTAGGGTTTAATTTTTGAAAGGTATTTTTGTGTTTCATCAGTTGTTTGTTGCTTCGTTCAGTTGGATACATAATCCCATTAAGTTTAACAGTATTTACATTTATTTAAAATATTGGAGAGAAGCCGAGCAAAGCACTTTACAACGAAGTATAGTTCGTAACACCTGGGATAAACTAAAGCAACCGTCAATGTTAGGTCATTTTTTACAAATAATAGGACAAGTGCGTATGCTAAAATTCAAATTCCATAATTTCAGTTCGTTATAGATGTTATGAAACATTTCCCAGGAATATTCAGAGGCTTCGGTCTTTAGCAAAAGTAAATACAGTTTTGGAGACTGCGGAGTTTTCGAGGAATTTTGACGACATAAGCAACTAATAACGTGACAGGGGCTAAAAGCAGAGTAACTTCAAGTGCCTCAAAATTACCCGGACAAACCCCAGTCTTGAAAAGTTTGAATACTGCTACTGGCACCACTATTTTTAAGACCTATAACTCTGTGTTGTACTCTTGCAAATAAACCTTTCTTTCTTTCTTTTTCTTACTATTCATTAACGAGCTGACAGAAAATATTAGATATTAGCAATATTTTCGGGAATTAAAGTTTAAATCCTGTAATTGTAATTTTACTGACTCGATGGTTCAGTGGTTGGTGGTCCTGACTGCTGATCCGGGAGTCGTGGTTTCCGTCTCCGCCCAGGGCGGATATTTCTGTGATGAGCGGATTTGTTTGCTCTGTGCCTGGTATCGTATCTATAGGTATATGTATGTGTTTGAGCGTATATGTGTATCAGTCTATAACTTGGAGGTAATGTAAAAAATAAAACAAAGGTATTAAAGGTAATGTTTGAGGTAACGGTTATTGGAGGTAATATAATTTTGGTAATCGGGTTGAACATTGGTTTGAGGTAATATAATTTGGAGGTAATGTATAATGGAAGGTAATGTTTACTGAAGGTAATGTAGTTCAAAAGTATTATTTAATTGCTAAAGCGAGGTACAATTGGATTATGCATTGACTTGGTAAGTTGTGAACTGACCTTGGGTAAGGAGAAAGTCAGTTATAGCGTAAATGCAACGAACGAGCCATGGTTAGCATTAGAATCTTCCTCAAAATACATTAAACCTTTTCTATATACAAAGAAAAAAAAAATATATTATTATATAATAAAAATAAATGAACTAAATATTATATTCCCCACTTTAGGATTTTGGATTCACTCTAAACCATGTTGATTGTTGAACGGACGGGACACTGTCGGTGGTGTTGACAATATTTTAATATCAATAGATTGACAATCCATCATTTATTTACCTTCAGCCGATCATTACAATCACTGCACTCTCAATGTGATGTCAATATTCCGTCAATACTTGGAGATGTTGTCGATATTATTGGTGGTGTCTGGTCCGCTTTACACAAACGTTGGAATGGTTTATTGTAGATCATTGAGCTGGAAGGAAACAGAATCTGTCAAAATAAATCTTGACTGTTGTAAATCTTAGCTGATGTAGAAACGGACCGATAAGTTGTGGCGAATGAGGTGTGGTTTTGAACTCTGGGAATTGGTAATCGTGAATATTGAACTGGCCAGAGGTTTGGAATTGTTGACCATCCAAGTATGAAAGAATCCAGAGTGTAGATTGAAGGTTTGTCAATGAATCCTGATGAGCTCCTGAATGGCAGTGAAGGAGGGTTGGCAAATATCAGACATGGTCAGCCTTTTGGTATACGCCTCCAGTCTATTTTGTTCACTAGCCTGGCAACAACATTGAATAAAATACTATTTTACTTATTAACTATATTTTGTTGTGTTATGGCTAATACTCCACAAGAAGCTGAGACTCTGACTGAATACACTCTACATGCGCCAGGTATGATTATCTCGTGACTTGGGGGAAGTGCTGTTTAAGGGCCCGGTTAATTATCAGAGTAACATAATTCTTGCCTACTATGTGGAACAGCGGAGGGTTTCCTGTGGGAGCGGCTAGAATGGACAAATAACTAATTACGCTAAGTCAGAAGACGTTCTGGCGCGACAGAATTTGGACATCTAGCTGTAACTCTGGCTCACAACCACGATCTCCCACCTTGGACTCCTGATGCTGGCAGACATTGGTGCTTTTACATTCTGACTGGGCTCGCATTACGCGCTCCTAACAACGCACGGGATATGAAATGCCAGGTTTAAACACACACACGCGTAGGGTCGCAAGTATTTTCCACCTAGTCGAAGCTAATTTTCAGTTGCATGGTTAATGGTCTCACAAACCAAGACTTTGTAACTTTTAAATTACTAGAAAAGTGGAAGATGCTTTCTGGAGGAATATGCTAGCAGGAAAAATTTATTGGGTTATGAAAATTTTCAGTTTTGGTATCTGCAAATTTTCAGGGGGTTGAATGTAACGAACCACCTTCGTTAGCTAAGTATTTATCGGTCAATTTTCAAAAAGAAACAGTAGAAAATATCCATATGATTATTACTATTATTTTCCTTATTTATTAGAATTAATTTGCTTAAAATGACTGTTCGAACCATTCGTGTTGAAAATCTGTACAGCAAATCAGGGTTGGATATTCACGGGGCGGTCGTCTTCTGCATGATGAGTCAGAATAGATGGAAGACTAGGCAGCCACGGACGGAAAGATGTCCATCTGTTTACTGGTTGAATCGGAGGGTATATAAGGGATTGATTTAGGATAGGCGAGTTTAGTCAACGTCGGTCGGTCAAAGCATGAGGAAATGCTGAAGGAGCGTCCTATGGTCCGTTCCATGGGATGTTGGAGTGGAGTAAGCAGCCTTGGAGATTACGAAGAGGAGGAGCGTATGCGGGCGAGGTACAGAGATTGGCGCATGGGTATGAGAGTTTTCTTTACTAAAGTGAGACCATTGGATTCAATTGAGGTATGCAAATCTTGTTCAGTTTATTGTAGATTTTAAACGTTTAGTTTTGTTTGGAAACCTTTAGATGTAAATAAGATTTTAATGGTCTGCACTCTTAAATTCGAATAACTTTCAAATATGGAGTTTATATTATTTGAAGGTTGATTATTTCTTCTTTACTGTATATCCACACTGGGTCTAGATTGCATTTCTCTATAACTCCTACATCACTCACGACTAAACAGTACTCTTACACTACTCTTTACAACACACTACAATACATTTACATTCAATTACACTATACGGGGAGCCTCTGGCAACCTTCACAGGGAAGTTGTGGTTTTGTGCGATTAACCTCTCCGAGGACACCAAGACGCAGCTTCCTTACAGACTTACGTGGATTATTGAAGGACAATATCCTTCGACGTACCACTTACACACTTATACTCCACTTAACATTCATCACTTTTCCCATAAATTCTAAGCTATAATTTTACTTCAATATTTAGTATAATATTTTGTATGTTACCTAAATTATAACTGAGGAAGATAGACCTGGTTGTGGACCTCCTGTGTTTTATTTCATTTTATTTTCTGTGTGAGTGATTTTCATATTTTTGTGTGTGATTTATTTGTTTTATTTGAATTTGGTAGGATTTGTTTCTTATTAAAACGGAGCGATTAGTTTGTGTAATATTAATTAGCTTAAGGGTATATTATGTCGAGTCAAGTTTAATTAGGGTATCGTATTGTTTGACGTGACAAGTAGTTACTAGGCATTACGTTCGGTTGTGATATTAGGGCATAAGTACGTAATGCACTTACTGCGAATAAAAAGGTAGATATAAGCGTTTCTTCCGATTTGTCTAACTGAACGAAGCAACAAATCGATAAAATGCGGTAGGGCGCATTAAGTCTTATAGGGTAGGTAGGACAGAGTCCCTGTTTGACCTGGAACCTTTTGTCCTGGAGGTGGGCTGATGATGGTGTTTCTTATATTATTCCAAATTCTAAAAGCCTAAAATATTCATTTAAGAGCATCGACTATCGAAGTGGTGGTTTATTTAATCTTTTGAAATTACAATATTTCTGGGGTTCCCTATACCATATTATTTATATTTAAGTATATATACACAAACGCGTTGCAATCCGTATTGCTAGCTTCATTTTGGATGCTTCCCGCATCAACTTTCATGAAGCTTATATTTTTAAACTTTACGCGATGGATGGTATTAGACTGGCCGAGGATGAGGGGAGGTTATGGTGGATCCTCCCGCAACCCTTTAAGGGTTGCGGCTTTCATAGTGATGTGTAGATCTATAGTCTATACATTGCTCGCATAATTTAATAAATTTACAAATGAATTTATAGACTTAAAGCTTCATGAGAGTTTCATAACGCCCTAAATTATGTCCTGTCTCTACGTTTTCTTGTACTTTATTTGCTTGAGTTAAACTTAATAATTTCTGCTCATTAGATTAGTTAGAACAAATAAGTAGGGCCTCTTTCGTAGCAAATAATTGCCTAATTAAATATTTCCCTAAGCCTTTCATAATTCAGTCACTATCAACACTCTAAAAGATTCTGGGTTACTTTAATTTCGACGTGGGGTTCCCACTAGATGATCTGGCCAAACGTTTCATTTAATAGTTAGTTTTAAGTTTATTTGTATTTATGTATATATTTTTATTTACGTCTCTTTTACTTTGCATTGGCGAGGGGAGGATCGTTACAGTTTTCGAAATATTAAGCTTTAAAGTGAAAATTTTTGTTAAGTCATGTGTGTTCCCCCTCTGCCAGCTAAACGGTTGTTTCTAGAAATGTGAAAAAAATCACAACAGTAGTTGTTACAAAACTACCCCCAATGATTCAAACCGCGGGGACTGTGAATAATTTTAAATTTTGAGCACTTGTTCTTTTTGCTGCATCAGTTCATTTTATTTATTTATTTTACAATTTATTGCGCGCACATAATAGACATAATACACAGGCTTAACATAAAATATACACAAAGGGTGCAGCTTATTTCTAGTAGAAATTTCTTCCAGCAGACCCGGGTTAAGGAGAAATTGTAGCTGAGATGGCAGAACAGCATGTACACAAATATTATTATATACATAGTTCATTGATATATATATATCAATATATAACACATATATACTATATACATGGCTTATCAACCTCACGAAGACAAATAGAGATAGTGCTTCCTAAGTTTGTTTTTAAAGGAGAAGATGCTTTCGCTGTCACGGATTTCATGAGGAAGAGAATTCCACAACCTGACGGCATGAACGGAAAAGGAGTAGGAGTAGAAATCGGTGCAATGGGAGGGAAAGTTCAGTAGGGATTTAAGGTGGGATCGGGATTGTTGATCTGGCTGGCGCATTCAAGAAAAACGTTCGTGCAGATAACTAGGAATAGAGGGTTTGTGAAGGATATTGAAAAGAAGATACAGGATGTGGGAGTTACGGCGCAAGCGAATGGGAAGCCAATTGAGCTGGGCACGGAACTGGGAGATGTGGTCAAACTTACGTAAACCAAAGATAAAACGAATGCACAAGTTCTGTAAGCCCTCTAGCTTGCGGTGATAACTAAATAACACGAGTCAGCATAATCGAGAAGGGGAAGAAGTAACGTTTGAGCAAGAGATATTTTAGTATTTAAGGGCAGAAACCATTGAAGACGTTTAAGAACGTGACAGGAGTAGTGGAGTTTCCTGCTGATCTCGTTGATGTGGGCGGTCCAAGAAAGTTTGGAGTCAAAGATGACCCCTAGATTTTTTGCGGTGCCAGTGTAGGGAATTACAGTACATAACGGCTGGAAGCGTAGCAAATTCAATTTGGTTCAACATATATGTAGGTACTCCCAATAATCATAGCCTGTGATTTTTTGGGATTCACCAAAAGGCCATATGACTTTGCCCAATCGCAAATGCACTGAACGTTTCGGAGAAATCGTCTATCGAGTTTCTTCAAAAATATCGATATGTTATTTAAAATTTTCCAACTCTAGCGATCATCTGGTCCCTTAAAAATGAAACGCGGCAAACGCGCCAATCACAGTGCAGCGGCATATGAACGCAGCCTATCATAGCGCGGCTATCCATACCCTATCATGAACTGACAGATGAATACAATAGTGCTGTGGTTCTTACATTGTCGATAATCTTATTTATGATTAAAAATAATTAGTTTTTGTAACATTCTTATTTAATGTTTTTAGGGTTCCGTAGCCAAATGGCAAAAAACGGAACCCTTATGGATTCGTCATGACTCATGTCTGTCTGTCTGTCTGTCTGTCCGTCCGTATGTAACAGCCATTTTTTTCCGAAACTATAAGAACTATACTGTTGAAACTTGGTAAGTAGATGTATTCTGTGAACGCATTAAAATTTTTACACAAAAATAGAAAAAAAAACCAATAAATTTTGGGGGTTCCCCATACTTAGAACTGAAACTCAAAAATTTTTTTTTCATCAAACCTATACGTGTGGGATATTTATGGATAGGTCTTCAAAAATGATATTAAGGTTTCTAATATCATTTTTTTCTAAACCGAATAGTTTGCGCGAGAGACACTTCCAAAGTGGTAAAATGTGTGTCCCTGTAACTTCTAAAATAAGAGAATGATAAAATTAGAAAAAATATATGATGTACAGTCACGTGCACCTAAAAGTATACCCCTAAGTAGTGCCATCTAGCGAACCACAAAATTAATAAATAAAGCATGCATAATGGCATGGCTGCTGGCATAATGCTGCTGGCCACTATTAGTCTATTTCCTGATAAGTATCCAGGCATATTCGAGCAACTATAGTTTAAATTTGTCAATCACTACCATGGCTGTCTTGGTCTACTGGCTGTGGCGGTCGGCCAGTCGCACACTGCACTGCATTGAATTGACGAAAACGCGGGTTCAAATCCCTCGTAATAATATAAACATTTTTTATTTTATTTTTATTTGTTAGATTGACTAGACATTCAACATCGCTGACATATACATTGACAACAGCTATCCCGATCGCCCAAAGAATACTTTGCGGCGATTATGACGCACTGGATCCACTGCATATTGTGTTACTTTGAATTTGTGAGTAGACAAAAATAACTGGGATATTTTCTTAACTCCTAGCAACTTCACATTCATATTGGCTGTTGTTATGTCAACTGTGATTTATGTGTAACTATTATGTCATGTGTGGATTTACCTGCACTTATTTATTATGGCTGGAACGAGCTCAACGTTCTATAATCAAAGTTGCTCACAAAAAGCCATATCGCTACTCCACTGAGCTCCTGTTTAAAGAGTGTAAATACCTTACAGTCCGGCAGCTCTTCATAATACAAACAATTCTTAAATTTCATAAAACATCCCTCCCCAATATTGTAACTTCTCGCTCTCAACGTCATAGAAAATGGGAGATCCCAAGGACACGAACTGACTTTGCACAAAGAAATTACAAATATCTCGGTCCTTTCCTTTACAGTAAATTAGACAAAGAACTGAAGCTCGTGTCTCCTTCAGCAGGGGACAACGGTACCAAGTTATTGGAGTCCCTGACACGGCTTTGCAATTTCTTGCTCAGGGGTAACCTTCATAAGGATGTCTGCCCGTTCCTTTACGGAGCTAATCTCTGCGCCCTCCTCAAAAAAGACGGAGGCATACGGCCCATTCGTGCGGATGGTGGCGTATCGGGAGCCGGGTCGTTCCCTTCCCTCAAATATGGTTGAGGGGAGCGATGGCTGACTCTCGCGTTATACTCGTGATCGGGTGCTGTCCGTGTGAACTGGCCTGCTCTTGTCATTGGTTTTTTGGAATTTGTTAGTCATTAGCTACAAACAATTTTTACTTTTATCTCTTTTGAATCCTTTCTTTATTCTTATTTTTGTATATTTTATTTACAGACATGACATTGTATAATTCATTTATTGATCTAGCATTAAGATGTAATAGAATATAAGACTTAAAAAAAAATGTGTTGGAGGGAGTTTCTTTAGGGCCCGCCGTTTCTTCTCACTCCGCAAACACTTCCCGAAACGGTGGGTATACGAGTTCCGAGTGGTAGGAACCTCGTATTAGGTAGATAAAAGAATGACGTTCGAAAAGTGTACACTGCTACCTACTTCGAATAAAAAATATTTTCATTTTCATTTTCATTCATTTTCATTTTCATTTTCATTTTCATTTTCATTTTCATTTTCATTGCGGTAGGCAGCACATTGCGGCGTCTTGTGGCGAAGCTGGGATGTAGGGCTGTAAGAAGCGATATGTCCTCATATCTACAGCCTCATCAGGTAGGCTTTGCCACTACCCTGGGATGTGAGGCGGCCATACACGCTACGAGGACTTTTGCACTGGACCCGTCGCAGTCGGATAGTGTTATAGTGAAAATAGACCTCAAAAATGCATTCAATAGCATGGAGAGGGATACCCTGTTGACAGAGGCGAAAGAGATGATCCCAGCACTATACCCGTTCCTCCATCAGTGCTACTCATCGGGCACCAATTTGATCTACGGTGACGTATGCTTACTGTCGCAGGTGGGAGCCCAGCAAGGTGATCCCCTGGGCCCCCTAATCTTTAGCCTAGCTATCCACAAGGCAATAAAATCACTGCAGTCGCCGTTGAATGTCTGGTACCTTGATGATGGGACGGTTGGGGGGTCACCGGATGTCGTAGCTCGTGACTTGCAGTTGCTCTTCAGGAGCCTGTCAGAGATGGGACTCGTGGTCAACCCGAGCAAATGCGAGTTGTACTGCTGCAGTAGCACAGCGGCAATACATACGCCCATTTTTGAGGCTCTTATGCCAAGAGTGCAACGGATTGACCAAGGCTCATTTATGCTCCTAGGCGCGCCAGTTTTTCCGGAGGCGGTTTCTGCAGTGCTGGAGGCTAAGAGAGAGATGCTCGTCCGGGCACATAGTCATTTACAGCATCTGTCAGCGCACACTGCACTTGTCCTCCTAAGGAGCTGCCTCTCCATGCCCAAGCTTACTTACACAGTCCGCACGGCACCTACTTGGCGGTTTTCAGACGAGGTCAAACTCCTGGATGACACAATTAGGGGGACACTGGAGAAGATCCTAAATGTGGGCCTCCATGATGGCCAGTGGGATCAGGCCTCTTTGCCGGTCCGGCTGGGAGGTTTAGGGGTCAGGCGAGTGCAGGATACTGGACTGTCCGCTTTCTTGGCCTCGTCGCATGGAGTTTCAACACTCGTCGCTGCTATTCTTCCCTCTTATGGCGGCAGTATTGAGATTCCGTTCCGTGGCGAGGCCCTAACGGTATGGTCTACGGCGCATCCCTCCCTTACACCCCCAGCGGAAAAACTTGACTCGCAAAGAAGCTGGGATGACGTTCACTCGAAAAGCGTCCTAGAAGGCTTGGTCACACGGTCAACCGGGGCCGATTTGGCGCGCATGGGGGCTGTCTCCAAACGTGAGTCAGGAGCGTGGCTGCACGCATTGCCGTCGCCCCAGCTCGGGACCTTACTGGATAATGACACCCTAAGGGTGGCCGTCGGGCTCAGGCTTGGATGTAAGATTTGTGAGCCACACCAGTGCAAATGTGGGGTGGCGGTGGATTGTAGCGGGCGACACGGTCTCAGTTGTGCTAAAAGCGCGGGCAGGTTTCCTCGCCATCACGCGTTAAATGAGATCGTGCGTCGCGCCCTGGTGTCTGCCAACATCCCCAGTATACTGGAGCCCCCAGGTTTAAGCCGGAGTGACGGCAAGAAGCCAGACGGCCTCACCTTGATACCGTGGGCGAAAGGTAGGTCCCTTATATGGGATGTCACATGTTCGTGCACGTACGCCGCCTCCAACCTCAGCCGGACTGTTCGGACGGTGGGAGCGGCCGCGGAGGCACGAGCAAAGTTTAAACATTCCAAATATGCGGAGTTGAAACCGGCGTACGAGTTTGTGCCGCTCTCCGTGGAGACCTCGGGTGTGTGGGGTGAGGAGGCCAAAACATTTGTGAGGGAGCTGGGGAGGAGGTTGCGCGAGAATACGGGAGACCCCCGCGCCGAGTCGTACCTGGTGCAACGCATCGCACTGGCCATCCAGCGTGGAAACGCGGCCAGCGTAATGGGTACGTTCCCACCAGGTGCGACTTGGGGCGGGCTTTTAGATAAGTAAGTTTGACGACTCCATAAATTGGATTATTATTTTTATCTTAAAATGTTTTAAAATTATAATCATGTGAAATATTAAAATAAAACCATAGACTTGATATAAGAACTGAATATCTTCAACGACAGCAGGCATCAATGTAAGCGTAAAGTTAAAAATTACCTCCTTAACTTAAACTACATGGAGACGGAACATATCATGGCTAAGCAACATTAAACTTGAAAATATTCAGTCTCTCTAAATACACGCTCGTGCTCGTAAAAATATATCTTTTTCACACACACACACACACACACACACACACACACACACACACACACACACACACACACACACACTCGCATACACTCGCATACACTCACACACTCGCATACACTCACATACATACATTCACACACTCACACCACTCACTCTTTTTACTGTAATACGACCTTAACACAACCTTTAAGGTGGAATAATAAATGAACTGTTCTAGGATAATTAATTTTTGTGTACTTTATGGCGGAAGAGACTGATATCTACAATACAGGGCATCCTAGTGTGGATATCAGGGCTCAAATTGTTTTTGTATCAAAAAAATTTGTTGCAATTGAAATATGAATTTGGGCTACTCTGACCACTTCGCGCTCGGCGAAGTGGCAGGAGCTACTCCAGCAGAAGCACAGTCGGCTGGAGATCAGTGCGACGAGGAGAGAAAGCGTCGGACAATCCGGGCATTGTCGAGGAGGACTGCCTTTTGCATAGCCGCTATTATCGGTCTGCCTCGAAGTCCCAACCACCTAAGGTTACGATCCAGGTCAGTGGGGATCAAACCATTAACGGACAGGACTACAGGAATGATTTCAGAGGATTGCACTTACCACACATCCGTAACCTCGTGCGCCAGGTTAAGGTACCGTAACCTCTTGTCGGCATCGGCTTGCACGAGGTTTTCGTCGTGTGGAATAGTGATATCCACCAAAAACACCCTTGCCGCGCCCGATCCATTAACACGATATCAGTTTGTTATGATCAACAGACCTATCCGTGATGATGTCTCGGTCCCTGTAGAGCTTGGCGCGGTCGTTTTCGAGAACCGACTCCGGCGTATACTTGTAATATGGCAACCGCCGAGCTATGAAGCCATACTTTAGAGCGATCTCTTGATGCAGGATCCTGGCTGCTTGGTTACGTCTGTGCAGATACTCAGTGTTACAAAGAATCGAACAACCGGAGGTTATATGGCGCAGGATTTCACCTGGCTCACGGTACAACCGACATACGTCCAAGGTACCGTCTTTCATTATGAACCTCCTGTAGTTGTTCGTCTTTATAACCTGATCCTGTATTGCACAGACAAAACCCTCGGTCTCCGCAAAGAGGTCTCCGAAGCGCAACCTTCTGTCTACGAAGGACTTGTAGAAAGCCTTAAAGAACCTTCCGTGCAGCTCTTTCTCTTTCCAAATGGCTTCTCGCTCAACAGTGCTAAGTACAGCCGGCGCTTGCCAGTTCTCTTGGGCCATGGATAAAGAGGTTAGTCCTTTATCACATACTATGACAACTCTATGCAAATCTCTGTCGACTTTCGCCAGGAAATAGCTTCGGAGGCTGCATATTTCACGGTTGTGCATTTGTTTTGCACATAGAAGGCCACGACCGCCATTCTTCCGCGGAATATACAGCCTCATCACTGACGACCTCGGATGATGCATCCTGTGGAGTGTCATAGTAATGCGGACCTTCCGATCCAGGGCATCCAATACAGTCTGTGTCCATCTGAGAATGCCGAAGGTGTACAGAAGAACGGGGATGACCCAAGCATTGATTGCACGTATCTTGTTAACGCCCGACAAATAGCTATTAAAAACTTTTGTCAGGCGTTCCCAAAACACGTCACATACTGCCTGTTTCACCTCCGTTTCGTTCACACCAATGCTCTGCAACATACCCAGATACCGGTATGTCTCAGTCTCAGAGAGGGTACGAATATTCATGGAGTCACTCACTATTGACTCCATTCGAATGCACCACCCTACCTCTCTCTACATGAAGGATCGCACACTTATCCACCCCTAGCTCCGCAAAGAGGTCCGCATGTTGATGGACCTGCTGAAATTGCAAGTAATTCTCAACAGCTCCTCCAACCGTGTTGCATTTGGGGCGAACAGCTTGAGACCATCCATGTACAAAAGGTGGGTCATGCGTAAGCCCCCTCTCTGAAACTGTCCCTGATTTCTCGAGCAAAAAGCTGAGTGGATTCAGAGACAGGCAAAACCAAAGTGGACTCAGACAGTCCGGTCTTCCGCATTCGACAACCGCTGACCATGGAGACTAAGGATCGTACTCCATTGCCCCATACATGTACCGAGGAAGTCTCTAACTGTACTATCAATCTTGTACAGCTCGAGAACTCTCATTAACCATGAATGGGGAACCGAGTCAAAAGCCTTCTTGTAATCAATCCAGGCAGCGGAGAAATTGCGTCGATTGCGGTTCACCAATTTGCCCACGACCGTGTCAATCAGGAGCAGCTCCTTCGTACCGCGACTCCCGCCCCTACATGCATTCTGAGTTACCGCCATGATGTTATTTGCCTCTATGAAGGCGTCTATCTTGGCCTTCAGAATGGATGTTAGTGTCTTATATGTTGTAGAAAGACACTTAATGGGGCGGTACTGACTAGGGTCAGCGGTATTGCTCGACTTAGGAGCTAAATGAGTGATCCCAGTTGTCAAGAAGTTTGGAACCTGACACTGCTCGAGTGCTTGCTGGAATTGGCTGGCTAAGGTCTCGTGACTAGCATTGAACCCCTTGAGCCAATAGTGGTGCAGTCCGTCGCTTCCTGGGGTTTTCCAGTTCGGAGCTTTACGGACCGCTTGCGACACATCATCGGCACTAATGGTCACGGGGTTCATAGGTTCGATGCTATCACACGCCTCCTCCAGCTCAGCCATCCACCGCTCCTCGTTGTGTTGAACGGGCCCAGACCACAGGTTACGCCAAAAGGCCACCATTCCCTCATGATCTGGGCTTTCGCCATTGTTCAACACAGCAGGTTGGTCCAACGATCTATAGAACTTCTTCTGATCACTCATGAAGAGGCGATTCTGGCGAAACCGGCCTACTCGCTCCGAGTATCGCCGAATTCGATTTGCCCACGCAGCTATCCGTTGCTTCAGGTCATCGATGCGCTCTGTAACTAATCGCATTGCGTGGCGTCCTGCAGGATCAAAGTCTGATCCAGCAAATGCGAGCCTAACAAAGCGCATCACTCGGGGCCTGGTATTGCCCGAACTGAAAGCAATCAGTTTGCCAATGAGGACCCTTGCCTTGGTGATACGACGCTCAATCCTTTTTTGCCAAGCCGGTTTTCCCCGCGGAGCGGAGGTGCGAGCCAGTTCTGGCATTTTAGCACCAACAAATCGGCAGACCGCCACTGCAGCGCCAAAAAGGATTGAATTTGTATCACCAAGGTCGCTGCTACACGCCAAATATTCTGGCAGCATGCGATTTACGGCCTCAATGACATCCCGATTCCGGATGCTAAGGGGCAATCGCGGAAGCCGCGGCCTCTCCTCAAGAAGCAACGTGATTCCTGAATCGCCTCCTCAAGTGTGCTCCTGATTTGCTCTAATTCCTGGGAAATCGTTTCAGTCTCAACATCCTCACCTGGTAATTGTGAAGGGTTATTAGGTGGTTCAACCACTTGCGGCACATGCGCCGATAAACGCCGCGACCCATTTAATGAGGATCTTGAGACCGGAACGACTTCGCGTCGTAGTCCTTCCGCGCTAAAGATGTTTGAGCGCAAAATATACCGAACTCGGTCCGAGAGGTTTTGCTCCGAGACAGACAATGCGGGCTCCAAGCGCAAAAACTCTTGATGCATCCTCACTTGATACCCCGTCCGACGAGTTTCTCCCCCCGTCGCACTGTAGTACGCTCGCATGAGGTTCTCATTTTGCGACCTAGACTATCTTATGCGGCGTACTCCACCAGCGGCGGGCGCCGCTTGCTGGGCCTGTGGAGACCCTGCCGACGCCAAGCCCACTGGTGGCGATGATGGAAGTGACCGGCCAGGTGTTCGGGCCGGTCGTGATGCGCCAACTCGCATGCTGCCGCGCCTGGCATTAGCGCGGCCAGACGCGCCCCGGCGGCCCCCGGGCAGCGACCCTATGCGACCTTCATTATTGTTGCTTTCCATCATCTTTTTACGCTTGACCGTTATGGACCCCTTTATTTTTGTACCCGGGGTCAAATTGGAATTCGGCACGGTCAACACCGAGTCCAGGGGGTACTGACTAATTACACTGATGAAGAGGCTGCGCTGTCACTGCAGCCTCTACATCAGTGGCGATGGGGTCGTCACATCCCTACGCATTTATTATTATTATTATTATTGTCAATAATGCCGTAGTTACTCGTATCAAGTGTATTGAAAGCGATATTAATTTATTATATTAGAACCGAATAAAACTATAAGTGACGCCGAGATGTTTATTTAACTGTAAGTATTTTAAGCATAGTTTTGTCAATAATTCATAATTGAGTTTATGAGTTTATATTATTTATAAAAATTAACGTTATCTATTTTTTTCCAGACAGAAACCATTAGATTATGGATCATGTGTTATGAAGACACTAGAGATTTACAGCCTATACAACCATGCCCAGCCCCAGTGATGTTTACCGCTCAGTCTGCACGTCACGTCAGCGGGAGAGCGTGGGCAGTCACACGGCTAATCCTTTCTTAGAGACCAAAGAACACTTGTAAGAGACTAAGACGAATGCTGGTGCACACGTAGAGATAGGTTTTTGCCCGGGCATTTATGGGCATTTTGAGTAAATGCCCAATATACGTCCTTTTAAGCCCAATAAATAGCCGAACACAGGGCATTTATTTTAGTGAAATTTAATTTCATTTCATATTATTTCATTTCATTTCATTTGATACACTTTAACACCCTTAATTCATTAGGGGTAGTTTTGTAACATCCTGTATAACGAAGTTAAAAGGAAAACTATCACAGCTAAGTAGGCTTTACAAGTTAACGAGTACCTAGTAGTCAATTTTGTAAAACGGGACGTTTTCCCCTTGAAGCATCGTCCGTCGAAGTACTACGGAAGTTTACGGAACTCTACACTGTGCGTGGCCCGACACGCACTTGACCGCTTTTTAGGGTTCCGTAGCCAAATGGCAAAAAACGGAACCCTTATGGATTCGTCATGTCTGTCTGTCTGTCTGTCCGTCCGTATGTCACAGCCACTTTTTTCCGAAACCATAAGAACTATACTGTTGAAACTTGGTAAGTAGATGTATTCTGTGAACCGCATTAAGATTTTTACACGAAAATAGAAAAAAGCAATAAATTTTTGGGGTTCCCCATACTTAGAACTGAAACACAAAATAAATATTTTTATCAAACCCATACGTGTGGGGTATTTATGGATAGGTCTTCAAAAATGATATCGAGGTTTCTAATATAACTTTTTTCTAAACTGAATAGTTTGCGCGAGAGACACTTCCAAAGTGGTAAAATGTGTGTCCCCCCCCCTGTAACTTCTAAAATAAGAGAATGATAAAACTAAAAAAAATATATGATGTACATTACCATGCAAACTTCCACCGAAAATTGGTTTGAACGAGATCTAGTAAGTAGTTTTTTTTAATACGTCATAAATCGTAAACCGCAATTTACCTACAACGAACTACAAGAACTTTTATATTATGTTACTTGCTGCTACGGAACCCTTCATGGGCGAGTCCGACTCGCACTTGGCCGCTTTTTTTTATTAATTAACATAGTACTTTGGCTATGTTGCGGTGCTCTGTTTGTTACTGAAAATTTAATCCCACCAAAAACATACTGTAAAAAAGCGGCCAAGTGCGAGTCGGACTCGCCCATGAAGGGTTCCGTAGCAGCAAGTAACATAATATAAAAGTTTTGTTGTAACTTGAATGAAAGGTAAATTGCGGTTTACGATTAATGACGTAATAAAAAAAATACTACTTACTAGATATCGTTCAAACCAATTTTCGATGGAAGTTTGCATGGTAATGTACATCATATATTTTTTTTAGTTTTATCATTCTCTTAGTTTAGAAGTTACGGGGGGGGACACACACATTTTACAACTTTGGAAGTGTCTCTCGCGCAAACTATTCAGTTTAGAAGAAAATGATATTAGAAACCTCAATATTATTTTTGAAGAACTATCCATACATACCCCACACGTATGGGTTTGATGAAAAAAAAATTTTTGAGTTTCAGTTCTAAGTATTGGGAGCCCCCAAAATTTATGGTTTTTTTTCTATTTTTGTGTAAAAATCTTAATGCGGTTCACAAAATACATCTACTTACCAAGTTTCAACAGTATAGTTCTTATAGTTTCGGAAAAAAGTGGCTGTGACATACGGACAGACAGACAGACAGACAGACAGACATGACGAATCCATAAGGGTTCCGTTTTTTGCCATTTGGCTACGGAACCCTAAAAATGGGCCAAGGTAATGGTACAGATTAGATAATAGTACTGGACTACTACGCCGCTTGAAAAAGTAGTAAGATCTGATGAGGAGCCAAGAGTAAGGGATTGTTATATTAAAGAAAGCAAACGATTTTCACTAAATAACCTGTTTTATTTTATATTATAAGTAATAATTCATATGTAGTTTACTAATTCCAAGTTGTAAGAGTAACTGAACCTACAATTATTTATTTATAAAAAATATCAGAGTCATCTATTTATTCTAAAATATTAGGCTTATCATGTCACTTGGCCGATAAACATTTGGTTATTGTTGCTAATATATCTGTAATATGCACAATATATACAATCATTTCTTTGAAAATTACTTATTTTTGTACGAACACTTTACGGGTTCCGAAGACGACCCTGGCTACGGTATCAGATCAGCACATTGTTCAATATTTTTGTGTCTATATACTATACAATCTGGCCCAAACCCGGCGTGTCTGCCGTAATACGTTGAGGAGTTCCACTTTGAGAAGACGACCCTAGTTGCAGTATCAGAGCATGGTTCATTATTTTGATGTCTATGTACTGTGCAATCTAGCTCAAACCCGGCGTGTCTGCCATAAGCCACTGAAGTATTCCATTTTCAGGACACGACCCTGTTTGCAGCATCACGTCAGCTCATGGTTCATTATTTTTGTGTCGATGTACTGTACAATCTAGCCTAAACCCGGCGCGTCTGCCGTAAGCCAATGAAATATTCCATTTTGAGGAGACGACCCTATCTGCAGCATCAGGTCAGCTCATGGTTCATTATTTTTGTGTCAATGTACTGTAAAATCTAGCCCAAACCTGGCGTGTCTGCTGTAAGCCGTTGAGGAGTTCCACTTTGAGAAGACAACCCTGGCTGCAGCATCAGATTAGCTCATAGATAATTATTTTTGTGTTTATATACCATACAATCTAGCTCAAACCCTGCGTATCTGCCGTAAGCCGTTGAGGAGTTCTACTTTAAGAAGACGACTCTGGCTGCAGCATCAGGTCAGATCATAGTTCATTATTTTTATATCAATGTATTGTAAAATCTAGCCCAAACCCGCCGTGTCTGCCGTAAGCCGTTGAGGAGTTCCACTTTGAGGAGACGACCCTGGCTGCAGGATCAGGTCAGCTTATAGTTCATTATTTTTGTGTTAATTAACTGTACAATACTGCCCAAACCTGGCGTGTCTGCCGTAAGCCGTTGAGGAGTTTCACTTTGAGGAGGCGATCCTGGCTGCAGAATCATATCAGCTCATAGTTCATTATTTTTGTGTCTATGTACTGTACAATCAAGCCCAAACCCGCCGTGTCATCCGTAAGCTGTTGAGGAGTTCCTATTTAAGGAGACAACCCTGGCTGTAGCATCAGATCACCTCATGGTTCATTATTTTTGTGGCTACGTACTGTACAATCTAGTCCAAGCTCGGCGTGACTGCCGTAAGCCGTTGAGGAGTTCCACTTTGAGGAGACGACACTGGCTGCAACATCGCATCAACTCTTAGTTAATTATTTTTTGTGTATGTACTGTACAATCTAGCCCAAACCCGGCGTGTCTGCCGTAAGCCGTTGAGGAGTTCTACTTTGAGGAGACGACCCTGGCTGTCGCATCAGGTCAGCTCATAATTCATTATTTTTGTGTTGATGTACTGTACAGTCTAGCCCAAACCTGGTGTGTCTGACATAAGCCGTTGAGGAGTTCGACTTTAAGTAGAAGACCCTGGCTGCAGCATCAAATCAGCTCATAGTTTGATATTTGTGAATGTATTTACTGTATAATCTAGCCCAAACCCGGCATGTCTGCAGTAAGCCGTTGAGGAGTTCCACTTTGAGGAGACGACGCTGGCTGCAGCATCAGATCAGCTCATAGTTCATTATTTTTGTGTCTATGTACTGTACAATCAAGTACAAGCCCGGCGTGTCTGCCGTAAGCCACTGAGGAATTCCACTTTGAGGAGACGACCCTGGCTGCAGCATCAGATCAGCTCAGGGTTTATTATTTTTGTGGTTATATACTGTACAATCAAGTACAAGCCCGGCGTGTCGGCCATAAACCGCTGAGGAGTTCTACTTTGAGGAGACGACCCTGGCTGCAGCATCAGATCAGCTCAGGATTTATTATTTTCGTGGCTATGTACTGTACAATCAAGTACAAGCCCGGCGTGTCTGCCGTAAACCGTTGAGGAATTCCACTTTGAGGAGACGACCCTGGCTGCAGCATCAGATCAGTTCAGGGTTCATTATTTTCATGGCTATGTACTGTACAATCAAGTCCAAACCCGGCGTGTCTGCCCTAAGCCGTTGAGGAGTTCTACTTTGAGGAGACCACCCTGGCTACAGCATCAGGTCAGCTCGTATTTCATTATTTTTGTGTCTATGTACTGTACAATCTTAGTCTAAAGCCGGCGTGTTTGGCTTAAGTCTTTTGAGGAGTTTTACATTGAGGAGACGACCCTGACTGCAGCATCAGGTCATTAATACAGAACGATAGCACTCACGGTCATAAACCAGCCACAATATTTCGTTTCCTATTGATGGATACTCTATTTACTACCCTACTATTTATTATTCGTTTCGTAAGCGCGTTTTAAATTACTTGTGGTGTCATCTATTAGTACACCAATGCATAGTGAGAATTTTTTCTACTATCCATCTTTGTCGAAGTCACACATGAAAATAATGACATATTTCCCTGTATGTTAACATGTGGCCGTGGCGTAATGGTGCAGACAGTGGACGCGTAATCCAAACCGGTGTAGGTTCGAGTCGTGAGAACTCAACATGACAGAAATTTGTAATATCTACCATCTCTGGTTTCTAAGATACACGGGGCTTGAAAGTGCCCTGAGTTGCTTCGAGAAAAGTATGTTGCGTCGCGCTACCTTGGCCCGGGGGCACTCCCGCGCCCCCAGATAAAAATGTAGCTGGCGAAATAATGTATATTTAAGTATTTTATTTGACTTTCGTTTGAAAATTTTTAGTTTTTGATAGGGATCGCATCGCAGTCGCACAGTATGCGAGACGGTGAACGGTTGCGCCAGAAAGTGTAGCGTCAAGTAGCGCCAATAGCCGACTTAGCGAACGCTTGGCAGCCGCTTTTGCCTCGCGGGTTAAACACCTACAGTTGAAACGGCGGCGGCGGCCATTGTTGCAAGGATATTGTCAAACTACTATTGTTCACAAGAGAAATATATTTATCATATATTTATATATTTAAGTATTTAAGCATTTATCATATATTTAAGTATTTTTGTCAATTGTAACCAGTTCATAAGATTTTACGGCATCTTTTCAGTGTTATTATAAGGTCATGGGTTCGCCATAGTGATACCGTCTTATAATAACCCTACATTGAGTCGAATTTTTGGCAGAGTAGTCGTGCATTTTGACTGGTTGATTCTTTGTCATCCACTATTGGCACTGATAACGGACTAATCAGTGATCGTCTCACAGTCTAACAGCCTTGCACATCTAGTGAAATTATCTGTCGATTTCTATCCTTGCCTTATAATATCGTGGTGATAATTACAATTTCACTCTGAAATGAATTGCAGAAGCATCTAAACCTCATCAGATTTGTGAATACACACTCAAGGGGACAAATTGTAGTAGTAACAACATTATTTCGCGGAGGTTTTTCCTTCCTCCTGAAAAATGATTCTTTCCGCATATACGAGGTTTTCACTCTCAGGCGACGATACGTCGAAAAACATTCCCCTCCGCTTGCGCAGTCGTGTTAGGGTGAGATGGTATCAATTTAGTACCTATGCTCAGCTATTCATAATATTATTATAGGTCAGCTAATAGCAAGCAAAATGTTTTGCCCTTCGTTATAATTTATTATGGAGTTGCAGGTAAACTAATCATTATATAAACATGGCGAGAGGTACTTCCTAATTATATCGTATTGAACGAGGCTAGATCGAAACATGTGTCGTTTCCCGCGCCTCCAACAGCAAGCCCACTCGGTGTGTGCAACTACTGCTACTTACTGTTTAGAAAACATATCTCTGCGCCCGCCACGCTCACGGTTCAATCAAGCAAGCGAAGTGTGATGGTCTTGGTCAGCTTCAAGGCAGTTTCAAATAAATACGACGGCAGTACCATAAGAACACGAAACACTCCGGAACTCCGAGGATATGACGATCTACAAACACGACGCTCGCGCTCCGGCCCGCGGGCTGCGCACGCGTCTGTGACCACGAACCCAACGTCCGTCCGTCCCATTAAATAAAACAAGATTGAATTGAATATACAATTGAAATTAAATGACTTGATTTATTGTGTGTAGAACTCAGGTTACAGTTTTTAATCATATTGCATTATAAAACACGTACCTACACCAAATTCTGAATTTTCAGGCGTACACACATTTATACATATATTAAATTACGTTTTTATATAGGATGCTGTCAAAATATTTGCCAGGCCTCAAACTGGAGTCAGATTTTTGTGTCCCCTAGTGTGGGGAAAACTGCTCAGAATACAGATTAATGTTTGAGCTGGTAGATATTTAGAGCACCTTTTATAATTAGGAAAAATATAATCAGTAATAAATTACTAATTTGACTTGAACTATGACTTAGAAAAAAATACAGTGTTGTTATTTTATTTCAGAGATTCATTATGTTAACTATTATTTATTAAGTTTACCTAACAAAAACTAAAATTGGCTGTTATAAGTTAGGTTATGACAAACAAGTTACAATAGGAACAATCAATATCCTTAATTTTCATCAAAAATAGCGCAGAAATTAAATATCCATGCAAGGATATTTAAATATCTATTCAATATGATAAGATGAATTTAAAAAGTTTTTAAAGTTAAAAAAAAAAACTTTTTTTAAATCCACAATTGGTTCCTTTATCGTCGGTAGCAGCCTGCAGCCTGCAGGCTCAGTCAGCTGCTTGTGCAGTAAAACAGGCTTCTAATAGACATAGAAGTAGCGAGACTAGTACATTTAGCTATTACAAGTAGTTGGAGTAGATACAAATTGCAGCAGTAATGGATGAATTATTATGTAACTGGTTAAACTTCCCGTGCAATTAATTGTGAGAAATAAATAAATGAGTTCCAAGGTGCTGGTACCTCGCATTAGGTATGGAATGACCTGCGAAAACTGTACCTAAGGCGCCAATTTCAATTTCTTTATTTGCATGATAGTCCGTTTTACAGGCCTTCACAAAAATATAATGTAGATTCAGTACAGTCAATCATATATTATGGCATGCAAAAATATTAACAATATAATAATAATTTAAATATGTCACTTTTAATTTAATAACAAGTAAAATAAAATAGGAGAAAAAATTTATCTCAACTGAATGTTGCAAGACATGTGCTCTAATTTATGATTTTACACCTCGTCGCTTATGGACCTCAGGAATGCGAAGTAAGAGAATGTGGTCTTCAAAATCTGCAAGAAAGTCGTAGATCCAAAAAAAATACACGTATATTTTTAACGCATGCTACCATAATATATAGGTAAGTATTTTTTCCTACAAATAACTCTAAAAAGTTATCAATTGAAACGTTATGCTCAGGAGGTGCCTCAATCAGATTGTCTAGTAGCCAACCATTAAGTGTGTAGTAGGCCGTATAAAAATATGGTAATTGTAGCGCCATTTTCGAGAAAGAGTTTTTTCGTATGGTAGCTATGCTGCTTTTTTGGGCTCTGTTAGTGCAAGACAAACGATCCCCATCGAAATCTCAAGTGCGTATTTTTAGCCATGACAATCTTCCTTAAAAAAAATGTTAAAAGGGGATTGCTAAGAGGGGTTTCAACGAAGTACCTAGAATGAGCACGTTATGTAGTATGTTATAGTAGTGCGGGATGAGACAGTGCGAGGGCGGTGAGCGGAGCGTACCCCGGCCATGGTGGTGACACCCACGGTGGTCATGCCCATGGCGGTGACGTGGATGGGGTGCTGCAGCCGCTGCAGCAGGATGGCCACGGCGCGCCGGTTGCCGCCCGCCATGCGCTCCCAGGGGCACGAGTATAGCGCCTCGGGCAGCTTCTCGCTCTGCCGACGAACGCAGGACAAGTATTCAATGACAGCTGAGCTAATGTTATAGATAACACACTAATGTCACAGATCGCTTGGTTCATCACTACTACATTAGATACTACTTTCCCCGAGAGGTTTTAAAGGATAAGGAGCTTCCACAGTAGTTAATATCTTTGTTTAGTCTCCTAGTCAAGTTTGCGAGTTGAGTGAATTGAGAAATCTTATGGATTCAATAAAAAAAATATATATCCGAGACAAACCTAAACCATCAGGTAGCTAGCTAAAGAAAGACTCAAGGAAAGTGATTTAAAGTTTTGTTTTTATAAGGAAAGATGCCCTCATTTTTTAAATACATTCTATCATGGACCTAAGATTTTAATTCAAGTTATTTTGGAACAAGAAAACTCGTGAAGTATAAAGAGACGTAATAAGTCGTCTACACGATGGGCCAGCGCACTATGGGACGAAACGCTATTTTCCATCTCAAAAATGGTTTTGACTAAAGTCGTGTTACTAAAACCGTTTTGATTGTTTTATATTTTGATATGATATAACTATCTGATAAAATAGTTAAAAAAAATAATAATCAGTTTTAGTTATATAAAATTACAGCCCAACTTTGAACTTCGATAATTTCATATTAACTAGTTTACTCATTATGGAAATTTAATGTAAGATATTTTCTATGTTCCTCAAGGGAATATATAAGTGTTGTACATTTTTGGATCGCTCAGAATCTCTAGTTTACAAGAATGTTTGGTCTGTATCAGAAATATATTTTAAAAAAAATTTTTTTTAAGTTCCATAAGAATTTTTTCCGTCTTTTTAATTTTCAAATTGAGGTTTCCTTGTAGCCGATAGCTGCCGATGTTGAGTTAATAACATTTTGAGATTCCTTAACTATTCAGTAATACAAGAAAATAAAAAAAACCTGCGTCATTACTGCGCCATTTCGAGCCAGAAGCAAAAATATCAACTGAGGGAAAAAAACAAATTGACGATTCTTGTTATTTGCACCTATTCATGGCCCAACCAAATACTTGTTTTCGTTTGTTTACAGTAAAATACTCTTAACTTAACAAGTAAGCACAAAATAGATAAATATATTTGGAAACATATTTTCACAAGTATTTTTTTGCGGTGATTATTTTAACTACACGCATGATAAAAAATATGTTGCATACTTCTTACCTATTGTGGTAATTATAACCAGTATTGTTTACAGCATTCCTGTGAGAATTATTATAAATAGTTTTCTCATCGTTTTTCACAAGTTACTGAAACTAGAGTCCTATTAATATTAGGGTTTACAGCATGTTCGTCAAAGTGTCCGGATACCTTCCCTCAGTAACTGTAAAATGAGTGAAAACGGTTGTGTTCGACGCAATATACTCATATAATAGCGGAAAAAGTACCTCAGATATAGAAAAATATTTTATAGACAATTTCCGGAAAAAGTACCTCAGATATAGAAAAATATTTTATAGACAATTTCCATTTATTAACAGATGCGAATATGGTTCTACAAAGAATACAAAAAAATTTGATATCGAGTTGTAACCAAAAATGGGCTTAAACTCAAAGAAAACGGGATCGTTTCGAGAGCCAAAACGCAAATTGGTTAAATGGCGAGTTTAAAGTACCACTGAACTCGTGCAGTACTTCAACATCTGAAAATTTCGACTTGATTTAATTTGGAGATCTTGGTAGACCAACAAAACCATATGAAGCGTGTTCGGAAACCACAAAAAACGGAAAAACATGGAGTTAGTCCAGGAGTATGGAATGGGGCATTCGCACAACGCTTACGCAAGTTTTACGATCTATGGGTGAAAATGATGAAGCTTCGATTGTGAGTATTGTGAGAAATACAGAAAAGGAGGAGAAAAAACTCATTCTACGAAACATCTCATAGGGTCCAGATGGTGTACCTTCCTTTACCAAAGAAGAAGCATTAAGTATATGTATTGAAACCGATCTATCCAAAGCAGCTGAGGCTGAGACATATTGAGAAGAACTTATTTTCTGTATTTCCTACATACCAAACTTTGGCTGAAGCAAAGAAGATCCTCTTGCGTGAGGCATAACCGTAACGAATATAAGTGCCAAAGTGAACCTTCAAAATCTCTTAGATCAGACGGCCTGTCGTATTGTAAAGATAGACTCGGTGTCAAAAAATTCCAGCCGTCTTAAGCTATACAGCAAATGGGGTTTCGATGGATTCTCGGGACAAAGTGAATATAAACAAGTTCTACCTGAAGTAAATGAACAAATATCGGTTATATCACGCACGGGTAGCATGAGGGCGTGCACAAATCTGGTTGTCGCGCCAAACGCAAGAAAACAGCTCAGTTGTCTCTTTCATTAGCTTAGCGGAACAAATGCTTTTAAAACTCGCGTCGCGCACGAGATACGCCGTCATGCTACCGGTGCTGGTCAGCAACAATGGAAGATGTTCTGTATATACTGTTATATACTTCTGATCCCTTTATATCTAGCATAAATAAATCAAGCACTTTAATACCAAAAGAATTACTTAAGGAAGCTAAAGAGCTTTTAGTATTGACAAGTGATGCGTAGAATAATGTTTTTTTCATTACTAGTATGTTTTTTAAGTTTAAAATGATGTAACTGCGTAGTTTTTTAATTTTAATTCAACTTAATAAAGGCAAAAAATTATTTTTAAACAATTTAATTTAATTTTTGTATGAATATTTTCAATATTTTATATAAATATTTTTTTCTAAATAAATACAGTTTTACAAGAACTGGTGTTTTAATTATCCTATAGCATAAATATTCAGAAATACGTCAAAATTTCAATTAAAAATATAAAGAAACAAAAAAGTTACAGATTTTTGAGATGTATCACACCGTTTGGTCCCATAGTGTAGCGCTGGCCATGCGAAATGGCCATGCGATGGTTGAAGCGCAACTACACGATGGCGACGCGACGGTCGGTTGTGATCTCGGCGTTTATCGAGATGAACGTGGAAATCTTGGCCACTGCGGCAAAATATGTATTCAGCACTTACCATTATTTAAATATACTTAAGTATGCTTTAAAAATATTTGCTTGCTGATTCTAGATTGACTAAATATGAGGTTCTTGCTGCAATATGACATCTTATTTGTACTATTTTTTTTTATTGAACAGAAACACAAACGGTCATAATTGTTATTTGTGCAAATAATATCATTTCATTTAATTTCATTCGATTCGATTCGGTTTGATTCCATTTGATTAAATTTAGATAAAATTTCAAAAATTACAATACTTCGTCATTGAGCCACGCTGTCGACATTTTTAAGAATTTTCGGAAAAGTAAACGATAAAGCGCAAATAACGTTAGTCTACAATATTCAAGCACGCACTGTGGAATGGGCAACGTGTAGATGCGTACCGCCATCGCTGGCCCACTAACTGTGATATGCGGCCGAAAAAACGACACCGCGGCCATCCCATCGCCATCGCCAGCGCCAACAGCCATCCGACACCAAAACGCCCACCACACGATGGCCCATCGTGTAGTGGCAGCATAGATTATGATACTCACCACAGTACCAACTATTTCAAATATAACTGAAATTTGTATTAGCTGTGCGAATATAATGATCGTCAGTGGACCGAAGCGAATGACAGCGTTCAGGTCCTGGAATTAGAGCGAAAGTTAGCCAAGCGAGAAGTCCTTACGGTCTCACCGTGCCTCACACAGCGCCGCGTCCGGCGGTGGCGGCGCGGCAGGCGGCACTCACTGTGGCATTTAATTAAATAAATGTGAAAGCGGAAACGGAGGCTTGGGAGGCGCTTTTTTCTAGCAAGTAGCGTCCTCGCGATCAAGCAAGCTAGTGGGAAAGGACAACCTGTTGGTGAAAAGTATGTCGGAAGAGACCAGAGTTTAACGCTAGCTTCATGGTAAAGAGGAAATAGCCTTCTGTACGATGCGATGCAATATTGCGCGATCCCACTCGCCCTCAGCAAAACGTGCCGCGGGGCAGCTCGGAGTGCGCCGCCAGGAGCAGTAACGTAGTACCGGCTTCTAGTGCGTGCCTTCGCGGTAGAGACTGCGGCCGCGTGGGGGGCTGATGGCTGAAGCCAGGGCTTTTTTTTAAGGAGTTAGGTACGGCAGAGGGGCTGCCATCCTCGGTCCGGCTCCTACCTTGTTCGGCATATTTTGGTGGCCATTTAGCGCAGCCACGCAGATGGGGTCATGGATACGTTTGGGCCGAAGCGGGATACCTTTTGACGTAGCTATTCGCTGATTGTTTGTTTAATTGTATAGATTTAAATATGAAAGTACGAAAGTTTGTTTATTTGTTTCTTTCACTTTCATTCCGAAACTGCTGAATGAATTTCAATGTGGTAAATATGTTGATAAATCAGGCACTGGATTATAATATCTCTATCTCGGAAAATATTATAGTAAGCTATTATAGTAAAGAAATTATGTAAGATTGTACGCAGCAACAATGTGGTTGTTTGTATTTCTTTCAAATTGCAACAGGGTAACGGATCGGCGCATTTTTGTCTGCAAAATTGTAGAGCGTTAGTTGACAGGTTGGAATACACATGCGATAATTTTATCCTGAAAAAAGAACAAGGTAAAAGTTATGACACAATTATATATTGAAATGATATGACTGCTGGTATTTTAATTCGGCTTATTACTAAAGATTGGGAGACAGTTATATAATGTCATGACTGTAAATAAATATAAAAAGAATTAAAAAAGAAAGGATTCCAAAGATATAAAAGTAAAAGTTATTTGTAGCTAATGAATGACTAATAATTACAAAAACCAATGACAAGAGCAGGCCAGTTCAGTTCATGTCTATGAATTATTATTATTATTATTTTTTATTCGGAAACCCGAGAGATTAATAAAAAAACAAAAAAATAACAAACTTAATTAAATTCTAGACAGGCAGATAAAGGTTTTCACAAATACCTTTTAAATATTAACTAAAGCAAACAAAGCAGTTATCGCTAGGCAGACTATAGGTACTTACAAAAGAAACGTTCACAAAGAGTATAGAAACAAAGAAAAAAGAATAAGAATAATAATTTAATAAGAAAAGGAAACAATATAAATTTTGTAAACATTAAACATCATAAAGTTTAAGTTTACTAATTGTCAAAAAACGCCTGACTCAACAACCGTCTCGCGATCGCACAACTAGTGTTAAAGAGATCCAGATCAAAATCTTTGAATAGTTTGTTGAAATTGTTACTAGCTCGCCAAAGAAATGTGTTTTGTCTGTAGTAGGTTCCAGCAAATGGTAGATAGATAGGTGTATTGTGCCTCAGAGACTTGACTGGAGCTCTGAGACCAACGCGCGAAAGTATATGTGGGGAATCGATGTTGCCGGATGCGATCTTAAATAAAAATACAATATCAGCTATTTCACGTCGCCTCTCCAGCGGGAGCAGGTGGTGCTTTTTACATAAGTTGTCATAGTTAGAGGAATGATAGGGTTCATGAATGCGATAACTCAGATAGCGAATAAACTTCTTTTGTACGTTTTCTAGGCGAGAAACATAAATATTATATCTAGGATTCCAGATCTCCGAAGCATACTCTAAGTTGCTGCGCACTAGGGCACAGTAAAGTATTTTAAGTGATTTAGCGCTGGAAAACTCTTTAGTCGTACGCTTCAGAAATCCTAAAGCTCTAGAGGCTTTAGAAATGATTTTCTCTATATGGGTGTCAAATAAAAGCTTTGAGCCATGGATGACGCCTAGGTCGCGTATCATTCGTTCTCTGCAAAGAAGTTCGCCCTTCAAGGTGTAGTTGAAATTTATAACGTTACGTTTGCGCGTAAAGGTAACTACACTACACTTTGAAGGAATTAGATCTAAATAATAGGCAGCACAATATCTCTCGAGTCTCAGAAAATCAGACTGAAGAGCATTAGTATCATCAACCGAATTACAATAATAGATGAATAAATCTTAATGTCGTCGGCGAAGCAGAGCAAAGATGACGTGTGTAGGCACTTGTCGATGTCGTTTACAAAAAGAAATTTCGTTTTTTTTTGTCGTCTTGTAGATAACAAACAGGAACGGACCTAGCAGTGAACGTTCCCTGGGGAACTCCACTTGGTATAGATACCCAACTAGATATATAATTGTTCACAACAACCGCCTGAGACCTATTGTCGATATACGAGGAAAACCACCTAAGAAGATCCCCACTTATACCGACTCTAGAAAGCTTAAGTAGAAGTAGTTGATGTTGTATACGATCAAATGCTTTGCTGTAATCAGTGTAAACGACATCGACCTGACTACCATTAGTCATGGAATCAGTCAAGTGCTCATTGAGTAATATCAGATTTGAGGAACCCATGCTGGAATGGACTAAAAGAGTGTTTAAGGGAAGAAAAAAGTTGAATGTAGATAATTCGCTCAACTACCTTGGAGACGATACACAATTTGGATATTGGACGACACTTAACAATATCCATTTTTGGTCCCTTTTTATGGATTGGCGAGACGTATGCTCGCTTCCAGATTGTGGGAATCTTACCTTCGGACAAAGATCTTTTGAAAAGTAATGACAACGGAAGGGCTAAAGATTCGCTACACTTAATAAGGAATTTCGAGGAGAGTTCACCAGGGCCAGCCGACTTATAGGGATCAAAATATAGTAACAACTTTATATTATCTATATACACTATCGCTCAAAAGTATTTGGCCACCTGCATTTTGTTTAAGTTACAAACGGTAATCGCTTACCATTAGAAACCAAAATAGTATTATTGTCGGAATTTCTTTGAAGTTCATTTTTGAAGTCTAACTTTGTATTCTTATTATTGAACGCTAAACTGTATCTTCTTATGCCTTTGGATGTTTTTTATGGGACAGGAGGCAATCGAGCAGACGGATCACCTGATGGTCAGAGTTTTTTTGGAGAACCTCCAGGAGTACGTCTACAGGAGCAGTGTAAATGAATATTTTTAAAAATTAAAACTACCGAAATAAATTTCACGGCTACCACTGCATTTTTTAATACTTCTTTTGGCCTTGCAACTGCCTATAACCCCTTAAGGAACTTTAAAAGAACTTGGAACCCAGTTATCTAGATATCATTTATTTTTGTAGCGAAGCTATAATCAGAGCTTACATTATAAGGTTATTTATGAACGAGGCTCTATTTTCACATTTATGTTTTTGATGGGATAAGAAAGTTACGGCAGTAATTTAAAGCAACACAGGAATAGCAGCGCTAAGACCCCATACAGTGTGTAACAAAACAGGTGTAGGAGTAGTAAAGTGAAGTTTCTGCTCATCGTAGTAAACAAAAATAATATTGTTCGAATAGTTCGCTGAAATCGCATAAAAAGTCATAGAGCTAAAGTTGTTCAGTCTTATAAGTTAGCCCAGTCAATGGGTCCTAAAACTGTCTTGTTACACCGCACAGAGAGGGAAGGTTCAATCGAGGCGCAGCCACATTCGTACCATTGGCACTTGGTAAATATAAATCAAGCTTTACTCACGCCCTGGGTGCTCTCCAGCAGCAGGATGCACAGGCTCACCAGGTGAAAGGTGTAGTTGAACGCCAGCACGGGCCCGAAGAACTCCGACAGGCTGCCGGTGAAGCTGCGGCAGACCAGGCCCGCGCCAGTTACAGCTAAGTTAGCGGAGACAGAGACTTCGTAACGGACGTCCTGCTGTGTCGTCGCTACCTACCATTTCTGCCTGATGAGCTACGGATCTGCTATTATGTACACTAACGTAAAATAAAGTAAGGCGTTAATAACTACTATTATTCTTTTACAGATATTGGGGTTTTTCAAATCTTTAATGTATAAATGAGCAACGTATGCAAGTTTTCATTTTAGTCGAAATTATATGATTAATATTTACTTCAAGTTTTACTTTATTTTTTCTTTTACAAAAACAAAAATTTATACAAGTTTCAGCCCTAATTAAAGTGCAAACTTTAACATTAACGAACCAAGTAAGAGACGGGGTTGTAAATAAGTTTTATATACCACGTATCGAGTAACTTTAACTTCTCGTGGCAAAGAACAAAGTGGTTTACTATCTTATCATCATCATCAGTGAAAAGTCGTCCACTGCTAAACAAGGGATTTCGACACAAACCGGTTCTGCTCAGCCCCTATCCAGGAGTTTCCCGCAATCTTCCCCAGGTCGTCGGCCCACCGAGAGGGAGGCCTGCCTTCGCTACGTCTTCCGGGAAGCATTAAAGCTCTGTAAACTATCTACTAATACGATATTAGCTGGTATGGTATCTCACCTCACTATTAGTCTGTGATGTTTAACGCAATCTGTGAGCGTCTCGCGAATCTTTTTGTTCTCATTTTTACTGTACATTACAGCATATACTTTGTTATTATTAGATTCGTGACTTGATTCAGTGTTCTTAGTTTCTTCTAACCCTTCCATGTGCTCCAGATTCTTCCTCAAAATGATGATATGACCGATAATGTGGAACACCATCAGAGACAGCAATAAATCTATGACACACACGACCACAGCGCAGTTGTAGGATAAATACATGTTGAGAACGCTGATCATCCCGAAGTAGTTGACTGGATCAAAAAAGGGGAAACTGTAGAATATACTGAAGTCGTAGGAAATGTTGGCTGGTCTGTCGTCAGAGAATGCACCGTTCTGATAGTTGGTGTAAAACGGCGAAGTGTTGAACATGACGCTCCCGAACAGCAGAGAGCCTGTGGTGTACATAGTGAAGTAGTACGACAGCTTCTCTTCAGTTTTGTATACCTGCAAAAATACTGTTATGAAAACTCTCCTAAACAGAGGACGATTTACACGATAAGAGGACTTCAAGTAAATTAAATTGATATGTAAGTTCTCTCTGCTACTAATTTACTGCCCCAATGGGGTGTTGCAGTATTATTAAGATCTAGAAGAAACTGTGACGAGCAATAAGTAAATACACTGACCTGTTCCCAGTGTATGCCTTTGTGTTTGAAATGAATTAAATGGAAAGAGAGAAGAAATTCTCTCACAATTCTTCGGTACTCCTTGAACAAAGGTAATGATTGACGCATCTAAAAGTGGTTTTAAATTAATGTAAGCATCAAAGAACATATAACACATTAACTTACATAATTTTGACGTACTAAAATCCAAATTTTTACTTGTCCCTATTTATTTCGTGAGCTTTGTGAAAAAAACACTTTCGAAACAACAGCGCGACGATAAAGAGTTTTGAATTACATTTATCTCTAGAACTCAAAAACTGTTAATTACAGTATATCTGAAATGTTTACTAGGAGTTCAGTTATAGGTAATTTCAAGTTTCTATGTCAAAAGTTTTGTGTGGAAATCTTCCTCTGTTAAACAATGCCTGCCATCCTTTAATTCCCACCAGTCTAAAATAGGCGTAGCGTTAATTCAGAATTGCATGTTTTTCACCTGTTATCGAAGCTGAATTTTACTTTGGGGCAAAGCATTTGTGGCGACTATATTTTTTTGAAACAGTTCCCGTAAACTGGAGCCAATCTAAATCACATTTTTATTCTACTCTTTTACTTATAATCAATGAGCTTGTTTTTCTTTAATTATAAAAAATTAGGTACCATCTATTCGAAAAGAACAACATTCAGGTAGTACTCATGAAAACTTACTATTGCCAACGAAGTCAGGAACATGTTCAGGAAGTCATGGCCTAACGCCATAAAGTCTAGATCATTAACACATATAAAGTGTATTTCACCAAACAGAAATAATGCGGTAAAACCCGGCAAGAAATATTTGAAAAATGTTGAGAACCAGTGCATTTTTTCTCCAAATTCTTCTCCGGGCCAAGCGCTCACAGTGAGAAGAAATAGTTTGAGTATTTTTATATATTTTATGGCTAATGCGTTCTCTTTCCTGTAATATCGAAAACACTTACTATGAGTAAATGGTATTTAATGGCCAAGTACATAAAGCGAGACACGGCTCTTCGAGTAGTTCTGGAACGCTGCCGCGGGCGCACAGGGCCAGGGCCGAGACTGCATTTTTGTACTTAGGCCTATCCAGCGGATGTGTAAAATCCATATTCAGTAAAGTAAAATCTTCATGGAAATCTGTATGATAAATATTTCTTATACCTAACAACGCATGTCTAGTGGTAAACTTACGTTTTCCGTTCCCCAAAAGTATCTAAGTCATGTTCCATATTAGACAAGGAACTGTTTTATCAGGATTTTTGTAAACGTTTTATTTGTTGTGCAAGAAGGGCGACAGCGTCTCCTGCGCTGACGCGTTTGCCGCCGCGCCACGCGCCACGCGCCGCCCACACGGCGCTCCTGATTATCCTTCATTATGTCTACCTTATAATTATGTTAAATTATTCACAACAATATCAACAACCGGCTCACCGCATAGTGCGGAGCTCTGCTCTGTTCGTAAACGGATTAAGTTATTAAATAATAATAATATCCGGGACAAATCACACACGGTCATCTGGCCCCAAACTAGGATTCTCTGTACCATGGAAACCAGAACCTGATATACATACACATATACATTAGAATAAATATATACATAGATAGATATAAAAAAACTCAATTTATATTATTTTATAAATTTTCGTTTCGGAGAATTTGCAATTAAATCAAACAAATAAGAACTGAAAAAATACAGTGAGTTTATAAAAAAGTCAAATATAAATATTTATTAAAAAATAAGAAAAACGATGTGGAATATACAATCCATTTCGAAACAAATAAGAACTCGATAAATGGAGAATGATTTAATCCGACCCTGTTCATATTAGTTGAGTTATGAGTTGAGTTGATAATTGACAGCGAGTCCGCCATCAGCGTGCAGCGCGCTGCTGGCGCGTGCAGGACGGCGGCGGCGGCGGCGCTCGAGTCGCGGGGCGGCCGCAGCTCGCTGCCGTGCCGCTGCCGTGCCGCTGCCGTACCGCTGCCGTGTAGTGGGTGCCACTTCGACTACAGTTCACGACGATCACTGGAACAATTAGTAGCTTTTGGCTGCGGTGCGTGGAATTAGGTTTTAATGGAAACTGTAGGTCAAAAATACCTTCTCATCTCACTAATATTATAAATGCTAAAGTATGGATATTTGTTTGTTTGTATGTTTATTCGTTTGGCCCACTTTCACGCCGAAACTACTGAACGGATTTGGATGAAATGGTAGGTAAATAGAAAAAGCACTCGGCTAACACATAGCATACTTTTATCCCGGAAAACTTTATGTTTCCCGGAGGAAAACTTAAAAACTAAAAATTTCCACTTCGTCACTAGATGGCCCCATCTTAACATTTCCTTTCTCTCTGGACCCAACTCTCTGAAGTCGCGGGCGGAAGCTAGTAATACATATAAATAAAGCAGTCCAGTCCATTATAATTACTTGCACATCTCACAAATTATGTCACGCAAGTAAAGTAGCCGACCCAGTTTTTTACGAAATATTTTTATTTCATACATCAGACATTTTCCAGTGTAGAAGGAAAATGTTAAGGCCTGTGGTTAACTTCACTCACAACAATATGGTTCATATAAATCAAAAATACTGATTGCACATCAGTTAACTAATCTGTATACGGGGCGAGTTCCATCTTTTTATTTAAGTACCTGACAAGACGACAAAATGATTTAACACTTAGAAGATTTACCGTAGTCAATCCTGATGTCAGGGTAAAAAATACCCCCACGAAAAGTGTTATCACAGTTTTTTTCATATGAAAATTAATGTATCTATCAAAAGTAACATATTCATGCTCCCATGCTCTGTTATGAAGCCACCGTCGAGTTGAATAAAGCATATCTGGGTGTGTATGCAAGTAGTACTTGTAGCGGCTACGGCGTAGCGAAAATATAAAGTCAGCGCATTCGTTGCTACGTGCTTATTCCTGAGAGTTAGTCAGCCAGTCGCCTGCAACACCCCGTCCCGACCGGTCTCGTGTTAGGTAGCTCAATAGGTACCTTGATTAAATCAGTGATCGTTACAAGAACTCTTTTATTTAGCTATTTCAAGTTAAGTGACATAGGACAACCGATTACCCCATCATAGCCCTTGTCAAAGTGGTGACATTTTACATTATACATTTTCACCTTTTTTCTAACTTTTTTCGAACTGTTTTCAAAATTATTATATTCTGCTTCGCGACGACTCACTACAAAACCGGTCATTAATTTAATTCCGCGAGTTTTTCCATAATAGACACGTACGCGGACGTGTTTGGACAGTAAAACAGCATCAACCATGAGTGTGAATAGTGCTTTAGGCGTACTAGTCGTAGCTGGCGCAAGCGCGGCCGGCGCAGCTGCCGGCGCGGCGGGCGCGGCGGGCGCGGTGGGAGCAGTAGGCGCACTCGGCGGAAGTGGAACACCTGCGACAGCTACTTCTGGCACGGTCAGAGATAATTCAGCAAACGTGACTATGGTGACTGTACAGATGAGAATACCTGATTTTTGGTCGGATATGCCAGGCCTTTGGTTCGCACAGTTTGAATCAATTATGGCTCCACAGAAACAAAATGACAGCACCAAATTCGACATGGTTATTTCGAAACTCAACCGTGAAGGACTCAGGCAAGTTAGAAAACTTTATTCACCTCCTGCTTCTGGAAAATATTTAGCATTAAAACAAACATTACTATCAGTTTTTGAAGAAAGCGCCGAATCACAGTTTCAACGAATCGTTGGTGAAATGGAACTGGGAACGCAAGAAGCCTTCTCAAATATCTAAAACGCAGGGATAACAGAGAGAGCTTTTTTAATGGTCTCTCTGTTATTTGCTCTCCTTTCAATTTCTAGAGTAGTATCGGCGTCGAACATCAGCATGACGTCATCAGCAAATGCCTGACAATGGATCCCCACATCATGCAAACTTTTGAGGAGTGGATTTAGGAGAAGATTCCATAAAATTGGTCCACCAATGGAGCCCTGCACACAGCCCTTGCTTGTGTTTTGCACTCCTCCCCCGCGTATCTTACTATGACCTTCCGATTCTTGAGGTAGCTGTCTATTACTCGCCTTAAGTTAATAGGGCACTTTTCTTCCGCCAGACGGAAACTGATTTTTGGCCACCAGGCGCTATCGAAGGCTCCCTCTATGTCCAGGGATATTAGTAGAATAATTTTCTTTTCGTCTAACTTCCTGCGGATGATTTGCATAAGATCATAGAGGGAGTCCTCGGTGCTTCGTTGCGGCATGAATCCGTACTGGCGGTTACTCATTCTAGGGATCAAATAGAACTTAAGGCGTGCAACTAACATCTTCTCGTAGATTTTACCTAATATAGGCAGCAACCTATTGGCCTGTAGGATTTCGGAGTGGTATAACTGTCTTTTCCAGGCTTACGCAGTATAACTACTGTTGCCTTTTTCCAAATTACTGGAAAGTAGTGCAACAGGACACTTGTTGAGCAAATTCAGAAAGAGTTCAGTGTCGCAAATAATGGCATGGCGACATATGTCAGCTGTGAAACCATCACCACCCGGAGCCTTTTTTGGATTGAGTGACTTGAGGACTAGCTCGAGCTCAGTTTTTGTGAACGGAGGGTCGCAAACGCAATCATCGTCTTGTTCCCCATCGTTAACTTTATTTGCGCGCTCTCTAATTTCACGGTGCTTGTCATTGTCACTGGCTAAAAGGTCCTCTGGGTAGAAGGTGTCTGCTAGTAACTTCACAGAGCCCCTGGCATCCAACACAGTCCCCCCCTCCATCAGCGGCACATCCTCAGTTCTTTTCGTAGTTCTTTCGATGACCCTGTAAATTCCCTCCGAGACCCCTTCCTTATCTTGTTTAGCGCAGAATTCCCTCCAACTGTTTGAGCTTTGAGCTTTGGAAGCTTCCTGTTTATAGGTCTCCTTAAATTTTACATAGTCATCGACAACCTTGTTTCTCCTGATCGGTGCTGCGCATCTTATTCTCCTTTTAGGTCTGAATAGGAGATACAGAGGGCTCCGTAGCCTTAGTGGTATCAGCGACTTCCCTGTCTCTGCCTCTGTCAACTAGGGAGAGAGGAGCAGGGTATGTTGCTGCATCGTGGGGAGAGATAACTCTGGTTGGAGTGTACTTCTCTCCAAATAGGCCACTTGCGGAGTTTGAATCATTCCTGGACTGCCTGGGGAGTGTTGTGAGGCGGGTCTTACCACGGCAAGTAGTTGTTCTCGGAGACTTTAATGCCAAAAATGTGGAATGGGGCTCTCCGAGGACCGACCCCCGCGGTGAAGCCGTGCAAGAGTGGGCGACTTTGCTTGGCCTAGCCCTCCTCAACAGGGGTTCCACCGAAACATGTGTGAGACAGCAGGGAGGCTCAATAGTAGATCTGTCCTTTGCGACGCCGGCCTTCGCGTCACGAGTCGTCAACTGGCGTATTGTGGATGAAACGGAGACCTTGTCTGACCATCGTTACATTAGATTCGAGGTCGGCGCTTCATGTGAGGTACAAGAGACTCTGACACAGATGGACACTGTCACAAGGTTTCCGTGGTGGGCACTGTCACACCTCGACAGGGACCTACTTGTGGAAGCCTCCATCGTGCAGGCATGGATCCTAGAGTCTATGGAGATAAGTGAAGCCGATGATGGAGCTCTCCAACTCCAGGTAGCGATAACACGGATCTGCGACGCGGCCATGCCTCGTGCTAAAAGACGACCTCCTAAACGGAGTGTGTACTGGTGGTCGCAAGAAATAGTGGACATCCGCGAATCCTGCACGTCTGCTCGACGCCAGTACACCAGATACCGTAGACGGAGGATCAAGGATCCGAATATAGAAATAGAGTTGAGTGAGACGTACTCGGCCGCTAAGAAGTCCTTGCAACTGGCCATCAGCACAGCTAAACTTGCGGGCCGTGAGGAAATGCTTAAGGGGTTGGATAGAGATCCGTGGGGGCGTCCGTATCGCGCAGCGCGAAACAAACTTCGCGCGCTGGCGCCACCACTTACTGAAACTCTCCAGCCCCAATTGCTGGAAAACGTGGTCGCAACTCTGTTCCCTGAAGAAGCTGAGCACTCCGCGCAAATCATTGTAGGAGCCCGGCGAGAAGAGGACGAGTCTGATGAAGAGGTGCCTCCAGTATCACCTGCAGAGCTAAGGGTGGCCATCCTGAAGCTGCGGGCGAAGAATACCGCCCCAGGGCCAGACGGCGTACCCGGGCGTGCTCTGGTGATAGCTCTGGACAAACTGGAGGATTTCTTCACAGCGCTACTTAACAAGTGCCTAGAGGACAGCCGGTTTCCGAGCTGTTGGAGGAAGGGCCGTCTGGTCCTTTTAAAGAAGGATGGGCGCCCGCGGAATCTCCTTCTGCATACCGTCCAATAGTATTACTGGACGAGGCCGGAAAGCTCTTTGAGCTTATCCTGGCCTCTCGCATTGTCCGGCATCTGAGCAGTGTGGGTCCCGATCTGGCTGACTGTCAGTACGGCTTTCGTGAGGGCCGGTCGACAATTGACGCCATCAAATGTGTCAAAGCCCAATCGGAGGAGATTGTAGCGAGGGGTGGCGTAATGCTAGCGATGTCCCTGGACATCGCAAATGCATTTAATACGCTGCCGTTTAGCTGCATTGACGAGGCGCTCCGATACCATGGATTGCCTCTCTACATTCGGAAGCTGATCGGGACCTACCTGCACGACCGGGCTATAGTATACCTGGGACGGGACGGCAGCGTCCACCAAAAAATCATGAGGTGCGGTGTTCCACAGGGGTCGGTCTTAGGACCACTCCTGTGGAACATCGGGTATGATTGGGTTTTGCGAGGCTCATTACTCCGCGGACTAAGCGTCGTCTGTTACGCAGACGACACTCTGGTTACGGCTCGAGGCAAGAGGTATGAGCAGGCGGCAGCACTGGCCACAGTGGGTGTGGAACAGATAGTGCGGAGAATCGAGATGCTGGGCCTGCGGGTGGCCTTGAATAAAACGGAAGCCGTCAGCTTTCACGGCCATCGGAACGGACCTCCTGCAGGTACAACCATCTCGATCGGTGGGGTCCAGGTCGAAGTCAAGTCCCATATGAAATACTTGGGACTTGTCCTAGACAGCAAATGGAATTTCCGAGAGCACTTCCGACGCCTGGCTTCTAAATTAATAGGGGCCGCGGCTGCTCTTGGAAGACTCCTACCCAATGTTGGAGGACCGAGCATCGCCTGCCGACGGCTCTATACGGGAGTAGTAAGGTCAATGGCGCTATATGGTGCACCGGTGTGGGTTAAGGCACTGAACGCCCAAAATAAGGCTGCACTATTCAGACCTCAAAGAGTAATGGCAATCAGAGCCATAAGAGGCTACCGCACTGTGTCGCACGAAGCAGCGTGCGTGTTGGCCGGCTCGCCGCCGTGGGACCTCGACTCAGAAGTCCTAGCGGAGATATATGAGCGGCGTGCGGAGGAGCGCCGGTGCGGTGCCGAACCCTCTGCTGAAGTCATGAAGAAGTGGAGAGAAGACGCTCAGAAAGCCTTGATAAGAAGGTGGAAAAGGCGACTCGTGGAGCCAAAGGCAGGCCAAAGGACCGTGGCGGTTATTCGACCAGTCCTGAAAGAGTGGGTAAATAGGCGACATGGCACGCTTACGTACAGATTGGTACAGATACTCTCGGGACACGGGTGTTTCGGGAAATATCTGTGCCACATCGCTGGACGAGAACCCACTGCGACATGTCATCACTGCTATAGTGGAGAAGACACGGCGCAGCATACATTGGAGGAGTGTCCAGCCTGGGCACAAGAGCGTGCGTCACTCAACTCAGTCGTGGGCACAGACCTTGCGTTGCCGGTCGTGGTGAAGGCAATGGTTGACAGCGAGAGGTCATGGGACGCCGTCGTCTCGTTCTGCGAACAAGTCATAACGCAGAAAGAGACGGCAGAGCGAGCAAGGGAAGACGACATTTCCTAAGCTCCATGTCGCCACAGAAAAAGGGGCAGGAGAAGGCGGGCATTTGCCCATCTTATGCCGCCACAATAAGAGGTCTCGGGGGACGGACGGGGAATCTGTCCCCCGACCGCATGATGACCTCATGCTAGAATGGGTGTGTTCAGCAAGAACATAAAAACAACTTGTTTAATGGCAAATTAAAGGTTTTATTTAAAAAATTGTATGAGCTACAAAGCGTTCGGTACACGGTCGAAGAAGAAGAAGAACGAGTGAAGGGAGCGGCTACTTATATAGATCCCATTTTTTTTTTAAAAGGTATGGTCGTTTCATACATATTCCCCGGGGGGAGAGTAACTTAAATTACTTAATTTACTACTTAGTTACTTACATAAAGTAAAATATTACAATATCTCTAATTGTACAAGTTTTGACAATTACAAAAAGGAAGTTAAATCTATTTTTTGACCAATGGTCATTGTAGCAGAATTACTATTTTTAATTTATTTTATATTTAGATTTATTACAAAAAAAATACATGTGAGCAAACAATAAAAAAAAAGGCGTATTGCAACAATGTACAATACATACTGGTGTTTTTAATTTTGTTTATACATCTACAGGTAGAATACAAATTTTGTTAATTGCTCTGCGAAGGATACCAGTACTTGTTTTTAATTCAACAACCCTTACCTTCCCATCTGAGCCTTGAAATGTTTTTGTAACTCGGGCTAAAGGCCAATGAAATGGAGGAGAGTTTTCCTGTTTTAATAGTACTAAACAACCTTCCTCAACATTGGGCTGACTGGCATGCCACTTCGGCCTACTATTAAGCTGAGATAAATATTGTTTGTGCCAAGCATTCCAGAAGTGCTGCTGTATTTGGGTACAGCGTCTCCAGAATCTGAGCCTATTTGTAGGCACTGCGGTGCAATCTGGCTCTGGAATGGCAGTTAAAGGCCTTCCTATTAAAAAATGGCCAGGTGTGAGGGCTGAGAAATCTGAAGGATCTCTTGTTAATTGGGTTAATGGCCTTGAATTTAATATGCCCTCTACACTAATAATAATAGTATTGAATTCTTCATATGTAAAAGCATTTGGACCTATAATCCTTTTGAAATGGAATTTTGCACTTTTAACTGCGGCTTCCCAAAGGCCGCCGAAAGTTGGTGAATAGGCAGGTATATAATTGAATTGAATGCCTTTAGATGACGCAAAATTAATGATAGATGATTGATTTTGTTTGGAATTGTGCAGATTATAGAGCTCTTTAAGAGAGTTCTCTGCGCCCTTGAAAGTTTTCGCATTATCACAGTGAATGACGTTTGGCAGACCACGATGCCCAATGAATCTTTTTAATGAGGCAATGAAACAGACTGTAGTCATGTCAGAGACTAACTCTAGATGGACGCTTTTGGTGACAAAACACACAAATACTACAACATAGCCTTTGGAAACTACACTTCTTCTAATGCTTGATTGTTTGACATTAAAAGGGCCACAATAGTCTATGCCAACAATGCTGAAGGTTTTAGCTTCTGTAACTCGATCGGAAGGTAATGATCCCATTAACTGTGAAGCTGTATTTGCTTTGAACTTAAAACATTGTACACATCTGTGGATAATCCTTTTTACTTCTCTATTTAAATTGACAATCCAAAATCTTAATGATAGATTGCTTACAGTTAATTTTTGACCAGCATGCATTAAAGCTAGATGCTCATTTCTTATTATTAAATCAGTTATATGACATTTCTTTGGCAATATTATTGGGTATTTTTGAGAGTATGGAATAGGTGCATTTTGTAAGCGACCAGTTACTCTTAATACATTATTGCTGTCTAAGAAAGGAGACAATGACTTTAGGTAAGATTTTATAGGCGTATTATTTTTTACACATTCAATTTCCTTTTCAAAGTATGAGCTTTGGACTAAAGCAATTATTTTATTTTCAGAGCTTTTTAATTCTGATACAGTTAAATTACCTTTGCGTTTGTCATTTTTGTGTTTACAATTAAATGAGAATCTCATTATCCAAGTTAAAATTCTTACAGTTTTTGTCCATGAGGAATATTTATTTAGAATTTCAGGAGTAGAGGCAGTGACATTTAAAACCACATCCCGCTTGTCAAGGTGTTCTGAGTCTGAGTCTTCAGGTAATTCAGTACAGTTATTTATGTTTTGTGGCAAAAAACCAAATGAGGCATGCTGAGGTGGACCGTTCCACCACAGAGTGTTATTAACCAGCTCCAGCGGATCACAACCTCTGGACAAGCAGTCTGCTGGATTGGACGTGCCTTCAATATGAAACCATTGACAATTTTTTGTGAGAGTGTTAATTATGTTGACCCTGTTCTTAACAAATGCAGGTAAGTTTTTGTCTGATTTTAACCAACATAGTACAACTTGTGAATCTGAGAACAAGTAATTTGCATCTATTTTAAAATTACAATAAATGTTACTTACTTTATCAAACAATTTTGCTAAAATTAATGCAGCATTTAGCTCTAGTTTTGGTACAGTTAATTTATTTTTGATCGGAGCTATTTTAGATTTAGCACAAATTAAAGTGTTTGTTACTTGATCACCCTGAATGGTTTTTGCATAAATACAACAGCCGTATGCTGTGTTTGAAGCGTCGCAATATCCTAGCAATTCTATACGTTGTGCATTAGCAAACTTTAAGTTTCTGTTAACATAGATGCTGGGCATTGAAACTAATTGGCTGTAAAAGTTTTTCCAGCATTTTAGAAGCTTTTCAGGTAAAGGAGAGTCCCATTCTAAATTTTCTTTCCATACACTTTGTAAGAATTGTTTAGCTTTAACTACTACGGGTCCTGCCAGCCCAAGAGGATCGAAAAATGATCCAATAACGCTTAAAACTGACCTTTTATCCCATTTATTAAAGTTTTTGTTAGGACATACTACTTTGAATTTGTCATTTTTGACATCAAACGATAATCCAAGAGCCTTTATCATTACACTATCATTACAAAGTTCGTGCTCCTCCAAATGTTGCTTTTGCACTGGGATGCCACGGAGAAGTTGCGAATTATTGGCTGCCCATTTGTGGAGTTGAAATCCGGCACGATCAAGAAGAGAAATAATTTGATTTCTTACCTCAAGGGTGTCTTCTATGGACTGTCCACCAAACAGTGCATCGTCTACATACATGGATTGCCGAATCACCTCTGCAACTCGCGGGAACTCATCTCCGTGTCTTTGAGCCAGCTCGTCCAGACATCTGGTTGCCAGGTAGCTCGAACTTTTGAGACCATAGGTGACTGTCTGTAATTCGAGAATTATTTTCTTATTATCCTTATCTTTCCATAAGATATTTTGGAGTTCTCGGTATTGTGGACTGACAGTTATTGCCCTATACATATGTCTTATGTCTGCTAAAAGAACATATTCGTATGCCCTGAATAGAATCAGTATATCAAAAAGGTCTTTTTGTATTTTGGGCCCGTTTAATAAAACATCATTTAAGCTATTATGCTCCGAATTTTGTCGTGTATTGCCATTGAACACTACCCTTACTTTGTTTGTTTTCCTATCATTCCTTATAACCGGTAAGTGTTGCATGAAATACCTCTTTTCTATTTCGGAAAAGCTTAACGGAACAACTTTAGCGTGCCCTAAATTAACATACTCCTCCAAGAAGGTATGATATTGTTTTTTTAAATGTTCATCCTTATCTAGCCTTTTTTCAATATAATTTAAAGTTTTGGAAGCAATAGGGAATGTATTACCCAAATTGAGTTGATCTAACGGTTTTTGCAGAGGCAGAGAAACCTGAAATTTGCCATCAATTAAATGTACCGATTTTTTGAATTCGGCTTCACAGGTATCCTGCTTTACTGTAACCTCCAAATTCGTTTCAGGGATCTGTTCAATCTCCCAAAACTTTGTTAGGAGGTGATCAACACTGTCAACATTATTATCAATGATTGCATGCAAGGTAACTAGATTATTATTGAAAGATGAACTTTTTTCTTTTATTTCGCCTGATATTATTGAACCAAATTCAGTATCTAATAAATACAGATTACTGTTTGTCAATTTGATTTTATTTGGCAGCATTATTTTGAAAAAGACATCAGCAGACAGCAGAAATGAAATATCACCCGGCACATTATATTCATCGTCTGCAAGCACTACAGAATCCGGTATGGTGACATTCAGCAAATTAAGCTTGTGCTGTGGCAACTGTGTTGTTATTTGGTCCACTACTGAACAAGTCACTTGACAATTAAAATTGTTTTGAAGTGATATTAAATTTACTTTGACAGCCTTTGTGGTTGTTTTATTTTGTTGACCCAATGCTGTTATATTTAGATTATTATTGAACTGTTTTAATTGCAATTTTTTGACAAGATCAGATTTTATAAATGATATTTGACTGCCGCTGTCTACTAAGCCCCTAGCTATTATGTAAGATTTTCCATCTTGGCTAAGTATTTTTGCCTTAACAGTGGGCAGTAATACACTATCATTTCCGATATTGTTATGCAAAACAGCTTTTTCTATTTCTTCTTGATGCAACAGAGTGTTATGTGTTTTGCTGTTGCATATTCCGCATTTAAAATAAAAGCGGCATTTTTTATTGTGAAAATTTAAACAAATTTTGCATACATTATTTTTTGAAACAAATGTAACCCTATCATCAACAGACAAAGTTTCAAATTTTTTACATTTGAATAATTTATGGGATGAATCATCACAAAATCTACAAACGGGTAATTGTTTATCCTCAACTTGTTTGCTCACTACATTTGCAACTTTATTTTTAAAACTTTTATAAGAACAGTGAGTGTTGGTGGACTTACCCTCGCTTTTTTGGCTCTCTTCTATACTGCTGGCTCTCCGCTCAATGAAAGCAAAGAACTCCTCTAGATTTGGCAGCTTCGTTTGGTCCCGTTCGCTATGGTACGCTCTACAAGAAAACTGATCAATTTTTCTTAACAAAATAGGCAATATTATCATATCCCAGTGCTCAGTAGGCTGTCCTAGGGTTTTCAAGGCTCCCAGATTTTGTCGAGCATGAGCAACTATTTCCCTTAAGCTGCTGGCAGCACCCTTCACAATTGGTTGCATATCTAACAACGCCTGCACATGGTTGACTGTCACAATAAACTTATTATCGTACCTATTTTTCAGATACTCTAATGCTGTTTCATATGAATCATTTGTTAAAGGCAAACACTCAATTATTGACAATGCTTCTCCTTTTAAAAACTTCCTTAAATAGAATAACTTTTGAACAGCATCTAGCTTGCTGTTATGTATAACCGCACTGAAAAGTTCAATAAAGGTTCTATATTTTGTGTAGTCGGATCCGTCAAACGTGGGAATGTCTATTTCTGGCAACTTCACTGAGCCACTGCTAGAAGACTTCAGGGTCTTACAGGATGGTTCGGATGCCTTGTCGCTGACACTGCTTATCAGTTTGCGAAGTCCTACAATGATTCCCAGGCACCTTTCCTCCAAGTCGTCCTCCTCAAAGTCCTCTTCGGAACACTCATTTGTCAGTATTCTTAACTGAAGTGTTATGTCATTGATGCTGGATAAGACTTCTTCCACTTGCTGAAGCCTTAGTGTTACTGCTTCCTTGTCAACAGTCTCTTGTGTTTGTTTACGCGTGAAGTTTTCAGCTTTTGTAAGCTTTCCTTTGAATTGCGCTAATTGCGCCTTCAGTCTCTTTTCCTGCTCATAGCTAACATCTTCCTGTCCAATACTCTTGCGTTTTCCACCCATTTCCTTTAAGAGAAATCACCAATAACTCGTAAAAATTTCCGGCTTGCAGTTTGTAAACAAACACCAAATTGACGTTTGATTGAATGAACGGTGAACGATTGGGAGTGAAGAAAATGGTTCCGACGTCACAAATGTCAAAGTTGTTTCTGTCTCTCTCGCTCTCGTACAGATTGTGGGCGATAATGGCGGCCGTTTTATTTCAATGGGATTCCAATACGATTTTTGATTTTCAGCAATACACGAATATTTTTGACGAGCTCACAATTATTTAGCTTCTTGGCAGCTATTTGAAGACTGCGGGGATTGCGGGACTCGTTGTATTTGTCTGATTCGAGGTTTTTTGTTGGAATGTTCCACACCCACGCCACGCGGCACTTGGTTGCCGGTTTTTGCGAAACGAGAGAAAACGTGTATTTGCACTCGCGCACTACAATGTTTTTTAGTATTTCGTTTCGGCACCAATTTATGTTCAGCAAGAACATAAAAACAACTTGTTTAATGGCAAATTAAAGGTTTTATTTAAAAAATTGTATGAGCTACAAAGCGTTCGGTACACGGTCGAAGAAGAAGAAGAACGAGTGAAGGGAGCGGCTACTTATATAGATCCCATTTTTTTTTTTAAAAGGTATGGTCGTTTCATACAGGTGTAATGTGTTCCTACACATCATTCTACTAAGGAGAGCAGGGTTGCGGGAGCCCTGGAACTGAGGAGGGTCTGCGAAAGCGGACGGGCAACGGCGGGGTTGCGGAAGAGTGCGCAAGCGTCCCCGTGGCCTCGCCGAAAGTTGCGAGGAGGAGCACCGTGAAGTTTTAGTTGGTAGTCTGCCCTTTTCAGGGCGGGAGTCCAACATAACCCCCCTGGCTTCCCCGGGCTGGGGGGGTATGACTAAATCATTTCCTCACGTAAAAAAAAAAAAAAAAGGTTAGGTTAGGTTCCCCCCCGACGTGCTGCCACCTTGTCGTGGTGGGGGGGCTTGAGTGTCCTAATGACCTTCAAGGCTATGCCGGATAGGGTTACCCATACCGGACAGGCTTGGAGCGAGGGACCAGACGAAGCGCAGCACAAGGAGGGGCCCTCCGTGTAATCCTCTGATTGGGACAGCGGAGGACACATGTGATGGGCCACGGGGTGGAGCTCCCTTTTGGGATGCTGGAAGGTGGGAACGTGGTGGAGTGGGATTGCTTGTGGTTATCCCCGTCACCGGCTTCCTAGCCGCCACGTTCGGGCGGGGACCGCGCGAGAAGGGAGATCTGGTGTTCTCTCTCGCCACTCTCTCGGTCCGCGGTCCCTGTCGGAGGAGCCGCGCGAGACTCCATCATCTCTGCGCGGCAGGAGTAGGTCAGCGGCGGAGCCTGTCATCATTTCTGCCGCAGGGCTGAGGTCCGGTCCGTACCCCAGCCCTTCAGGCCTCCGGGTGGCAGACGTGGGGACGTCTGTCGCCTGACGCTTAGAGGCCCGCGTAGGCAAGATGCTCACTGATGCCCTGAGCGTCTTTGCGGAGGACGGGACACGACAAGGTGCTGGGCCCCGTGTCCCATGAGGTGTGCCCTGGCTCTGGTCGGGGCAGCTGAGGTGGATCTGCAGTGGCGGATAGCGGCGTGCGTGGAGCAGCGGAGAATGCGAAAGCGGTCCCGAGGCTCCACTCCGGCCGATGAGGTGGACATCCGTGAGGTTTTAGTCGGTAGGAGCATCGAGTCCGAGCTGAGTCCGACATAACCAGGTGCTTTCCCCAGAGCCCTGGTATGCGTAAAGGCATTTCCTCACGTTAAAAAAAAAAAAAAAAAAAAAAAAGGTTAGGTTAGGTTCCCCCCCGTCGTGCTGCCACCTTGTCGTTGGTGGGGGGGCTTGCGTGTCCTTATGACCTTCAAGGCTATGCCGGATAGGGCTACCCATACCGGACAGGCTTGGAGCGAGGGACCAGACGAAGCGCAGCACAAGGAGGGGCCCTCCGTGTTTTCCTCTGTTCATCAGAGGACACATTGGATCTGGGCCCATCGGGACGGGTCAGCGCGCTGCCTAATCGCAGCACGTCTGGCAGGCATATATGCCACCGTCGGAGAGAGGAGACTTTGCCACCTTCTCGCGTTCCGTAACTTGCGGCGCACTTCAACGACCCTGCTGGGTGGCTCCAGTGGGAGATGTGGGGTGTCGCTTGCCGGAGGGCTTGCCTTAATTGGCCGGCCCGTGGGAAGGAAAACCCTATAAAACCCGAGAGAACCCTCGTTAAAACCTGCGGATGCCTGGCGTCCTCCGCAGTATATAGCCCACCCTCTGGGAATTGGCGATACCGGGGTGCTTCTACATCGCCTACTGCTCGTGGGAACAAAAAGCAAAATGTCTAAAATTCAAAACGAAGAGGAGGAGATTGGCGGTTTATCCGTCTCTGAGACGGGCTCAGTCATGAGCCAAGATGATAATAGCACTGCCAGCGACGTTAGTGTTGCTAGCGCAGTCAGTATGGGGGTGAAATGCATGCGCAAGAGGCGCACACGCGTATTGGAATCCGACGCCGAGGAGGAGAATACTCAGACAACTCCGACGTCCGTACGCAGTAGCACACCGGTGCCTAAAAGAGGAAGAGGCCGCCCGCCCACTACTGGGCACTACGAAGGGCTGGCCAAAGCCAAGCGGGAGCTCGTCGACGCTAGGCGTCAAGAACTGGAGCTCCAGGCGGAGGAGGAAGTTGCCGAACTGACCCGGGAGCGTCGGCTCATAAGAGCATCGCGCCCCGTGGAGGTATCGGTGGCCAGTCCTGGCGGCAATGGTGATGACCCGCCCTCTTCGACCCTGGTGGAAAGGGTCAACGAGAGCATTAAGGTGATCACCGAAGTCGCCAAAAAGTCGAGTAACTTGAAGGGCACGTTCGTTCGTGCCCTGAAGGAATCGGCGGAAACTATCCGCGAAGCGGTGGATGCTCTTAAGAGCACATCCTCAACTGAGGAGACCCGCCGCCTCCAAGCGGACAACAACCGGTTGCGGGAAGAGCTGCGGCGATCAGGAGGGAAATCGCCAGCATGCGCGCAAGTATGATAAACACTGCGCGCCCCGTCGAGCAGCCGTCGCCGGCTCCGGTTCTGACTTCGCAGGTGGAGGATATCGCGCGCGATGTATTGACCCAAGTTGGGACTTTAATCAGCGCGCGATTCGAGGCCCTCGAGGACCGTTTGCTCCCCGAAAAACGCCTCAGACAGCCTCTGGCGGCAGATAGGCGCAATGCCGAGCCCCAGCCCGGACCCTCATCTGCACCGGATCCCGCTCCTGCTCCTATGGAGGAGACGTGAAGTGAGGTGGTGCGGAGAAAGGGGAAAGGTAAGGGGAAGAAGACGGCACTCGCGCCTAGCGCAGTGGCACCAGCTGCTGCCGCCGCGAAAGCGAAGGCACCCGCGGCCAAAAAGCAGACAAAGACCGCCACGGCACCGAAGCCCGCTCCGGTGCCAAAGCCCTCTGCGGCCGCCGCGAAGTCTGCAACGGCGCCGAAGCCCGCTACGGCTGCCGCGAAAAAGAGAAGGCGCGGAGGGCGAAAACTACGTGCTCCTACGACGGCAGCTGTAGTTATAACACTACAGCATGATGCCGTCGAGAAAGGAGTCTCGTATAAGGATGTCCTTAAAAAGACGCGTCAGATGGTTGATCTGACAGCCTTGGGCATCCCGGCGGGTCTGAAGATCAGGCAGGCGGCCACGGGAGCTCGGGTCCTCGAGTTGCCGGTTGGGGTGACGGGCGAAACGGCGGACCGTTTCGCAGCGAAGCTTCGGGAGGTCCTCGCCGGAGAGGCGCGGATCGCTAGGCCGGTCAAATGCGCAGATCTGCGCCTGATCGGCCTGGATGACTCCGTCACCAAGGATGAGGTCCTCGCCGCAGTTGCTGTCGCAGCGGGCTGTCCCCTGGATCACGTCAAGGGGGGCGAAATTCGTGAGGGCCGCAGGGGTACTGGCAGCCTCTGGCTGCAGTGCCCAGTAACGGCCGCTAAGGCTTTGGTTGCGGCCAAAAGCCTTCGAATTGGGTGGAGCAGTGTCAACGTGGAGTCACTGGAGTCGCGCCAAATGAAGTGCTTCCGATGCCTTGAAATCGGGCACATGCGGCTCCAGTGCACTTCTGAGGTGGACCGCAGCAATTTGTGCTATCGCTGCAGTGCCCCTGGCCACAAGTCGGCGGCATGCTCCGCAAAACCTCATTGCGTCGTATGCGCAGCGGCGGGTAGGCCAGCGGAGCACACGGTGGGGGGCAAAGGGTGCTCCCCATCGAAAAAAGCTAAAAAGGCTGGGGGGACTCAAGCCCCACAGCAGGCGGGTCGGGAATCTCCCCGACTGGAGGAAATGTGTGTTGATCCTAATGATGGATAGTGATCGGCAACATTTCCTCCAGGGAAACCTAAACCATTGCGCCGGTGCCCAGGATCTGCTATTCCAGGCACTGGCGCAATGGCAAATTGGGCTCGTGGTGGTTGCTGAGCCCTACTGCATCCCTACCAGCTGGGCGGGTGATGCGACGGGCACGGCGGCCGTCTGTGTCCCGGGCGGCAGCTCGCCCCTCTCGGTAAAAGAGAGAGGAGCCGGGTTTGTGGCGGTTGACTGGGGAGAGTACACTGTATTCTCAGTGTATCTCTCCCCTAGCAAAACCCTGGCGGAGGTTGAGATGGTCCTCGGCGAGCTGCAGGCGGCAGTCAGGCGAGCGGCGCCTCGTCCGACAATTGTGGCGGGCGACTTTAATGCCAAAAACGTGGCTTGGGGTTCGCCCGCCACAGATGTGCGGGGGATTGTCATGGGGTTCGATTATTAGAGCTATCAAACATACTGGGTCCTGTCCCTTATCTTTACTATTTCAGCCCTAATGCGAGGGCAACTATTGCTAGTCGCTGAATGTCTAGTGTCGGTCTCTATTCTTAATTTTTTGCCATACTGGGTGCAATTATAGCACTGAATGCAATCAGGCATTTGTTTTACAGGACAGTTAAGGTAAGAGTGCGTTTCCGGTTAGGTTAGGTTAGGTTAGGTTAGGTTAGGTTAGGTTAGGTTAGGTTCCCCCCCGTCGTGCTGCCACCTTGTCGTTGGTGGGGGGGCTTGAGTGTCCTAATGAACTTCAAGGCTATGCCGGATAGGGTCACCCATACCGGACAGGCTTGAAGCGAGGGACCAGACGAAGCGCAGCACAGGAGGGGCGCTTGACACTATCCCTAGGGATGTGTCTCGCGCCAACCGCGGAGGAGCTCCCTTGGACCCTTGCTGAAGGGTCCAATCAAGGGATGCTCGGGGGCGTTGATTTTATCGATGCCCCAGGCGGGTGCCGCCAGAGATTTTCATCTCTGCGCGGCGTCGGTTGGCGGCGGAGCCTACCATCTTATCCGCCGCAGGGGGTCGGGTCTCCTGGCCCCCATCGCTTCCAGACAGTAGACCGGGGGGTCTGCTGTCCACTTTGAGGAAGCAGTTGGAGGGTGCGCTCTGCGTCCGGTGCACCCTACAAACGCGGGTGGGCAGATTATCTGCCCTTCACGCAGCCGGGCCGCCTTCGGGTGGCAGTCGCCGGTGGGGGACTGGAGGTAAAGGCTCTGCCGGTTTCCCAGACCCCTGCCATACGGCGAAGCGGGAACGCCGTTGGGTTTTAGCCGGTAGGAGTCCGGCATAACTCGGTTGCTGCCCCCGCAGCGACTGGGTATCCATGACGGATTTCCCAACGTTAAAAAAAAAAAAAAAAAAAAAAAAAAGGTTAGGTTAGGTTAGGTTAGGTTAGGTTAGGTTAGGTTAGGTTAGGTTAGGTTAGGTTAGGTTAGGTTACTCCTCCCTAATCTGGGAGGAGGAGGAGGAATCTGCCGTCGCCTGTATATGGCGGTGCTAAGGTCGATGGCCCTTTATGGCGCCCCAATATGGGCGAACTGTCTCAGCCCAAGGATGGTCCCCATTCTCCTCAGGTCCCAGAGGATTATGGCAGTGAGAGTGTGCAGGGGATATCGGACGCTTTCACTCGAAGTGGCTTGTGTCCTCGCAAGCTCCCTTCCGTGGGACCTTGAAGCTGGGATTCTTTCGAATGTATACCGGCGCAAGGTCCAGGCGCATGAACAAGATTTGCGTCCTGTACCGCAGGAGGTAGAGCAGTGGCGGAAGATCGCCAGAGAGGCGGCACTGGAGTCATGGAGAGAGAGGCTGCTAGCGGGACCCACACAGAGGGGGACTGGAGCTAGACGGCTTCTTGAAGCCGTGCGTCCCATCCTCGGTGAGTGGGTTCAGCGAAAGCACGGAGTCCTCACGTTCCGGATGACACAGATCCTTACGGGGCATGGATGTTTCGGGAGGTATCTGTGGCATGTAGCCAAGAGGGAGCCAACTCCGGTTTGTCACCGGTGCGGCCATGAAGAGGACACGGCTCAGCACGTGTTGGAGGAGTGCCCTGCAGAGGAGGAACAGCGTCGACTCTTGGTAGAGGCTGTGGGAGCGGATCTCTCGCTGCCGACCATTCTTAAAAGAATGCTTGACAGCAAGAGGTCATGGGAGGCGGTGGCCACCTTCTGCGAAACAGTCGTATCGAGAAGGGAGGCCGAAGAGCGGGAACGGGAGAGAGATCCCGCCTCACAACCGCTCCGGAGGGCGCGGCGACGGAGGAGGGCCAGTCGGGCTCGAACCCCGTCTCCGCTGGAAGAGCCTAGACCGTTGGACGTGGGGACGTCTTATGGTCGATTGGATGAAGGCTCTTCAGAGGAGTCGATGCCCGATATGTCCCCGGGCATCGCTCAAGTAGAATGGGTGGATTAATGTCCGCTCCGAGATGGATCCGCTGTGGCGGATAGCGGCGTGCGTGGAGCAGCGGAGCATGCGAAAGCGGTCCCGAAGCTCCACTCCGGCCGATGAAGTGGACATCGTGAGGTTTTAGTCGGTAGGAGCATCGAGTCCGAGCTGAGCCCGACATAACCAGTTGCTTTCCCCAGAGCCCTGGTATGCGTAAATGCATTTCCTCACGTTAAAAAAAAAAAAAAAAAAAAAAAAAAAAAAAAAAAAAAAAAAAAAAAAAAAAGGTTAGGTTAGGTTAGGTTAGGTTAGGTTAGGTTAGGTTAGGTTAGGTTAGGTTAGGTTAGGTTAGGTTAGGTTAGGTTCCCCCCCGACGTGCTGCCACCTTGCCCCCCCGACGTGCTGCCACCTTGTCGTGGTGGGGGGGCTTGAGTGTCCTAATGACCTTCAAGGCTATGCCGGATAGGGCCACCCATACCGGACAGGCTTGGAGCGAGGGACCAGACGAAGCGCAGCACAAGGAGGGGCCCTCCGTGTAATCCTCTGATTGGGATAGCAGAGGACACATGTGATGGGCCACGGGGTGGAGCTCCCTTTTGGGATGCTGGAAGGTGGGAACGTGGTGGAGTGGGACTGCTTGTGGTTATCCCCGTCACCGGCTTCCTAGCCGCCACGTTCGGGCGGGGACCGCGCGAGAAGGGAGATCTGGTGTTCTCTCCCACCACTCTCCCGGTCCGCGGTCCCTGTCTGAGGAGCCGCGCGAGACTCCATCATCTCTGCGCGGCAGGAGTAGGTCAGCGGCGGAGCCTGTCATCCTTTCCGCCGCAGGGCTGAGGTCCGGTCCGTACCCCAGCCCTTCAGGCCTCCGGGTGGCAGACGTGGGGACGTCTGTCGCCCGACGCTTAGAGGCCCGCGTAGGCAAGACGCTCACTGATGCCCTGAGCGTCTTTGCGGAGGACGGGACACGACAAGGTGGTGGGCCCCGTGTCCCATGAGGTGTGCCCTGGCTCTGGTCGGGGCAGCTGAGGTGGATCCGCAGTGGCGGATAGCGGCGTGCGTGGAGCAGCGGAGAATGCGAAAGCGGTCCCGAGGCTCCACTCCGGCCGATGAGGTGGACATCCGTGAGGTTTTAGTCGGTAGGAGCATCGAGTCCGAGCTGAGTCCGACATAACCAGGTGCTTTCCCCAGAGCCCTGGTATGCGTAAAGGCATTTCCTCACGTTAAAAAAAAAAAAAAAAAAAAAAAAAAAAAAAATAAAAAAAAAAAAAAAAAAAAAAAAAAAAAAAAAAAAAGGTTAGGTTAGGTTAGGTTAGGTTAGGTTAGGTTCCCCCCCGACGTGCTGCCACCTTGTCGTGGTGGGGGGGCTTGCGTGTCCTAATGACCTTCAAGGCTATGCCGGATAGGGCTACCCATACCGGACAGGCTTGGAGCGAGGGACCAGACGAAGCGCAGCACAAGGAGGGGCCCTCCGTGTTTTCCTCTGTTCATCAGAGGACACATTGGATCTGGGCCCATCGGGACGGGTCAGCGCGCTGCCTAATCGCAGCACGTCTGGCAGGCATATATGCCACCGTCGGAGAGAGGAGACTTTGCCACCTTCTCGCGTTCCGTAACTTGCGGCGCACTTCAACGACCCTGCTGGGTGGCTCCAGTGGGAGATGTGGGGTGTCGCTTGCCGGAGGGCTTGCCTTAATTGGCCGGCCCGCGGGAAGGAAAACCCTATAAAACCCGAGAGAACCCTCGTTAAAACCTGCGGATACCTGGCGTCCTCCGCAGTATATAGCCCACCCTCTGGGAATTGGCGATACCGGGGTGCTTCTACATCGCCTACTACTCGTGGGAACAAAAAGCAAAATGTCTAAAATTCAAAACGAAGAGGAGGAGATTGGCGGTTTATCCGTCTCTGAGACGGGCTCAGTCATGAGCCAAGATGATAACAGTACTGCAAGCGACGTAAGTGTTGCTAGCGCAGTCAGTGTGGAGAGAAAGTGCATGCGCAAGAGGCGCACACGCGTATTGGAATCCGACGCCGAGGAGGAGAATACTCCGACAATCCCGGCGTCCGTACGCAGTGGCACACCAGTGCCTAAAAGAGGAAGAGGCCGCCCGCCCACTACTGGGCACTACGTAGGGCTGGCCAAAGCCAAACGGGAGCTCGTCGACGCCAGGCGTCAAGAACTGGAGCTCCAGGCGGAGGAGGAGGTTGCCGAACTGACCCGGGAGCGTCGGCTCTTAAGAGCATTGCACCCCGTGGAGGAATCGGTGGCCAGTCCTGGCGGCAATGGTGACGACCCGCCCTCTTCGACCCTGGTGGAAAGGGTCAACGAGAGCATTAAGGTGATCACCGAAGTCGCCAAGAAGTCAAGTAACTTGAAGGGCACGTTCGTTCGTGCCCTGAAGGAATCGGCGGAAACTATCCGCGAAGCGGTGGATGCTCTTAAGAGCACATCCTCAACTGAGGAGACCCGCCGCCTCCAAGCGGACAACAACCGGTTGCGGGAAGAGCTGGCGGCGATCAGGAGGGAAATCGCCAGCATGCGTGCAAGTATGATAAACACTGCGCGCCCCGTCGAGCAGCCATCGCCGGCTCCGGTTCTGACTTCGCAGGTGGAGGATATCGCGCGCGCTGTATTGTCCCAAGTTGGGACTTTAATCAGCGCGCGATTCGAGGCACTCGAGGATCGTTTGCTCCCCGAAAAACGCCTCAGACCGCCTCTGGCGGCAGATAGGCGCATAGCCGAGCCCCAGCCAGGACCCTCATCTGCACCGGATCCCGCTCCTGCTCCTATGGAGGAGACGTGGAGTGAGGTGGTGCGGAGAAAGGGGAAAGGTAAAGGGAAGAAGACGGCACCCGCGCCTAGCGCAGTGGCACCAGCTTCCGCCGCCGCGAAAGCGAAGGCACCCGCGGCCAAAAAGCAGTCAAAGACCGCCACGGCACCGAAGCCCGCTCCGGTGCCAAGGCCCTCTGCGACCGCCGCTAAGTCCGCAGCGGCGTCGAAGCCCACTACGGCTGCCGAGAAGAAGCGAAAGCGTGGAGGGCGTAAGCTGCGTGCTCCTACGACGGCAGCTGTAGTTATAACACTGCAGCATGATGCCGTCGAGAAAGGAGTCACGTATAAGGATGTCCTTAAAAAGGCGCGTCAGATGGTTGATCTGACAGCCTTGGGCATCCCGGCGGGTCTGAAGATCAGGCAGGCAGCCACGGGAGCTCGGGTTCTCGAGTTGCCGGTTGGGGTTACAGGCGAAACGGCGGATCGCTTCGCAGCGAAACTCCGTGAGGTCCTCGCCGGAGAGGCGCGGGTCGCTAGACCGGTCAAGTGCGCAGATCTGCGCCTCACCGGTCTGGATGACTCCGTCACCAAGGATGAGGTCCTCGCCGCAGTTGCTCTCGCAGCGGGCTGTCCCCTGGATCACGTCAAAGGGGGCGAAATTCGTGAGGGCCGCAGGGGTACTGGCAGCCTCTGGCTGCAGTGTCCAGTAACGGCCGCTAAGGCTTTGGTTGCGGCCAAAAGCCTTCGAATTGGGTGGAGCAATGTAAACGTGGAGTCACTGGAGTCGCGCCAAATGAAGTGCTTTCGATGCCTAGAAATCGGGCACATGCGGCTCCAGTGCACTTCCGAGGTGGACCGCAGCGGTTTGTGCTATCGCTGCAGTGCCCCCGGCCACAAGTCGGCGGCATGCTCCGCTAAACCTCACTGCGTCGTATGCGCAGCGGCGGGTAGGCCAGCGGAGCACACGGTGGGGGGCAAAGGGTGCTCCCCACCGAAAAAAGCTAAAAAGGCTGGGGGGACTCCAGCCCCACAGCAGGCGGGTCGGGACTCTCCCCGACTGGAGGAAATGTGTGTCGATCCTAATGATGGATAGTGATCGGCAACATTTCCTCCAGGGAAACCTAAACCATTGCGCCGGTGCCCAGGATTTGTTATTCCAGGCACTGGCGCAATGGCAAATTGGGCTCGCGGTGGTTGCTGAGCCCTACTGCATCCCTGCCAGTTGGGCGGGCGATGTGACGGGCACGGCGGCCATCTGTGTACCGGGTGGCAGCTCGCCCCTCTCTGTAAAAGAGAGAGGAGCCGGGTTTGTGGCGGTCGACTGGGGGGAGTACACTGTATTCTCAGTGTATCTCTCCCCTAGCAAAACCCTGGCTGAGGTCGAGATGGTCCTCGGCGAGCTGCAGGCGGCAGTCAGGCGAGCGGCGCCTCGTCCGCTAGTTGTGGCGGGCGACTTTAATGCCAAAAACATGGCTTGGGGTTCGCCCGCCTCAGATGTGCGGGGGATTGCGGTGGAGGAATGGGCCACAGAGTCTGGGCTCGTTCTCCTCAACCGTGGCACGACGCAAACCTGCGTGCGGCTCCAAGGGGGGTCCATAGTGGACCTCTCATTCGCGAGCCCCGCAGTAGCTGCAGCCGTGCGAGACTGGCGGGTTCTGGAGGATGTTGAGACGCTGTCGGATCACGCGTATATCCGCTTCAGCGTCTCCTCCTCCAGGGGAGTGCGGTCGGCTCCGTCCCTTTCCGCGGGTGCCCCAGCGTTTCCACGTTGGGCCCTCGCGAGGTTGGACGTGGACCTGCTGGAAGAGGCGGCAATCGTCGAGTCCTGGAGCTCTCCGCTCCCAGTTGCACCAGATGAGGAGGCGATGCGCTTCCGCGGCGCGCTTACAAGGATCTGCGACGCCAGTATGCCCCGTGTACGGCAACGCCAACTTAAACGGCAAGTATACTGGTGGTCGCCCGCCATCGCGGAGATAAGGCTACGCTGCATTGTCGCGCGCCGGGAGTTCCAGCGGCAGCGCCCTAGGCAGCCTAGAGACGAGGCGCTGGAGAACCAGCTGCAGAGGGCGTACAGCGACGCCAAGAAATCTCTGCAGTTGGCTATCCTGAAGGCGAAGGACGCTGCCTGGGGCGAACTTCTAGCGGATCTCGATCGCGATCCCTGGGGCCGTCCTTACAGGGCAACTCGGGGCAAGTTTTGTCGCGGCCCGCCGGCTGCGGAGACCATCTCGCCGGAGCGGTTGGCTGGGGTGTTGGAGGCGCTGTTTCCGGCTCCGGCTGGAATAGTTCCTCCCGTGCTGGGGCCTGAAACCGACACCGCTGAGGAGGTGCCTCCGGTATCGGAGGGCGAGATGGGTGCCGCAATCCTGCGCCTTCGTGGCCGCAAAACGGCCAAGGGCCCCGATGGAGTGCCCGGAAAGGCCTTGGTTTTGGCTCTGGGACCGCTGGAGGAGCGGCTGCGGGATCTGTTCACCACTTGTCTTCAGCGTGGACAGTTCCCGCAGTGTTGGAAGGAGGGCAGGGTTGTCCTCCTCCGCAAGGAGGGTCGCTCTCCCGATTCGCCCTCGGCTTACCGGCCCATTGTCCTACTGGACGAGGCCGGTAAGCTGATGGAGAGGGTCGTCGCATCGCGCATCGTGCGCCGCATGATGCGCGTGGGACCCAACCTGTCGGAGGCCCAATACGGTTTTAGGCCCTTGCGCTCCACCGTCGACGCTATTCTTGACGTCAAGGGGTACGCGGAGGAACAGGTGGCGAGCGGCAACGTCGTGTTGGCGGTGTCTTTGGATATCGCCAATGCGTTCAATTCCCTGCCGTTTGCTGCCATCGAGGAGGGCCTCCGCTACCACCGGCTCCCCCGGTACCTATGCGCATTTATTGCGGCGTACCTGCGAGGGCGAGAGGTGACGTGCGTGGGGCGCGACGGTGCTCATGTTCGGCGGGAGACGTGGTGCGGTGTTCCACAGGGGTCGGTCCTCGGTCCACTCCTGTGGAACATTGGCTACGACCGCGTACTGCGAGGTGCCTTGCTCCGCGGGCTTCGTGTCGTCTGCTATGCTGACGACACCCTAGTACTTGCCCGCGGAGAGACGCACGAGGAGGCGAACCGGCTGGCGGTGGTTGGTGTGGGACTAGTTGTGTCCCGCATCAGCGACCTGGGATTAAGGGTGGCCTTGGAGAAGACTGAGGCCCTCTTCTTCCATGGGCCTCGGAGGAGGCCGCCGACAGGTACGACGCTCCGAATCGGAGAGGTGGAGGTCCGGGTCGAGTCCGAGATGAAATATCTTGGACTCGTCCTGGACGGAAGGTGGGCGTTCACCGCCCACTTCCGCCGGCTAACGCCGAAGTTGTTGGGGGCGGCGGCCGCTCTTGGACGCCTCCTGCCCAACGTGGGTGGACCGGGGTCCGTTTGTCGCCGCCTGTACATGGGGGTCATCAGATCGATGGCCCTCTACGGCGCTCCCGTGTGGGTGGATGCCCTGAGTGCCACGAATAGGGCGCTGCTGCGGCGACCGCAGCGCGCCATGGCACAAAGGGCAATACGCGGATACCGCACGGTGGCCGGCGAGGCGGCGTGCGCCCTGGCGGGATCCCCACCGTGGGATATGGAGGCGAAAGTCCTCGCGGAGGTCTATCGACGCGTCGCCGAAATGAGGCGGCGCGATGATGACCTTGTCGCCGAACGGATCGCGAGGTGGCGACGCCAGGCACGTGTCATTTTGATGCGCACCTGGCAAGACCGTTTGGCGGCACCCTCCGCCGGGCATCGGGTGGCAGAAGCCATAGGGCCTTCATTGGTGGAATGGGTCGGTTCCCGCAACGGCAGCCTGTCGTTCCGGATGGTGCAGGTGATGACTGGGCACGGATGCTTCGGTCACTACCTGCACGCTATCGGGAGGGAGCCGACTCAAAGGTGCCACCATTGTGCTTGCGCCGACGATACGGCGCAGCACACGTTGGCGGAATGCCCGTCGTGGGACGAGCCGCGAGGTCAGCTCCGTGACGTCGTCGGGTCGGACCTCTCGCTGCCGGCCATCGTAAGAAAGATGGTCGGAACCAGGGCGGCGTGGGAGGCGATGGCCTCCTTCTGCGAGACAGTTATTTCGCAGAAGGAGGCCGCCGAGAGGGAACGGGAGGAGGATACTTCTTCCGACCCGATTCGGCGACGTCGCATGGGGCGAAGGCGGGCGGCGCACGAGCGCCGTCTCCCGCCTTAAGGGGTCTCCGGGTGGCAGACGTGGGGACGTCTGCCGCCTAACGGTTAGAGGCCCCGCGTAGGCAAAACGCCCTCTGGTGTCAAGGGCGTTTTAGCGGAGGGCGGGGACAAAAAGTCTCCGCAAGGTGTGCCTCGGCTCAGGTCGGGGCAGCCGTGGCTGGGTCGCAGCAGAATCGCTTTGGCGGGCCCTGCGACCCCGCACTACCACGGCCGCGGCGGACACCCGGTGGGTTTTAGTCGGTAGACTGCAGAGCAGGAGTCCGACATAACCCCCCTTGGCTTCCCCAGGCCCGGGGGGTATGATTAAATCATTTCCCATCGTAAAAAAAAAAAAAAAAAAAAAAAAAAAAAAAAAAAAAAAAAAAAAAAAAAAAGGTTAGGTTAGGTTCCCCCCCGTCGTGCTGCCACCTTGTCGTGGTGGGGGGGCTTGCGTGTCCTTATGACCTTCAAGGCTATGCCGGATAGGGCTACCCATACCGGACAGGCTTGAAGCGAGGGACCAGACGAAGAGCAGCACAAGGAGGGGCCCTCCGTGTGATCGGATGGGCCTACTGGGGCGGGTCAGCGCGCTGCCTAATCGCAGCACGTCTGGCAGGCATATATGCCACCGTCGGAGAGAGGAGACTTTGCCACCTTCTCGCGTTCCGTAACTTGCGGCGCACTTCAACGACCCTGCTGGGTGGCTCCAGTGGGAGATGTGGGGTGTCGCTTGCCGGAGGGCTTGCCTTAATTGGCCGGCCCGCGGGAAGGAAAACCCTATAAAACCCGAGAGAACCCTCGTTAAAACCTGCGGATACCTGGCGTCCTCCGCAGTATATAGCCCACCCTCTGGGAATTGGCGATACCGGGGTGCTTTTAGATCGCCTACTACTCGTGGGAATCAAAATGATGTTTACTAAAAATTCTTGTTGTGATGAAGGTGGAGCGCAAAGCGCTAATGAGGTGGAAAGCGGAGCCTCCCAAGGGCTACTGCTTCAAAACATAAGCTTGTTGGAGTCTGACTCTGACATGAGCTGCGTGTCGGTAGACTCCCAAAACTCTGGGAGTCAATCAGTGAGGTCGCAGCGAAAACGCTGCAGGAGTTTGGAGGACTCAACTGCAAAGTATCCTCCGGCCCGACGTGGACGTGGACGTCCTCCGACAACCGGGCAGTATGTTGGCCTGGCAAAAGCCAAGGAGGACCTTAATAAGGCGAGAGAGGAAGAACTCCGCCTCATAGCAGAGAAGGAGCTGGCAGAGGAGCTCAGCAGAAAGCAGGAGGCAACTCGAGCCTTCTTCAGAAAGGAGCCCTCAGCCAAGGAAAATGTTGAAGGTCGCGACGGGATCGCGTTGGAGTCGGTGGTCTTGGACTCCGTGGATATCATAAATAAGATAGCCACGAAGTCCAAGAACCTTAAGGGGACCTATGTGAAGGCGTTGAAAAGTGCCGCCGAAATGCTGAAGGCCTCCTTTGAGGAGTTGAAAAGCCGAACGGTGACAGAGGAGGTGGCCTTACTTGCGGAGGCCAACAAGCAGCTCACCAAAGAGCTGAGCCAGCTCCGTCGAGAGGTGGAGGAGCTGCGAGCTGCCCAAGCCAAGCCGGCCCCAGCCCCGGCAAAGGAACAGGCGCCTACCCTACCCCAGGGACCAGCCCTAGAAGAGGTGATGCGTTCAATCATGATGCAGGTGGGCAACATGATTAACGCACGGTTCGAGGGGCTCGAGGAGAGGCTGCTGCCCGAGAAGCGCCTAAGGCCGCCTCTTGCCGCGGACAAGCGTAGGGAAGAAGACGCAACTGCCCTGCCAAGCACGTCGAGTGCGAGTGCGAGTGCGACTCCTTGCATTCCCCCTCCTAATGTTCCCGTGGTGGAAGGAGGTAAGGGGAAAGGAAAAGGCAAGGGCAAAGGAAAGGCTGCACCTGCTGCTAACATAACAGCGGCACCAGAGCGAGCGCCCGTTGGGCCACAACTCTCTGCACCTCCATTACAGGAGAAGTGGAGCACAGTGGTCAAGCGAAGCTCCAAAAAGGGTGGCAAGACGGGAGCAGCAGGACCTGCGCCCTCTCAGCGCGAACAGGCCCCTCAGTCGCGTCGGGTTGTGACTACCAACAAGGCCAAAGTGGAGAAGGCTGTCAAGCTCCGCCCTCCTCGAACTGCAGCAGTCGTCATCACGCTGCAGCCTGGGGCCGAGGAGCAAGGCATCACATACGCCAAAGTCCTGAAGGAGGCCAAGAGCCGAATAAACTTGGATGAAATGGATATGCCTCACCTGAGGATGCGGGCTGCTGCCACAGGAGCTCGTGTTCTCGAGGTCCCAGGAACCGAGAGAGCGGTGAAAGCTGACTCCCTTGCGGAGAAATTGAAGGAGGTCTTCGCATCAGCAGGGGATCTGGTAAAGGTCTCTCGGCCTGTCACAATGGCGGATCTGCGCGTCAGTGAGCTGGATGACTCCGTTGAGCCCCAAGAGCTGGCCGAGGCACTGGCCAAGGCTGGAGGGTGTGACTCAACGGAAGTCAAGACCGGTGAACTCCGCAAAGGCCAGGCAGGCATGTTCTCTGCCTTTGTCCGTTGTCCGGTGGAGGCGGCCAAGAAGGTGGCGGCCAAGGGCAAACTGCGAGTGGGTTTGGTGTCGGCTCTAGTCCGGTTACTCGAGGTAAGACCCCGTCGCTGCTATAAGTGTCTGGGGTCGGGCCACGTGAAGGCCCAATGCAAGTCTGAGGTTGACCGCAGTGACGAGTGCTATCGCTGCGGCCAAAAGGGTCACAAGGCCAACACTTGTTCCGCCCCACCCCATTGCACACTCTGTGCGGCGGCGGCGAAAACGGCGAACCACCTCTCTGGGAGCAAGGCATGCGCCAAGTCCCCAGCAAAGCCAGAGGCGAAGCGAGGATCGAAAGTGACTGAGGCTAAGGCCAAGTCACGGTCGGCCGCCCTCTCGCAGGAGCAGGTGGTAACTATGGAAGAAGGTTAGATATGGATTTGACCTTTCTCCAAGCAAATATAAATCACTCGATCCGGGCACAGGATCTTTTGCTCCAGTGCCTGGCCGAGCGATCCATTCAAGTGGCGGTGATTTCGGAACCGTATCGGGTTCCAACCAGATCAGATTGGTACGGGGACATGGATGGATTAGTGGCAATCACCACACAATCGCCGGTACCCTCTCCTTCCCTCAACGGGGTGGCGAAAGGCAAGGGTTTCACAGCAGCCCAGATTGGAGGAATGGTTATTGTGGGAGTGTATCACTCTCGCAACGATCCCCTTCATGAGCTGGAAACCCTCCTCGAGGAAGTTGGAGGCGTGGTGGGTCGTAGCCATCCACGACCTGTTGTCGTCCTTGGAGATCTCAACGCCAAGGCTGCAGCGTGGGGATCTTCAACGACCGATGCGCGGGGTCGCAGTGTAGTCGAATGGCTAACGGCGGTAGACCTGTGCGTTCTCAACCGGGGGACGGAACAGACGTGTGTGCGCCAGTGGGGAGGGTCGGTCATAGATGTCTCATTTGGCACCCCTGAGCTCGCGCGCCGTGTTCGGGAATGGCGGGTATTGGTGGATGAGGAGACGCTCTCCGACCACCGCTACATACAGTTTAGTGTTTCCCCCTCCACTACAGCTGTGGAGGAAAGGCGGGAACCTGAATCTGGTCCGCGATGGATACTGAAGCGCCTGAACCGAGACCTCCTTGAGGAGGCGGCCATTGTTCAGACGTGGAGCACATCAACAGCGGAGACGGTGGGGATTGATGAAGAGGCAGACCAGTTGTGTGAGGCAATGGCACGCATCTGTGATGCTGCTATGCCTCGGCTGAAGAAGCCACTAGTCAAACGCCAAGTTTACTGGTGGTCAGAGGAAATTGGCGATCTCCGCCGTCGTTGCGTGGCGAGGAGACGACAGTACCAGAGGTACCGCAGACGTAGAAATAGGGAGGAGGAAGAGGAGATTGCCCTCTACGCTGCCTACAGAGAGGCGTCAAAGGCGTTGCGCGTGGCTATAAGTGAGTCCAAAGCGAGAGCCTGGAGGGAGTTGCTGGAGACACTGGAGCGAGATCCGTGGGGTAGGCCTTACCGCATGGCGCGGCAAAAGTTGCGCCCCTGGAATCCTCCTATCACTTGCACTCTGCAGCCGGAAACTCTGCAACGAGTGGTTGAAGGACTGTTTCCAGCTCCGGAAACTGACTTCGTCCCTCCCATCGTAGTGATGCAGAGAGAGCTGGACTCTGAAACGCCTCCTGATGTGTCATTGGGAGAGCTGGGAGCCGCCGTCCTCAGAATGAGGGCCAAAAACACGGCGCCGGGACCTGACGGTATACCCGGCCGCGCTTGGGCTCTTGCTCAGGATGCGCTGGAGACACGTCTGGCGGATTTGTTCTCACGATGTCTTCAGGAGGGCAGATTTCCGAAGCGGTGGAAGAGTGGGAGACTAGTTCTCCTTCGAAAGGAGGGACGCCCAGTAGATGAGCCGGGGGGTTATCGACCGATCGTGCTCCTCGATGAGGCTGGAAAGTTGCTGGAGCGTGTGGTCGCTGCCCGCTTGTCCATGCACCTGGAGACGGTTGGCCCGAATTTGGCAGACACGCAGTATGGTTTTCGGAGGGGTCGCTCGACGCTGGATGCAATATCCTACTTGCGCGACCTCTCTGAGAAAGCGTGCTCCAAGGGTGGCGTGCTGTTGGCGGTGTCTTTAGACATCGCCAACGCCTTCAACTCGCTGCCGTGGACCACGATACTGGAGGGACTAAGGCTCCACAACGTGCCGGAGTATCTCCAACGCCTCGTCGGGGATTACCTCTCTGACAGGGAGGTAGTCTTCCCGACGATGCAAGGAGTGGGACGGAATCCAATGGCGCGCGGTGTTCCGCAGGGGTCGGCCTTAGGCCCTCTCCTGTGGAACATCGG
>OY282398.1:17608933-17626433 GCA_958295455.1 Coleophora deauratella
GACCTGAACACCATTCATGTACAAACTGCAGCGCAGAGCTTTATCGGTGAAGGCCATGGCATGCGTTTTGCTTATGCTGAATTCAAGCTTCATGCGCTCGCCCCATTGATGGACCAGCTGCAGAGCTTTGTTCACATTATGTTGAAGGTCGACCAACTTACTGGCCGATGCAAAAAGGACGATGTCATCCGCGAAGGCCTGTAGGACACAACCGGCCGGCAATTCCACCTCCAGCAAGTAGTCGACAAGAAGGTTCCAGAAAAATGGTCCACACACGGAGCCCTGAATGCAACCCTTGGACAAATGCTTGGTGACCGAACAGTCTGCGAAATTGAGTGTCGCAGTACGATCCGTGAAGTAACTAACTATGATTTTGTATATATTAGATGGACACTTGTTCAGTCGAAGGCGCTCGAGGATAGCAGGCCACGAAGCATTGTCAAACGCGGCTCTAATATCCAACGAAACAATAAGCGCATGCTCCTTAGCAGACAGGGCACGATTCGCAAGACCAATCAAATTATGAAGGGCATGGACAGTAGAGATCTGTTCCTTAAACCCATACTGGTTAGAGCTGAATAAATCATTGACGTGCATATGGTAAGATAAACGACGAATGATTAGCTTCTCCAAGGCCTTGCCAAAGACATTGATCAGGCCGATCGGACGAAAAGAAGAGATCTCCGAGTAGTCATCCCTGTTAGGCTTGGGGAGGATCTTAAGCAATGAGCTCTTCCAACATTCGGGAAAGTAGCCGAGGCAGAGACAGCGGTTCATAATAGATGTTAAAAGTTCCGGAAAACAAAGCGCAAAAGACAAACAGATATCTGAGGTTAAATTATCGACTCCAGGGGCCTTTTTGGGATTCATAGATTTAAGAACAGTGATTACCTCATGAGAGGTAAACAAAGGTTCTTGTTCAGAATCGGGAGGCCCAGCAGAGGAAGAGTCATTGTCGCCTTCAACTGAATCAGTGGACCCGACCCCATCGTCATCAGGGTAAAACCTGTCCAGGAGGGCCCTAGCTGTGTCCTGACTACCAGAGGTGTACAGGTCATCTCCAATTTTTAATGTGGTTGGAGGTTGGGGCATAGGACCGGTTTTGATGATTCGGTTGGTAACCGACCACACATCCTCCGGGCCCTGGCGCTGGCAAAATTCCCTGAAGTTTTCTGTGGAAGTCGCTCCAAACAGTTCCGAGTACTCAGACTTGAGTCGGGCCTTCTCAGCGAGGGCGTCATCCATTGGCAAGCCACGTCGTTTAAGCCTTTGAAGGAGGTGGTGGTTACGAATCACCGCACGCTTCTTATCCTCCAGCTGGTCGCTCCACCATGGGCAACGGTTACCACGTACAGCCGGGCGTGGGAACAGGTCATCGCATACGTCTCTAACCACTCCAGTGATTTTAGTGACCAACTCCTCGAGACCACTCTCGTTCAGTTCATCGACCCGGATGTCACGCGGAATCCTCGAGGCAACCCTATCACCGAAGGTCGGACGAACCTCGTCCCAATTGACTTTGGACGTGTCGTATCTGAAAGTGGTATTCCTTTTATCACGACGAAGTTGGACTCTGCCCAAGGCCAGTTCAAAAGCGATAGCGGAGTGGTCGGACGCAGTGCACGCCTCAGGGCAGACTCTCCAGCCGACAATTCGATCCGATGCTCCCTCCGTAACGACTGTTAGGTCAATGATCGTTTCCCTGCAGACACCGTGAGTAACCGCACGAAAGGTAGGCACAGCGCCGATGTTGCAGACGATCAGTCCGTTGGCAGTCAAGAAGTCCACCACCATATTGCCCCGGCGGTTGGCAGAAGCAGAACCCCATAAGGGATGCCAGCCATTGAAATCACCTCCGATGACATGGGTGGCACCAGGAGTGGACTTGATAAGTGTCTCCAACCTATTTAGGGTGGCGCACGCGCGCCGATCCCTACTATCATGCGAGGCACGGGCGGCCGCGCTGCCGTCACGTGTGGGCAAATATACACTGGTTATAAATATATTGTGATTACTAGAGGAGAGGCGAACCACGCTCATGCAGGAGTCGGAGTACTCAGACATACCGAGAGCGGACACCCGACCAGGCCTAATCAAAATACAAGCCTTAACGGGCCCCGCAGTAGGAAACTGGTGGACTAGATACCCGTGAGAGTTAAAGACACTCATGACATCATGAGCACCGATATACGGTTCCGAAACAAGAGCGACGTCAATCTCCTCCGAAACGACGTACTGCATGAGCTCATGCTGAGCACGGTATCCCCTGCCGAGATTAACCTGAATGCATTTTAAAGACGGGGCTCCCACACACGCACCAAAACCATCACCAGCCACAATTCCGGAGTTACGCGAAGTTGGCGGGTCGTTCCGAGAGGACGAGCTAGACATATTGGGTTCTGTCCTTTATTTTTTGTTGGACTGCCCTCACTCTCGGGCAGAACCGCGAACTTGTTGCACTATGGTCGGTTGCTGTTTTCAAATTATATTTCTGGTTGTAGGCTGTGCAATTATAACATTGGGCTGTCTCAGGGGCCCTCCTAACAGGGCAATCCGCGTAGGTGTGCGTTCCGGCCGAGCAGTGGGAGCACCGGACCGCCTCAGACGTGCACTTGGTGCGCACGTGGCCAAATTGGAGACACCTATAGCACTGTCTGAAGGCAGAAAACTCCTCCACGTGCACCCGTTGATGGTCAACGTTCAGCCGGTCTCGCGCAACCGCAGCACTCCAGGCCGCGGGGCTCATTTTTAGAACTGCGTTATAAAGTTTTTCATTCCGGTTTCGTCTGACGAAACAAAGTTCTATTCTCGCCCCATCGGTCTGGCACAGTTCGGGGTTTTGAGTCTTGACGATCTGGACAAGCTCCTCGGAGGGGACGTCCTTATGGATGCCCTTGATGATTATCATAGGCATGAGGCTTCTCGCGGCTTCAGCCTTTAAAGAACCGCTCGAATCAATTCTGGCAAGCGTTTCATCGCGTTGCTTCGACGTGTCAAACTCGACGCGGACCTTGTTATTGGAGACGTGGCTCACGCGCGACGGAGCATAGCCAACCGTCCTGAACGTGACGGCCCGCCGGAACTTCTCCACCACCTGTTGTCTGTCAGCACCAGGGACTGACAGTATGATTGCAGGTTTATTAGTGGATGTTCGCGGGGGCACCGGGGTCTTGGCCGCGTCGGCATAGGATGGTCTGGCGCGGAAGTCAGACGGAGAGGTCTGGGAGGGGGCCGGTTGCGTCACCGGAGGGGGGGAGCTAATTTTACTGAGTGAATTAGACATTTTTGTAATCTCTTCCCTTATAGTTTCACGGATCGCGAAAGTGGTCCGCTCATCAATGAAGGCCACCTTAAGTGGATCATCATCAGCACGCGGAGCGACCGGTTCCTGCCTTACAGATCTCAGACTCTCGGAAAGCTTGACGATTTCGAGTGCCAGCTCGTGAATGCGGTCCTTGTTTATCTTTGTGACAGATTTACCTTCGTAAATGAGCCCACCAATGGTTTTTGCCTTATCCATGATCTGATCCGATACAGTCGCCAAACTCGCCAAAAAGACGGGTGTGTCACCATCGCACGACACATTATCGAGGTCGTCGAGCGCCTCCATATGTGCAGCCGGCGGCGGCGGGGACGACGGCCTAGAAGCCAGATCCGGATCCGCGCTCATTCTGAGCGAGCAAGTGTATAACGGCAATACAAAGTTACTATAATTATTATTATTATTAGAACTATTATTTTTAAAATACACAGCCAGAAAACCAAGTTGTAAACAGTTCCAAAGTTGTATTGATGAGCAGATAATACAAGATTTAATTTTTAATTATTTTTTATTTTTTTTTAAATGTTAAATCTGAAAATGAAAAAATTGATTTATCTAAGCAACCCCTTGGCCGATTTCGGTCCCAAGGGTACCTAAAGGCACAGAAGGGGATGGCCGAAATGACCGTACAATTATTTTTGGAAAAATATGAAATTTAATTATTTTTTTGGAAAAAATATGAGGGGGGGGAGGGGGGGAAAATGGTTTTCGATAGAGGAGTTCGGGATATGTTCGATGACGCAAAGGCAAAATTCTAGAAAAATCTAGAAACTAGATTTTTTTTTACATAAAGGAAAAAACTTGAGGGGGGGGGGGCCAGGGGGAGTGTCAGTAGATCGGGCCACCCTGCAAGAGCTTCACCAATAAGTGAACGGGGATTTCGCTATTTTCGCGATCGGCTCAGCCGTTTTCGAGCTACAGTGAAAACAACGTTAATTGGTAATGTCGTCCATCTCCCTGCACTCACTCAATTTTAAAATGCTTAAAAACTATCAGTCTGAAAAATCTAAAACTTTACATGAAAACAGCCAGAGAGAATACCTAACAGAATTTATACAACAATAGGGATGTCACACTGTAAACTTAGAAGATATAGTTGCATACTTTTTACAAGTTTCTGAAAAAAACCGCAAAACGCATGTATCGGAGAAATCCTTAGACAATTTTTTTTAAAAAAAATAACATGTCACACTAAATACCGCTGCGCAAAAGTCCCAAGAAGAAATTTTACAAAATATGCATTTTTGAATTTAAATTAAATTAAATAATTATTATTTTAATGGCAACACTGAGGGGGAGCGCAGGGGATTCTAACTAAGTTTAGGGACATAAGCTAATCCAACACAAAACAACAAAATAGCATAAACACAAAAGATATTACAAAAATAGTTTACAATATATATTCACAGTTACGATGGAAAGAAATAAAATAAAAGTCATAGACGGCAAGTCCAATACGCCGCGATGATCCCACAGATGTTAGTTTACGCAGAATGACCTTCCATGACACAGGCACGAGAAAACAAAGTTAACGTGTAATGGCGGCCGGGTCACACATTATGCATATGACGCAATAACTCAAAAAGTACCGGGCCGAAAAATTTGAAACTTCTCACAGTGAGACAGGGTAAAATACACTATTGAAACATATGATAAAAAGTTGGGGTCGTCGATCTCTATAAAAAGATATGACTCAGCAAACACAGTCCACAAAAACCACGAACGGAAAAAAGGGTCCAGAAGAACAATACCTCCACCGATTTCAGCGATTCAAAGGTCAGGGATGCCAGGGCAACTCCGCACATCAGCCAGCATATCCAGATTCAGCCGCACGCCAGCGGTTGTCCGAGCACATGTCCACGTGGTTATCGGAAAAAGTCCAAAATCTTGAAAACGGCTGGGCGAAAAAATCCAAGTTTTGGCACAGAGAAGCACATCACTAATGCCCAAAGGAAACACAAAGAAAAACTATAGGTCATCGCTTTAGTTTAGGCAGCGTTCTCAAAAAACCGATAACTTAACCTACAAAAATTCGTATGAAAACGTAAAAACGGTTCTGCTACTTCGACACTTTATCCGATCTTCACAATTCTTTCACACACACGTCACACACACCGAGACGAAACTTTTGGTGTATCACACGAGAAGATTGGAGAGTTTTTTCCCAAAAAAATGATTTTTACAAGCGCGGAGCAGCGTTAAAACGATCCGTCCAGCGCGGGGGGTTGCGCGCGACTCGGTTAGGTTAGGTTAGGTTAGGTTAGGTTAGGTTAGGTTAGGTTAGGTTAGGTTAGGTTAGGTTAGGTTAGGTTAGGTTAGGTTAGGTTAGGTTAGGTTAGGTTAGGTTAGGTTAGGTTAGGTTAGGTTAGGTTAGGTTAGGTTAGGTTAGGTTAGGTTAGGTTAGGTTAGGTTAGGTTAGGTTAGGTTAGGTTAGGTTAGGTTAGGTTAGGTTAGGTTAGGTTAGGTTAGGTTAGGTTAGGTTAGGTTAGGTTAGGTTAGGTTAGGTTAGGTTAGGTTAGGTTAGGTTAGGTTAGGTTAGGTTAGGTTAGGTTAGGTTAGGTTAGGTTAGGTTAGGTTAGGTTAGGTTAGGTTAGGTTAGGTTAGGTTAGGTTAGGTTAGGTTAGGTTAGGTTAGGTTAGGTTAGGTTAGGTTAGGTTAGGTTAGGTTAGGTTAGGTTAGGTTAGGTTAGGTTAGGTTAGGTTAGGTTAGGTTAGGTTAGGTTAGGTTAGGTTAGGTTAGGTTAGGTTAGGTTAGGTTAGGTTAGGTTAGGTTAGGTTAGGTTAGGTTAGGTTAGGTTAGGTTAGGTTAGGTTAGGTTAGGTTAGGTTAGGTTAGGTTAGGTTAGGTTAGGTTAGGTTAGGTTAGGTTAGGTTAGGTTAGGTTAGGTTAGGTTAGGTTAGGTTAGGTTAGGTTAGGTTAGGTTAGGTTAGGTTAGGTTAGGTTAGGTTAGGTTAGGTTAGGTTAGGTTAGGTTAGGTTAGGTTAGGTTAGGTTAGGTTAGGTTAGGTTAGGTTAGGTTAGGTTAGGTTAGGTTAGGTTAGGTTAGGTTAGGTTAGGTTAGGTTAGGTTAGGTTAGGTTAGGTTAGGTTAGGTTAGGTTAGGTTAGGTTAGGTTAGGTTAGGTTAGGTTAGTTTTTTTTTTTTTTTTTTTTTTTTTTTTTTTAATATCTACACTACCTCCAACATGATTGGAGCCTATTTCTACGCTTATCTTTCACACCAGTTCTCGCAAATATTCTTCTCGTACTTTTATTCTTCATACTATTTCTTTCTATCATTCATCATCTTTTTGTCTTTTAAGGGTGGGATGCCCTTCTACTCTTATGTTTAACTTCTACTCTTTGATTTATTTTATCTATAATTTAGTTATGTTTCTAGGGTAATGAGTCAAGTCGACACATGTTTTTATTGTCATTACTTTTACAGATTTCTTATTTCTATTTTAGTTGCTAATTTTACATATTATTTACTGCTTTTTATCTACTTTTTATTTCACTTTAACTTTACTTCTATGCTTATCTTTAATATACTCATTATATTATGAAAGCATATTTACTAATCTACTTGTTTCTTTCTATCACTAATTTAACAACTTTTATGCAGTAGTTTATAAAATCATCTCTATGTTTACTTACCATTATGTTCTTAATATTTTCCTCATCTAATTTCATGTTAATCTTTTGTTCCAGGTTGTACCTTGCTATGGTGTTTACAGGACATCCCAGTAATATATGTGGCACCGTTTCCTCCTCCTCAGGATCGCAAACACACGATGGGCTCGCCTTACACTTGAAACGTTTCAAGTATTCGGAGAACCCACCGTGCCCCGTCATTATCTGCGTAACTACGCTCGTTATTTCTATCTTTCTGATAGTCCTGAAGGCCATAGTAGCACTTGGGAAGAACAGTTTAGTAACGGACGCAGTTTTGCCAGCGGTGTATCTCTGGTCCCATTCGTTAAGCGTAGCCATACGAATGCTTCGCTTAACGAAAGAGACTGGGCATTTGTCGTAGTCGTGTCGCCGCTTTGACTTTGTGGCAGCTTCCTTTGCTAATTGGTCCGCTCTTTCGTTGCCTTCCAGCCCTGCGTGTGCTTTAATCCAGAAGAGGGTGACAGTCTTATTCTGGAGAGATATGGCTTTTAAGTTTTCTCTTGCTTCCACAGCTAGGGGATGGAGGCATCTGGGATTCACAATCGTTTGCAGAGCTGCCATGGAATCGCTGTAAATCCCGAAGGAAGATGCCTTGTGTTTTAAGATTTCTCTGGAGGCCCTACAGATTGCTAGGAGCTCAGCCTGGTAGACAGTGCAGTATTGCGGTAAAGCAAGCTTGAGGGCTTTAGTTTCGACCTCGCTATTCCACCAGGATAGCGCAGCTCCAACCTTGCCCTCAATCTTACTACCGTCGGTGAATATGCGCACCTCGAAATTACTGTGTGTATTCACCTGGTCTTGGTCCACCAGGCCGATTATCTCCAGATCTGCCTGTTCTGCTGGGTGCGGAGCCTGAAGTGCTGGGGCCATCCGTTCGACCTCCCTGTCTCCCAGTGCAAACTGGGGGACCCCCTTCTTGGCTTTATATAAAGAGGCCGCCTCACGGACTCGGAGGTCGAGAGGGAGCACTCCAGCCAGTAGCAATGCCGAATTCAGGGAGACCGTGCGGTAGGCTTTGCACAATTTTTGTGCAATTCCACGTTGGACGGTTGCTAGCTGTTTGATTATTCCGAGTTTGGTGGTAGCAGGGGCCCATACACTGGCGGCGTAGAGAATCACAGGTTCTACGGTTGCCACGTATATTATTCTAATGACTTCGGGGTGGAGACCCCAGCTTGTCTTGGCTGCTCTAGACAGCTGTTTGTGGATTCCTATTGCCTTTTTACAAACGTTTGCGACGTGAGCATTAAATGTTAGTTTTTCGTCAATTGTGACGCCTAAAATTTTAATTTCCTTGGTCATGGCAATGTCGGTTCCTCCCATGTTGAGGCGTGGGGTGTCGTATTTTAATTTTCTTGTGACTATCATCGCATTAGTTTTATGCGGGGCAAATTTTAGTTTGTATTCGGCACCCCACTCCCGCACATGCTCGAGAGCGGCATTGGCGTGTTCTTGGATTGCTTGGGAAGTTTCGGCATCAAAAAGCAATATGACGTCGTCCGCAAACGCCTGGCAATACACCCCCTTGTTTTCCAGTCGTTTAAGGAGTGAGTCCAGCAACAGGTTCCACAAGATCGGTCCTCCGATGGAGCCCTGTACACAGCCTTTGTGCGTACTTTTTGTGTACTCCTCCCCAGAGTACCTGACCGTGACTTTTCTATCTCTGAGGTAGCTGTCTATGGTCCTTCTCAAGTTAACCGGACACTCTTCCTCTGCCAGTCGAACTCTTATAGCAGGCCACCAGGCACTATCAAAGGCTCCCTCTATGTCTAAGGATACCAGTACTATGATCCTCTTTTGGTCAAGTTTATCGTGGACATGTTGTACTAGATCATAGAGGGCGTCTTCCGTGCTTCTTTGGGGCATGAATCCATATTGGCGAGTACTTATCCTCGGTAACAAATGGAACTTGAGTCGGGCTACCAACATCTTTTCAAAGACTTTACCTAGTATTGGTAGGAGTCCTATTGGCCTGTAAGCCTTTGGAACGGTGTAGTTGTCTTTTCCAGGTTTTCTTAGTATAACAACTGTTGCTGCCTTCCAAGCCGTGGGGAAGTGGTAGAGCGCCAGACACTTATTGATTAGTTCCAGGAAGAGTTCTGGGTCGGTATTAATGGCGTGGCTACATATGTCAGCGGTGAAACCATCTGCACCCGGGGCCTTTTTTGGGTTGAACGATTTTATTGCGATTTTGAGTTCAGTCAATGTAAACGGTGGATCGCAAGGTTCATTTTGGTCACCAGAGTTCACTTTATCGGCCAATTGTCTCAATTTGCGATGTGTTTCATTGTCGCTATTTTCGAGGTCCTCCGGGTAGAAGGTATCGGCCAGTAGTTTCACGGAACCCTTTACATCTAAAACCTTCCCGTCCTTCTCGAGTGGTACGTCTTCCTTTCTCGTTATTGTCCTTCCTATTACTCTATAAATCCCCTCCCAAACCCCCTCCTTGTCCTGTTTGCCACAAAATTCCTTCCAGCTATCTACTTGAGCTTTAGAAGCTTCTAATTCGTACACTTCCTTTTGTTTCAGGTACTCCTCGACTACCTTCGCTCTTCGGATTGGTGCGGCGCATCGTATTCTGCACTTCTTAGTAGCAACCTCTTTCTTCATTGCAGAAAGCCTCTCGGACCACCACGGCAGGACAAACTCATCATTCATCTTCTTTTTTGGAATTGCCTGAACGGATGATGTAGTAACAGCGTTTATGTATTTATCTATTGCTGACTCAATTTTATCTATGGTATCAATTTTGATTATTTCTAGTTTTGTAATGTTATTTTCAGATAGTTCCTGTTTAAATGTTTCGTGAAATTGGGTCCAATTAGCTTTCTTTGTATTAAAAATTCTTGTAGTTCTGTTTATTTTAATACCTTTAGATTTAAGAAGGCGAATACTGAAAGTTATGCCGTTGTGGTCCGAGCTTGTTAGTCCTTGGTCTACCTGCCAATCCTCGACAAGATCTAAGATGTCTGTCGAACAAGCTGTAATGTCGACGAAGCTTTTGTACTGTTTCCCTCCCCTTATTGTGTCGAAGGTCGGAGTCTTCCCTGTATTCAGGATGTTGAGGTTGAGATCTGAAATGGTTCCGAACATTTCATCTCCCCTATGGTCTATTTCGGAACTTCCCCACCATGAGCTCTTCGCGTTGGTATCACCTCCAACAATCCACTTTTTAGGTCCAATCTCCTTCTCGATATGATATAGATGGTCTAGATAGGGCTCAATAGGCTGGTTGGGCTCAAAGTAGAAGGAGACAAGCGTGATCTCCCAGGCGCTAGTTTGGATCCCCACCACAACGATGTTATTTGTAGTGAGTTTTGGGTACTGTATCACGTTTAAGTCGGGGTTGAAGACGGCTATGGCCGCCTTAACAGTCCCATCTCCTACTTCAGTACTCTGGTAGATGCGAACGCCCTTGTGACTTCTCATAGCTTTGAACCCACCAACATATGGCTCCTGGAGAAGGGCGACTGAAGCTCCACGGGTTTTAGCTTCGTTAAGGAGTTCATTTGTGGCTAACTTTTTACGTTGGAGGTTGGCTTGGATAAACTTAATAAGAAATCGAAACTTAATAAGAGTCGAATTTGGCGTTGACACAATTTCTGCATGATGGTGCTACACCTGCGAGCCGTTCGGTACACTCCGTTCTCATATGGGGGCCACCGCAGTGACTACACAGGTCCGCTGGCTCTTTACAGAACCGCTTGCCATGTCCGTATCCCAGGCAGCGTGTGCATTGGACTAGTGGGGACTGGTCTTCCACCTTAATGTTCTGGAGGTCGATACGCAGAGATCCTCTTTCTATGGCTCGCTTCCATATGGAAGGCGAGACGCAAACAACAATGTGGCAGGTAAGTGGGTTTCTTGCTTTCTTTCTATATTTTATGTCTATCCTGTCCTCCACTATGTCGAGGCCTTGAAAGAGGGCACGATTCTGATTCCGTAGCGCTTTGAGAACGTCTTCATCGGTATTTACCTGGAGTACGTCCTTTAGAACCAGTAGCGGGTCTCTGTTTTTAACTTCCTCGACACTGAGGTGAGCTCCTTTCAGTTCAAGCCTCTCTTTGATTTTGTTTCTCGGTTAGGTTTTTTTTTTTTTTTTTTTTTTTTTTCTTTTGCAACTGCTGCTATTTATTTTGCAGCACATTTTTATACTTTTATTTATCAATCTGTTGTAATATACTGTTGTTTTTTTATTATTATTATTTTTTTTTTTTTTTTAATTTTTTTTTTTTTTTTTTTTTCCTTTTTTTTTTTTTTTTTTATTAATATGTAATGTTCTATTATATTATTTACATTTGGTCATATTTCTTGATTTACAATACTACAAGTTTAGTTTTTATTGTTATTATACGAATACAAAATATTGACAATATTTACTTTACTTTGGACCCATTCAGCCTTGCGGCCCTACGTAGGCAGCTTTCTGCAAAAGTTAAGAAATCTGCCCGACAGTCATCGTTGCTTACAGTTAAATGTAGAGTGTCTATGTCTAGCGCAAATCCCATTCTTATTTCCAGATCCATACGTTCCGCTAAAAATCTTGGACATTCTATTAGGATGTGTTCGATTGTTTCCTCGATATCATCGTCACATGGACAGAAAGGAGTTTGCGCCAACTTAAACTTGTAGAGATAAGCTCTAATCCCCCCGTGCCCTGTAAATATCTGTGACCTAATATTATTTATTTCTATGGTTTTCAGGATCTTATGTGCTTTCATAACATCAGGGAAGAATCGCCGTGTTACAGCTCCCGTTGTTGCTTCTTCGTATTGTTTTTGCCATTTCATACAGGTGGAAGTCCTGGTGAGGCGCTTGGCGTAAGACAGAGGGAAGTGGTCGTAGACTGGGGCTTGTTTGCTTGTTTCAGCTGCTCTTTTGGCAAGTTCATCAGCTCTTTCATTTCCTGCTATTCCTATATGAGCTTTGATCCAAAAAAGCTTTATGTCTCCATTTAACTCTCTAAGCTCCTGGATTCTGTGTCGGATTTCGGATGCGAGAGGATGGAGTGTTGAGGGATTTGAAAGATCATCTAGTGCAGATCTAGAATCGCTGAGGATGTTAGCTTTTCTGTATTTATTTACTCTTTTCATGGTGTCGATAGCCTTTAGTATTGCGACGAGTTCGGCTTGGTAGACGCTACAGTAATCTGCCAATTTGTATTTTGCACTTCGTTCTTCCGTGCCATGAGTCCACAGTGTTACTGCTGCTCCAACTCTGCCATCAATTTTGCTCCCATCAGTAAAGATATTTGGCCAGTCATTTTTGATTTCCTCTATATCTTGTTGGCTGGTTATAAGTCCGTATGACAGTTCGATTCGCTCTGCTGGATGGGGTAGGTTAAATGGACTAATAAGTGTTTCCAGTATCCGTCCAGGTAATTGTTCTAAAGGCTTTCCTCTTTTAACTTGGTAGAGTTCTTTATGTTCTATTGCCCTTAAATCTAGTGGGAGTATTCTTGAAAGCAGTACCCCAGATGTGAGAGAGGTAGTGCGGTGAGATTTGCTGATAATTATGCTGAACATGCGCGTCATCTTGTCTAGCCTTCTCTTCATCAATACTTTGCTAGCAGATTCTGTCCATATACTTGCGGCGTAAAGTATGGTTGGTTCGATTACTGCCGTATATATTGTTCTAAGTATTTCTGAGTTTAGACCCCACTGAGCTTTTGCTGTTCTTATAATCATCTTGTATATATTAATCACTTTGTTGCATTGTAGTTCTATATGTCTTATGAAATTAATTTTGTTGTCGATGGTAAGGCCTAGAATTTTAAGATGTTCATCGAGTGGTATTGTTGTTTGGTCCATTACTATTCGTGGTTCGTCATACTTAAGTTTTTTTGTGATAAGTAGTGCCTGTGTTTTTTGTGGTGCAAACGTCAATTTGTGCTTTCGGCCCCATAAACAAATGTTTTCCAATGCTGGGTTTAACTTATCTTCTATTTCTTTTCCTGTGCTTCCTTTCGCAATTACAAGAATATCATCTGCGAAGGCTTGGACGTGTACATTAAAATTCTCGCATAGGTCAAGTAAGGGATTTAGGAGGATGTTCCAGAGTAATGGTCCACAGGTAGAGCCTTGAATGCATCCCGAGTTTGTTTCCTTATTTGCTTGTTCACCAGCGTAATTGAGTGAGACCGATCTGGTAGATAGGTAACTGCACATCAGTTTTGGCATGGTTGTGTTAATGTTCTTGCAGTAGAGTTCACTTATAATGGCCGGCCACCACGCGTTGTCAAATGCACCTTGTATGTCCAGGGAGATTAATGCTACCATTTCCCTGTTTCTTAGACCTTGCTTGATGATGTCCATTGCATCGTAAAGTGCGTCTTCAGTACTCCGTTGAGGCAAGAATCCATATTGACGGCTATTCAGTTTCTCGGTTAGGTTAGGTTAGGTTAGGTTGGGTTGGGTTGGGTTGGGTTGGGTTGGGTTGGGTTGGGTTGGGTTGGGTTGGGTTGGGTTGGGTTGGGTTAGGTTGGGTTGGGTTCCCCCCCGTCGTGCTGCCACCTTGTCGTTGGTGGGGGGGCTTGCGTGTCCTAATGACCTTCAAGGCTATGCCGGATAGGGTTACCCATACCGGACAGGCTTGAAGTGAGGGATCAGACGAAGCGCAGCACAGGAGGGGGCGCTTGACACTATCCCTAGGGATGTGTCTCGCGCCAACCGCGGAGGAGCTCCCTTGGACCCTTGCTGAAGGGTCCAATCAAGGGATGCTCGGGGGCGTCGATTTTATCGATGCCCCAGGCGGGTGCCGCCAGAGATTTCATCTCTGCGCGGCGTCGGTTGGCGGCGGAGCCTACCATCTTATCCGCCGCAGGGGGTCGGGTTTCCTGGCCCCCATCGCTTCCAGACAGTAGACCGGGGGGTCTGCTGTCCACTTTGAGGAAGCAGTTGGAGGGTGCACTCTGCGTCCAGTGCACCCTACAAACGCGGGTGGGCAGATTATCTGCCCTTCACGCAGCCGGGCCGCCTTCGGGTGGCAGTCGCCGGTGGGGGACTGGAGGTAAAGGCTCTGCCGGTTTCCCAGACCCCTGCCACACGGCGAAGCGGGAACGCCGTTGGGTTTTAGCCGGTAGGAGTCCGGCATAACCCGGTTGCTGCCCCCGCAGTGACTGGGTATCCATGATGGATTTCCCAACGTTAAAAAAAAAAAAAAAAAAAAAAAAAAAAAAAAGGTTGGGTTGGGTTGGGTTGGGTTAGGTTAGGTTAGGTTTTTTTTTTTTTTTTTTTTTTTATATATAGGATTGTACTAGGAGACATGAGGTGGCTAACGGTTTACTCTCCCTCATGTCCCCTTTAGTGTGTATTGCGAAACAATTTAGCTTAACACAGTTATACGGTATTGTAAGTTAGTGTGAATAATGTAAGTGAGAAGTGTGAGTAGATAGATGAGTGAATAAGTAATGTGAGTGAGTAAATAAATAAATAAGTGGTGTGTGTAGATTAGCGAATAGTTAAAATTTGAGAGAGTATATACATAAATAATTGGTGTGTGTAAATTAATATTAGTTAAAATCAAATATTGATATGAATTTAAAGCGAGCACCCACATGTTTTTCGTGCCAACACAAGGTATCCAGGAGCACCCTAACGATTCGCCGAAACATGCTTAACTATAGCAGTTGCAGTTTCATAACGAGACAATAATATTATTAGACACAAAATACAAGGGTAGAGGAAACAATAGTTACACTTGTAATGGTATTATATTTTTTTTTTTTTTTTTTGTTTTTTTGTTTTTTGTTTTTTTGTTTTTTTGTTTTTTTCAATAATTATTTTTTTTTTTTTTTTTTCCTGCCATTAGTAGTAAAAAGAACACAAAAATGAACTTAATCTAGAGAGAATAATAAATCACATTGATACAACATAAAACAATGACAGGAGCATTTATACAATATTTACAATGTCAAAGGCAAAATATAGCACAAATACATTGCAAATGAATCGAAAGAGGAAAAGTAAACAAAGAAAAATAAAATAAGTCTTCTAACATAGGAAGCCCTCCTCTTTACTCCGGGTTACTGGAAGAGGAAGACAATGATTCCGAAACGCCGGTTGCTGCGCCACGCTCAGCAGATCCCAGAAATGCGGGGTCGAGGCCTTCCACGCCCCGGAGCAGCGCAGGGTTCGGTCGTAGCTCTATTGGACATTTTGCTCGGGGAGCGAGAGACTTGAAGTAAAACAGCCGGGGTAGTCCGGGTGGTTCCTGGACGGTCCACCAAGGTAATTCTTATGTTTCTTTTTGAAATGTCTTAGGATGTTTCTCGATGTGAAAAATTGCCCACATAATAGGCATTGTGAGCCGCCTTTTCTTCCGGCCCCTATCCCCACGTCAGTGTTATGAATGGGAGAGGGGACTTGCGTTGTTGCGGAGAAGAAACAGTTGTTGAGCTATGCCGAGGTCCCCGGCCGCGGCGATGACGCGGCGGCCACAGGGGGAGGCGTGTTTACAAGGTTAGTTAATGCCTGTACAACATGGGGCGGATCAGCTGGACCACAGCCGGAGTCGATTCCCGAAGCCGGGACCGACGAAAGTGAGCGGGCCGGTTCCGAAGTAATTCGCACGTTGGGACTCGGCGAGCGGGCCGCGCCGTTCGCCGCACGAACAGCCGCAGGGGGATGACGGGAATTGTTAGGTTAGGTTAGGTTAGGTTAGGTTAGGTTAGGTTAGGTTAGGTTAGGTTAGGTTAGGTTAGGTTAGGTTAGGTTAGGTTAGGTTAGGTTAGGTTAGGTTAGGTTAGGTTAGGTTAGGTTAGGTTAGGTTAGGTTAGGTTAGGTTAGGTTAGGTTAGGTTAGGTTAGGTTAGGTTAGGTTAGGTTAGGTTAGGTTAGGTTAGGTTAGGTTAGGTTAGGTTAGGTTAGGTTAGGTTAGGTTAGGTTAGGTTAGGTTAGGTTAGGTTAGGTTAGGTTAGGTTAGGTTAGGTTAGGTTAGGTTAGGTTAGGTTAGGTTAGGTTAGGTTAGGTTAGGTTAGGTTAGGTTAGGTTAGGTTAGGTTAGGTTAGGTTAGGTTAGGTTAGGTTAGGTTAGGTTAGGTTAGGTTAGGTTAGGTTAGGTTAGGTTAGGTTAGGTTAGGTTAGGTTAGGTTAGGTTAGGTTAGGTTAGGTTAGGTTAGGTTAGGTTAGGTTAGGTTAGGTTAGGTTAGGTTAGGTTAGGTTAGGTTAGGTTAGGTTAGGTTAGGTTAGGTTAGGTTAGGTTAGGTTAGGTTAGGTTAGGTTAGGTTAGGTTAGGTTAGGTTAGGTTAGGTTAGGTTAGGTTAGGTTAGGTTAGGTTAGGTTAGGTTAGGTTAGGTTAGGTTAGGTTAGGTTAGGTTAGGTTAGGTTAGGTTAGGTTAGGTTAGGTTAGGTTAGGTTAGGTTAGGTTAGGTTAGGTTAGGTTAGGTTAGGTTAGGTTAGGTTAGGTTAGGTTAGGTTAGGTTAGGTTAGGTTAGGTTAGGTTAGGTTAGGTTAGGTTAGGTTAGGTTAGGTTAGGTTAGGTTAGGTTAGGTTAGTTAGGTTAGGTTAGGTTAGGTTAGGTTAGGTTAGGTTAGGTTAGGTTAGGTTAGGTTAGGTTAGGTTAGGTTAGGTTAGGTTAGGTTAGGTTAGGTTAGGTTAGGTTAGGTTAGGTTAGGTTAGGTTAGTTAGGTTAGGTTAGGTTAGGTTAGGTTAGGTTAGGTTAGGTTAGGTTAGGTTAGGTTAGGTTAGGTTAGGTTAGGTTAGGTTAGGTTAGGTTAGGTTAGTTAGGTTAGGTTAGGTTAGGTTAGGTTAGGTTAGGTTAGGTTAGGTTAGGTTAGGTTAGGTTAGTTAGGTTAGGTTAGGTTAGGTTAGGTTAGGTTAGGTTAGGTTAGTTAGGTTAGGTTAGGTTAGGTTAGGTTAGGTTAGGTTAGGTTAGGTTAGGTTAGGTTAGGTTAGGTTAGGTTAGGTTAGGTTAGGTTAGGTTAGGTTAGGTTAGGTTAGGTTAGGTTAGGTTAGGTTAGTTAGGTTAGGTTAGGTTAGGTTAGGTTAGGTTAGGTTAGGTTAGGTTAGGTTAGTTAGGTTAGGTTAGGTTAGGTTAGGTTAGGTTAGGTTAGGTTAGGTTAGGTTAGGTTAGGTTAGGTTAGGTTAGGTTAGGTTAGGTTAGGTTAGGTTAGGTTAGGTTAGGTTAGGTTAGGTTAGGTTAGGTTAGGTTAGGTTAGGTTAGGTTAGGTTAGGTTAGGTTAGGTTAGGTTAGGTTAGGTTAGGTTAGGTTAGGTTAGGTTAGGTTAGGTTAGGTTAGGTTAGGTTAGGTTAGGTTAGGTTAGGTTAGGTTAGGTTAGGTTAGGTTAGGTTAGGTTAGGTTAGTAGGTTAGGTTAGGTTAGGTTAGGTTAGGTTAGGTTAGGTTAGGTTAGGTTAGGTTAGGTTAGGTTAGGTTAGGTTAGGTTAGGTTAGGTTAGGTTAGGTTAGGTTAGGTTAGGTTAGGTTAGGTTAGGTTAGGTTAGGTTAGGTTAGGTTAGGTTAGGTTAGGTTAGGTTAGGTTAGGTTAGGTTAGGTTAGGTTAGGTTAGGTTAGGTTAGGTTAGGTTAGGTTAGG
>OY282398.1:17631433-17637747 GCA_958295455.1 Coleophora deauratella
AGGTTAGGTTAGGTTAGGTTAGGTTAGGTTAGGTTAGGTTAGGTTAGGTTAGGTTAGGTTAGGTTAGGTTAGGTTAGGTTAGGTTAGGTTAGGTTAGGTTAGGTTAGGTTAGGTTAGGTTAGGTTAGGTTAGGTTAGGTTAGGTTAGGTTAGGTTAGGTTAGGTTAGGTTAGGTTAGGTTAGGTTAGGTTAGGTTAGGTTAGGTTAGGTTAGGTTAGGTTAGGTTAGGTTAGGTTAGGTTAGGTTAGGTTAGGTTAGGTTAGGTTAGGTTAGGTTAGGTTAGGTTAGGTTAGGTTAGGTTAGGTTAGGTTAGGTTAGGTTAGGTTAGGTTAGGTTAGGTTAGGTTAGGTTAGGTTAGGTTAGGTTAGGTTAGGTTAGGTTAGGTTAGGTTAGGTTAGGTTAGGTTAGGTTAGGTTAGGTTAGGTTAGGTTAGGTTAGGTTAGGTTAGGTTAGGTTAGGTTAGGTTAGGTTAGGTTAGGTTAGGTTAGGTTAGGTTAGGTTAGGTTAGGTTAGGTTAGGTTAGGTTAGGTTAGGTTAGGTTAGGTTAGGTTAGGTTAGGTTAGGTTAGGTTAGGTTAGGTTAGGTTAGGTTAGGTTAGGTTAGGTTAGGTTAGGTTAGGTTAGGTTAGGTTAGGTTAGGTTAGGTTAGGTTAGGTTAGGTTAGGTTAGGTTAGGTTAGGTTAGGTTAGGTTAGGTTAGGTTAGGTTAGGTTAGGTTAGGTTAGGTTAGGTTAGGTTAGGTTAGGTTAGGTTAGGTTAGGTTAGGTTAGGTTAGGTTAGGTTAGGTTAGGTTAGGTTAGGTTAGGTTAGGTTAGGTTAGGTTAGGTTAGGTTAGGTTAGGTTAGGTTAGGTTAGGTTAGGTTAGGTTAGGTTAGGTTAGGTTAGGTTAGGTTAGGTTAGGTTAGGTTAGGTTAGGTTAGGTTAGGTTAGGTTAGGTTAGGTTAGGTTAGGTTAGGTTAGGTTAGGTTAGGTTAGGTTAGGTTAGGTTAGGTTAGGTTAGGTTAGGTTAGGTTAGGTTAGGTTAGGTTAGGTTAGGTTAGGTTAGGTTAGGTTAGGTTAGGTTAGGTTAGGTTAGGTTAGGTTAGGTTAGGTTAGGTTAGGTTAGGTTAGGTTAGGTTAGGTTAGGTTAGGTTAGGTTAGGTTAGGTTAGGTTAGGTTAGGTTAGGTTAGGTTAGGTTAGGTTAGGTTAGGTTAGGTTAGGTTAGGTTAGGTTAGGTTAGGTTAGGTTAGGTTAGGTTAGGTTAGGTTAGGTTAGGTTAGGTTAGGTTAGGTTAGGTTAGGTTAGGTTAGGTTAGGTTAGGTTAGGTTAGGTTAGGTTAGGTTAGGTTAGGTTAGGTTAGGTTAGGTTAGGTTAGGTTAGGTTAGGTTAGGTTAGGTTAGGTTAGGTTAGGTTAGGTTAGGTTAGGTTAGGTTAGGTTAGGTTAGGTTAGGTTAGGTTAGGTTAGGTTAGGTTAGGTTAGGTTAGGTTAGGTTAGGTTAGGTTAGGTTAGGTTAGGTTAGGTTAGGTTAGGTTAGGTTAGGTTAGGTTAGGTTAGGTTAGGTTAGGTTAGGTTAGGTTAGGTTAGGTTAGGTTAGGTTAGGTTAGGTTAGGTTAGGTTAGGTTAGGTTAGGTTAGGTTAGGTTAGGTTAGGTTAGGTTAGGTTAGGTTAGGTTAGGTTAGGTTAGGTTAGGTTAGGTTAGGTTAGGTTAGGTTAGGTTAGGTTAGGTTAGGTTAGGTTAGGTTAGGTTAGGTTAGGTTAGGTTAGGTTAGGTTAGGTTAGGTTAGGTTAGGTTAGGTTAGGTTAGGTTAGGTTAGGTTAGGTTAGGTTAGGTTAGGTTAGGTTAGGTTAGGTTAGGTTAGGTTAGGTTAGGTTAGGTTAGGTTAGGTTAGGTTAGGTTAGGTTAGGTTAGGTTAGGTTAGGTTAGGTTAGGTTAGGTTAGGTTAGGTTAGGTTAGGTTAGGTTAGGTTAGGTTAGGTTAGGTTAGGTTAGGTTAGGTTAGGTTAGGTTAGGTTAGGTTAGGTTAGGTTAGGTTAGGTTAGGTTAGGTTAGGTTAGGTTAGGTTAGGTTAGGTTAGGTTAGGTTAGGTTAGGTTAGGTTAGGTTAGGTTAGGTTAGGTTAGGTTAGGTTAGGTTAGGTTAGGTTAGGTTAGGTTAGGTTAGGTTAGGTTAGGTTAGGTTAGGTTAGGTTAGGTTAGGTTAGGTTAGGTTAGGTTAGGTTAGGTTAGGTTAGGTTAGGTTAGGTTAGGTTAGGTTAGGTTAGGTTAGGTTAGGTTAGGTTAGGTTAGGTTAGGTTAGGTTAGGTTAGGTTAGGTTAGGTTAGGTTAGGTTAGGTTAGGTTAGGTTAGGTTAGGTTAGGTTAGGTTAGGTTAGGTTAGGTTAGGTTAGGTTAGGTTAGGTTAGGTTAGGTTAGGTTAGGTTAGGTTAGGTTAGGTTAGGTTAGGTTAGGTTAGGTTAGGTTAGGTTAGGTTAGGTTAGGTTAGGTTAGGTTAGGTTAGGTTAGGTTAGGTTAGGTTAGGTTAGGTTAGGTTAGGTTAGGTTAGGTTAGGTTAGGTTAGGTTAGGTTAGGTTAGGTTAGGTTAGGTTAGGTTAGGTTAGGTTAGGTTAGGTTAGGTTAGGTTAGGTTAGGTTAGGTTAGGTTAGGTTAGGTTAGGTTAGGTTAGGTTAGGTTAGGTTAGGTTAGGTTAGGTTAGGTTAGGTTAGGTTAGGTTAGGTTAGGTTAGGTTAGGTTAGGTTAGGTTAGGTTAGGTTAGGTTAGGTTAGGTTAGGTTAGGTTAGGTTAGGTTAGGTTAGGTTAGGTTAGGTTAGGTTAGGTTAGGTTAGGTTAGGTTAGGTTAGGTTAGGTTAGGTTAGGTTAGGTTAGGTTAGGTTAGGTTAGGTTAGGTTAGGTTAGGTTAGGTTAGGTTAGGTTAGGTTAGGTTAGGTTAGGTTAGGTTAGGTTAGGTTAGGTTAGGTTAGGTTAGGTTAGGTTAGGTTAGGTTAGGTTAGGTTAGGTTAGGTTAGGTTAGGTTAGGTTAGGTTAGGTTAGGTTAGGTTAGGTTAGGTTAGGTTAGGTTAGGTTAGGTTAGGTTAGGTTAGGTTAGGTTAGGTTAGGTTAGGTTAGGTTAGGTTAGGTTAGGTTAGGTTAGGTTAGGTTAGGTTAGGTTAGGTTAGGTTAGGTTAGGTTAGGTTAGGTTAGGTTAGGTTAGGTTAGGTTAGGTTAGGTTAGGTTAGGTTAGGTTAGGTTAGGTTAGGTTAGGTTAGGTTAGGTTAGGTTAGGTTAGGTTAGGTTAGGTTAGGTTAGGTTAGGTTAGGTTAGGTTAGGTTAGGTTAGGTTAGGTTAGGTTAGGTTAGGTTAGGTTAGGTTAGGTTAGGTTAGGTTAGGTTAGGTTAGGTTAGGTTAGGTTAGGTTAGGTTAGGTTAGGTTAGGTTAGGTTAGGTTAGGTTAGGTTAGGTTAGGTTAGGTTAGGTTAGGTTAGGTTAGGTTAGGTTAGGTTAGGTTAGGTTAGGTTAGGTTAGGTTAGGTTAGGTTAGGTTAGGTTAGGTTAGGTTAGGTTAGGTTAGGTTAGGTTAGGTTAGGTTAGGTTAGGTTAGGTTAGGTTAGGTTAGGTTAGGTTAGGTTAGGTTAGGTTAGGTTAGGTTAGGTTAGGTTAGGTTAGGTTAGGTTAGGTTAGGTTAGGTTAGGTTAGGTTAGGTTAGGTTAGGTTAGGTTAGGTTAGGTTAGGTTAGGTTAGGTTAGGTTAGGTTAGGTTAGGTTAGGTTAGGTTAGGTTAGGTTAGGTTAGGTTAGGTTAGGTTAGGTTAGGTTAGGTTAGGTTAGGTTAGGTTAGGTTAGGTTAGGTTAGGTTAGGTTAGGTTAGGTTAGGTTAGGTTAGGTTAGGTTAGGTTAGGTTAGGTTAGGTTAGGTTAGGTTAGGTTAGGTTAGGTTAGGTTAGGTTAGGTTAGGTTAGGTTAGGTTAGGTTAGGTTAGGTTAGGTTAGGTTAGGTTAGGTTAGGTTAGGTTAGGTTAGGTTAGGTTAGGTTAGGTTAGGTTAGGTTAGGTTAGGTTAGGTTAGGTTAGGTTAGGTTAGGTTAGGTTAGGTTAGGTTAGGTTAGGTTAGGTTAGGTTAGGTTAGGTTAGGTTAGGTTAGGTTAGGTTAGGTTAGGTTAGGTTAGGTTAGGTTAGGTTAGGTTAGGTTAGGTTAGGTTAGGTTAGGTTAGGTTAGGTTAGGTTAGGTTAGGTTAGGTTAGGTTAGGTTAGGTTAGGTTAGGTTAGGTTAGGTTAGGTTAGGTTAGGTTAGGTTAGGTTAGGTTAGGTTAGGTTAGGTTAGGTTAGGTTAGGTTAGGTTAGGTTAGGTTAGGTTAGGTTAGGTTAGGTTAGGTTAGGTTAGGTTAGGTTAGGTTAGGTTAGGTTAGGTTAGGTTAGGTTAGGTTAGGTTAGGTTAGGTTAGGTTAGGTTAGGTTAGGTTAGGTTAGGTTAGGTTAGGTTAGGTTAGGTTAGGTTAGGTTAGGTTAGGTTAGGTTAGGTTAGGTTAGGTTAGGTTAGGTTAGGTTAGGTTAGGTTAGGTTAGGTTAGGTTAGGTTAGGTTAGGTTAGGTTAGGTTAGGTTAGGTTAGGTTAGGTTAGGTTAGGTTAGGTTAGGTTAGGTTAGGTTAGGTTAGGTTAGGTTAGGTTAGGTTAGGTTAGGTTAGGTTAGGTTAGGTTAGGTTAGGTTAGGTTAGGTTAGGTTAGGTTAGGTTAGGTTAGGTTAGGTTAGGTTAGGTTAGGTTAGGTTAGGTTAGGTTAGGTTAGGTTAGGTTAGGTTAGGTTAGGTTAGGTTAGGTTAGGTTAGGTTAGGTTAGGTTAGGTTAGGTTAGGTTAGGTTAGGTTAGGTTAGGTTAGGTTAGGTTAGGTTAGGTTAGGTTAGGTTAGGTTAGGTTAGGTTAGGTTAGGTTAGGTTAGGTTAGGTTAGGTTAGGTTAGGTTAGGTTAGGTTAGGTTAGGTTAGGTTAGGTTAGGTTAGGTTAGGTTAGGTTAGGTTAGGTTAGGTTAGGTTAGGTTAGGTTAGGTTAGGTTAGGTTAGGTTAGGTTAGGTTAGGTTAGGTTAGGTTAGGTTAGGTTAGGTTAGGTTAGGTTAGGTTAGGTTAGGTTAGGTTAGGTTAGGTTAGGTTAGGTTAGGTTAGGTTAGGTTAGGTTAGGTTAGGTTAGGTTAGGTTAGGTTAGGTTAGGTTAGGTTAGGTTAGGTTAGGTTAGGTTAGGTTAGGTTAGGTTAGGTTAGGTTAGGTTAGGTTAGGTTAGGTTAGGTTAGGTTAGGTTAGGTTAGGTTAGGTTAGGTTAGGTTAGGTTAGGTTAGGTTAGGTTAGGTTAGGTTAGGTTAGGTTAGGTTAGGTTAGGTTAGGTTAGGTTAGGTTAGGTTAGGTTAGGTTAGGTTAGGTTAGGTTAGGTTAGGTTAGGTTAGGTTAGGTTAGGTTAGGTTAGGTTAGGTTAGGTTAGGTTAGGTTAGGTTAGGTTAGGTTAGGTTAGGTTAGGTTAGGTTAGGTTAGGTTAGGTTAGGTTAGGTTAGGTTAGGTTAGGTTAGGTTAGGTTAGGTTAGGTTAGGTTAGGTTAGGTTAGGTTAGGTTAGGTTAGGTTAGGTTAGGTTAGGTTAGGTTAGGTTAGGTTAGGTTAGGTTAGGTTAGGTTAGGTTAGGTTAGGTTAGGTTAGGTTAGGTTAGGTTAGGTTAGGTTAGGTTAGGTTAGGTTAGGTTAGGTTAGGTTAGGTTAGGTTAGGTTAGGTTAGGTTAGGTTAGGTTAGGTTAGGTTAGGTTAGGTTAGGTTAGGTTAGGTTAGGTTAGGTTAGGTTAGGTTAGGTTAGGTTAGGTTAGGTTAGGTTAGGTTAGGTTAGGTTAGGTTAGGTTAGGTTAGGTTAGGTTAGGTTAGGTTAGGTTAGGTTAGGTTAGGTTAGGTTAGGTTAGGTTAGGTTAGGTTAGGTTAGGTTAGGTTAGGTTAGGTTAGGTTAGGTTAGGTTAGGTTAGGTTAGGTTAGGTTAGGTTAGGTTAGGTTAGGTTAGGTTAGGTTAGGTTAGGTTAGGTTAGGTTAGGTTAGGTTAGGTTAGGTTAGGTTAGGTTAGGTTAGGTTAGGTTAGGTTAGGTTAGGTTAGGTTAGGTTAGGTTAGGTTAGGTTAGGTTAGGTTAGGTTAGGTTAGGTTAGGTTAGGTTAGGTTAGGTTAGGTTAGGTTAGGTTAGGTTAGGTTAGGTTAGGTTAGGTTAGGTTAGGTTAGGTTAGGTTAGGTTAGGTTAGGTTAGGTTAGGTTAGGTTAGGTTAGGTTAGGTTAGGTTAGGTTAGGTTAGGTTAGGTTAGGTTAGGTTAGGTTAGGTTAGGTTAGGTTAGGTTAGGTTAGGTTAGGTTAGGTTAGGTTAGGTTAGGT
>OY282399.1:5000-7500 GCA_958295455.1 Coleophora deauratella
AACCTAACCTAACCTAACCTAACCTAACCTAACCTAACCTAACCTAACCTAACCTAACCTAACCTAACCTAACCTAACCTAACCTAACCTAACCTAACCTAACCTAACCTAACCTAACCTAACCTAACCTAACCTAACCTAACCTAACCTAACCTAACCTAACCTAACCTAACCTAACCTAACCTAACCTACCTAACCTAACCTAACCTAACCTAACCTAACCTAACCTAACCTAACCTAACCTAACCTAACCTAACCTAACCTAACCTAACCTAACCTAACCTAACCTAACCTAACCTAACCTAACCTAACCTAACCTAACCTAACCTAACCTAACCTAACCTAACCTAACCTAACCTAACCTAACCTAACCTAACCTAACCTAACCTAACCTAACCTAACCTAACCTAACCTAACCTAACCTAACCTAACCTAACCTAACCTAACCTAACCTAACCTAACCTAACCTAACCTAACCTAACCTAACCTAACCTAACCTAACCTAACCTAACCTAACCTAACCTAACCTAACCTAACCTAACCTAACCTAACCTAACCTAACCTAACCTAACCTAACCTAACCTAACCTAACCTAACCTAACCTAACCTAACCTAACCTAACCTAACCTAACCTAACCTAACCTAACCTAACCTAACCTAACCTAACCTAACCTAACCTAACCTAACCTAACCTAACCTAACCTAACCTAACCTAACCTAACCTAACCTAACCTAACCTAACCTAACCTAACCTAACCTAACCTAACCTAACCTAACCTAACCTAACCTAACCTAACCTAACCTAACCTAACCTAACCTAACCTAACCTAACCTAACCTAACCTAACCTAACCTAACCTAACCTAACCTAACCTAACCTAACCTAACCTAACCTAACCTAACCTAACCTAACCTAACCTAACCTAACCTAACCTAACCTAACCTAACCTAACCTAACCTAACCTAACCTAACCTAACCTAACCTAACCTAACCTAACCTAACCTAACCTAACCTAACCTAACCTAACCTAACCTAACCTAACCTAACCTAACCTAACCTAACCTAACCTAACCTAACCTAACCTAACCTAACCTAACCTAACCTAACCTAACCTAACCTAACCTAACCTAACCTAACCTAACCTAACCTAACCTAACCTAACCTAACCTAACCTAACCTAACCTAACCTAACCTAACCTAACCTAACCTAACCTAACCTAACCTAACCTAACCTAACCTAACCTAACCTAACCTAACCTAACCTAACCTAACCTAACCTAACCTAACCTAACCTAACCTAACCTAACCTAACCTAACCTAACCTAACCTAACCTAACCTAACCTAACCTAACCTAACCTAACCTAACCTAACCTAACCTAACCTAACCTAACCTAACCTAACCTAACCTAACCTAACCTAACCTAACCTAACCTAACCTAACCTAACCTAACCTAACCTAACCTAACCTAACCTAACCTAACCTAACCTAACCTAACCTAACCTAACCTAACCTAACCTAACCTAACCTAACCTAACCTAACCTAACCTAACCTAACCTAACCTAACCTAACCTAACCTAACCTAACCTAACCTAACCTAACCTAACCTAACCTAACCTAACCTAACCTAACCTAACCTAACCTAACCTAACCTAACCTAACCTAACCTAACCTAACCTAACCTAACCTAACCTAACCTAACCTAACCTAACCTAACCTAACCTAACCTAACCTAACCTAACCTAACCTAACCTAACCTAACCTAACCTAACCTAACCTAACCTAACCTAACCTAACCTAACCTAACCTAACCTAACCTAACCTAACCTAACCTAACCTAACCTAACCTAACCTAACCTAACCTAACCTAACCTAACCTAACCTAACCTAACCTAACCTAACCTAACCTAACCTAACCTAACCTAACCTAACCTAACCTAACCTAACCTAACCTAACCTAACCTAACCTAACCTAACCTAACCTAACCTAACCTAACCTAACCTAACCTAACCTAACCTAACCTAACCTAACCTAACCTAACCTAACCTAACCTAACCTAACCTAACCTAACCTAACCTAACCTAACCTAACCTAACCTAACCTAACCTAACCTAACCTAACCTAACCTAACCTAACCTAACCTAACCTAACCTAACCTAACCTAACCTAACCTAACCTAACCTAACCTAACCTAACCTAACCTAACCTAACCTAACCTAACCTAACCTAACCTAACCTAACCTAACCTAACCTAACCTAACCTAACCTAACCTAACCTAACCTAACCTAACCTAACCTAACCTAACCTAACCTAACCTAACCTAACCTAACCTAACCTAACCTAACCTAACCTAACCTAACCTAACCTAACCTAACCTAACCTAACCTAACCTAACCTAACCTAACCTAACCTAACCTAACCTAACCTAACCTAACCTAACCTAACCTAACCTAACCTAACCTAACCTAACCTAACCTAACCTAACCTAACCTAACCTA